>MUZC01002468.1:202244-217371 GCA_002072015.1 Radix auricularia | reverse complement strand
TAGTTGTTGCTGGGTGTATGATGTGGTAGTTGTTGCTGGGTGTATGATGTGGTAACAGTTGCCTGACAGAAGCTTTGGTGATCATTTGTTAAATGAAAATAGTCGGTACCTGATCAATTTGCTGTGCTGACATTTCCCCTTCCAGCATGTATTGCAGGTATTCAATCTTTCCATCACAGACGTCCATCAAAGTAGGCAGTGACTGGATGGGTGCCCTGAGGTCAGGAAAACCTTTGGGCCTTGAATTTTGATCTCTGACTCTGAAATAACAAGGGAAATTTCCTTCATTAGTAAGATTGAAGATCATTATAAAGCCAGTCTGTTATTTAAAAGATAGAAGTTCATACAGAAAAAAAAATTGTGTAGGTAGGACATGTAAAACACAATCTATTACATGGAGTCCTCGACTAACGAGGTTGATCAGATCTTAAGAAATGTCATAACCTAAATTTCAGTGTAAGTCGGAATATTATATATATATTAGGACTGGTATCGGTAAATTTAATATTAATTGTTAACTTTTGAAAAATTAACTATTAATTTCATGAATTAATCTTTAATTTCGATTAAAGCCAAAAAAGTCAAGGGAAGTAACAAAACAGGATTATTGACATTTTTTGTTCATTGAGTTATTTCCCTTATTTCATAAACAGAAAAATGCTACTTAGAACTTTTTTAACTAATAGGGACTGTTGTACTAACAGTATTATGTTCCTCAGCAATACAGATCCTTTGATCTGGGCTATTATATTGTTTATTTATAAATTATTTTTTAATACATTTTGCATAAATTAACAAAAAATATTATATATATTTTCTTAAATTTTTATTGTATTTTTATAGATTAAAATAATTTTAATAGATAAAAAATGTTACTATTAATAGAGAAATTCAATGCTTAATTTTTGCAGCCCTAGTTATAATATATATATATTTATTTATATATATATTTAAAAAATGTGAATTGCCTGTTTTTGTTACTTTCCTTTAAATTTTCAGTTTAATGATGTCATACATTTTATTTTTACCTTAAATAAAAATTTATCGATTAAATATTCGGTAATTTTTCAAAATTTAACTATTAAATCTATATTGTTGAGTGTATACAGTTATTGACTGGACACAGTTGTTGAGTAGCATGCATTGATCGGAGCTCGGCCTTACCTGAAACAAGCCAGGTGATAAGTCTGTATGTTGGGTAGAGTTAAGAGAGGTGAATCATTCCACCACTGGCCCTGTACAACCATCTGAATGATGAGGATGACATTGAGAGATGTCACCAACCATCCCTGATCAGCTGACACATCCAGCATGGCCTGTTAACCAATCAAAGCAAAGTGGCAATCATTTAAAATGTTTAATGATCATAATAATAATGTCTTCGCTACTAACTTATATTCCCTCTGTTAAATGAAGCAAATGTTTCAGTTTCTCAAATATTGATAGATTTCTGTTAACTCAAGCTAGGCTAAAGGTTTATAGGAATATAGCAGATTACATAAAAACAAAGGGCCTGGTCAAGGACAGAATTCTTACATGTAGGACATCAATGGCCTGGTCTAGGACAGACTTCTTACCTGGGGGAGATGAATGGCCTGGTCAAGGACAGACTTTGTACCTGGAGGACACAGATGGCCTGGTTTAGAACAGACTTCTTACCTGGAGGACACGAATGGCCTGGTCTAGGACAGACTTCTTACCTGGAGGACACGAATGGCCTGGTCAAGGACAGACTTCTTACCTGTAGGACATGAATGGCCTGGTCTAGAACAGAATTCTTACCTGGAGGACACGAATGGCCTGGTCTAGGACAGACTTCTTACCTGGAGGACACGAATGGCCTGGTCTAGGACAGACTTCTTACCTGTAGGACACGAATGGCCTGGTCCAGGACAGACTTCTTACCTGGAGGACACGAATGGCCTGGTCAAGGACAGATTTGGTGTCTGTGTTATAATCAGATGACGGCAGAGCCAGGTGAGAGAAGTAGGCCTGTAATAAGAGGTTGGCCTTGGTGTGGGCCGAGTCCAAGGACGACTTGTTAACCTCCAGGGGAACATGGTTGGCAAGTTCACTGATAGATGTAAGGTCAAAGAATTTTTTCAATGGGGGTAATGGAGGGTTGAAGTGAGATTTCTAATGAGGATAGGAGTCAGGGAGTAAATTGTTGTGGTGATTCTAGGACTTTACTACTAATTGTTGATTTTCATTATTTCATTAAAATTTAATGTATTGAAAAACATGATGACTTATGCAATTATTTCATCGTCACAAGAAGCTAAAAATTTAAATAAGGGTTAAAATAAAAATTTGGACTGAAGAAGAAACTAGTTTAAATCATTTAAAAGATGAAGTAAACCTGTTGAGTTGGTCTTCATTGTGGCGTACAGGCAGTTCGGCAAATTCAGAGGCATTCTGAGGAACAGGAAATTATAATAATGATATCTATTTATTTCCTTGTCAATATTTCTCCCTATTGAATTACTATTATAACTATATCATAGCTATGACTACCTATACTTAGAAATAATAGTGAATATTATAACAGTATTTACTGTATTTTGAAAAATAAATAAATAAAAACAAATATGTATATTTTATAGCATATTAACATATACTATAGACTAAGGAGCTGCTATAATTAAAGCTTAGGCTTAAAAAAGGTTTGCAATTACTGCAACCTTGCCCGTCTCAGGACACAGCAAACAATACAGTCGAAACCGCTTAAGTCGACGGCGTCGGGGAATGAAAAATGGCATCGACATAACCGATGATCGAGTTAAAGCGAAAACCAATATGGCGGCAAAATATTAACATGCGCTTGAAATTTCTTTATGTACGTGTTGTGCGTTGGGACGATTAATCAGAATCGTATAGGAATATCGGGACCCTATTTCTTCACTCTTTCTTACGGTTGTTAAGACCGTTTGTTTTAAAAGACCGTTTAAGTTTAAATATATCGCCGTTTTGCGGCGATTCCCAGATTGAGCCATACTGTGCCTTCGAAGCCACTTGCTTGATTTTCCTTACAAGCTACACAAATAATGGTGTATCGTGACCTATATATGACTCATGACAAAACGAACTATTCTCTATATAAACGTACACAAATAAATTAGGTACTCCATTTGAACCTTCAACTTTGACATATTTTAATTAATTCTAACCAATAGTTAAATGGCTTTTGCACACGGCCACTTGTTATGAATGAAACTATGTGAACAAAGCAGTAGTACAGTGCATGTAATATTCAAAATGAGGTTGAAGGATGAATGGTTGCCAATGACAACAAGTTTGGACACTGCACACGGTACATTTTATTATTACATACGATCCAATCAGCTTAAAATTCCTTCGGTAACTTGATGCTAATAGGACTAACCAACAAAAATGGTGTGGGAGATTGAGAGTGGGGGTGGGTAAACTGTCTTTAGTCTGTTATATTATATATTAAAAAATCTGGTGAGCCTATGATTTTGGTATTGTCACATCCCTAACGTTAATAAATGATAATGTTCATGCACATGTTTTAAGAGTTTTTTTTAAACACAACAGCATTGCCGTTATTTGTTTGATGAAGCTATCGGCATGCTATAAAATTCTACATACATGTTTGCTAACAACAAAAGGTATATGTGCACCAACTGACAGCAGAAATTTACAAATTTAAAATAAAAACCAACGTCGATTATCGATAAAAACTTTTATTATTCTCCAACACATCTCTGAAACGTATCGTATATACGCAGTTACTTTGTGAACTGTTATTGAACGATCAATTTTATTGGTTAGCTAGCATAAACGTACCCAATCGTAAAACTTTTATAAGACGCGCAAAAATACGGAAGTGATATGGTGAGTGGCAACGATAAGTAACATTTTCAAAAGCTGGCGATTTAAGTTAACGACACAGGTCTCAATGCAAGAGGGCTGTAACGTCACCAGCACACGTCGCAATTTGATATTTTTCGTGGCTTTGATGGCCTATTACCATAGTACTAGATTACTAGAAGCAACACAGCGCTGAGAGCAAAACGCAAGAGGGCCGTGACGTCACCAGCACACGTCGCAAGCTGATATTTTTCGTGGCCTTGAGGGCCATTGCCATAGTACTAGAAGAAATACAGCGCTGAGAACAAAACACAAGTGGACTGTGACGTCACCAGCAGACCATGTTGAGACAGAAATCATAGCTAACATTTTCAGAATTGGCGATTGGCCATGGCGATCGAGATAACCGATGTTAAGTGGCAAATTTGACCCTTTTTTGTGCTCGTGTTATGAGGTTTCGGCGACTTAAAAAAATCGAATTAAACGACGAGAAAATACTAAGACAAAGAGAGAATTTGGCGGTTCCAAAAAAAAACCGTCGACTTAATGGGGTGGTCGACCTAAGCGAGCTCGAGGTAAGTGGGTTCCACTGTAATTGCAGACTGGCGTAGACTTCATGTGCCTTTGTGCACATGTTATACGTACCGATAGAATGTCTATCAATTCAGGTATCGTGCACTCAGCTTTCATTGTGTCGCGGAAAGTACGCACAGAGCCGTGCTTCAAGTAATAGTAAGATGCTATTCGACCCAATGTAAGTGGTGTGATGGTACGGTTGTCCTGGGGAAAAAAATCGATGATGTTTAGAGGCAATTTTCCAATACCGTGTACATCAGAATAATTCGCTGGATAAAAGGTTAACTACTATACCATGCTACTTTGATTTGTCACTTGATACACACATGGATTTCTGGACCAAATTTTAACACCAAATAAACGGCTTGATTAATGGACGTTGCAATAACATTGTGATTTGTTGTCCTTCCATAAATATTACAAAGGTATTAATATAGCGTCCTTCATTTAATGTGATAAAAATTGTATTGCTTACACTTTCAAAATGTAAAAAACACGCTGACGAGTATTAAAACTATTTTTTGACTGATTGAATTCCAGGATGATAATTGTTAAATGTTGGAATGAATTTATGTAGCCCAGGGGCGGATTAAGACTGCACGGGGCCCCTGGCTGCAATCAAACGGGGGCCCTATCCAGCCAGCGTCCTTAAAATATGATTGCTAACAGCTAATGTAAGACTGTAAATAAATATTAATAATGAAAAAAGAAACGAACAAGAAGAAATTATTGTTCAAAATGTTCGCCGGTGTGTTAAAAATTGAGTGTGAAAAGAAAAACTTTTACATTCCACCGCTGGAAATCGAACCCGACACCATTTGAATCACAAGCTTTTGCCCCTTCCACACGACCAGCGGAGCTTGTCTACATGAGAAATTTTAAAAATATAAACTATATTTTATACTATATTCTCTAAGTGAGCCAAGTTTTATAGATTATTAAGACTGTCAGGTCTGAATCACGCAGTGTTAAGAAGTGGTAAGAAATTTCCCAAATCGTGTTTTCTTTTAGCCAAACTTTTTAAAATGGGAATTCAGGAATTTATAAGGATTTTGCCTAACATATGGGAATTTTTTAGATTGACAATTTAAAAGGAAATAATTACATTCTTGGATGAAAATAAAATATAATAATTTGAAACATGCTCATTTTCAAATACGAAATACTTTTTTGTGTTGGTGCGAGGCTCTTTGACGTCATATTTGTTTATTTTTAGCGTGTCTAGGTTTTTTATTTCGGATCTAGTTTTTAGCGCATTTTCGAGAAGTCGAATGCGCTATTGCACCCGTTTTGTCCGTCTGTCATCACCTTTGATCACAGCATCCATAAGTCCTAGACCCATGATGTATATATGTTTTTTGTATGTCCTGACCTGCCATTTGTGCATCAACACTCAGTTACTCGATCCTCTAAAAAACCCCGTTAAAACTACCAAAAAACTTTGCGAATCGAGAGGTAACACTGGCGCAGGGAACGGCCGCCATTGCCGGAAGTCGAATACATCATTTTTCAAGCATTCAAGAGTGGTGCGAAGGCGTGCAAAAGAATTTGTTTTTTTGTTGTTTTTTTTGTTGACGTCATTAGAATATGTGTAAAAGTTTAGAGAGTTTTACGTCATCATTTGTGGTGACTTGTAGTTAGATTAAAGAGAAAATAAAATTTTTTAAAATGTAAAGAAATGACTTTTAAATTAAAAAAATGTCAGGTATATTCATTACACAAGAAAATTCATAAAAATATGTCTAAAATCTAAACACAATTACTGATAACTACATAATGCTGATATCTAACATAAGTACTGATACATAATACGAAAATGCGCTAACACGTCCTGAGTTCCAATAGGGACCAGGCTAAACATGATTTTTTCTTTCCTGACGTTTTTGCTAGGTTTTTCCCATCATTGTCACTGACAGTAGACTGCAGAAAGTTTACAGTCAGATTGTGTAAATGTATTACTACTAAATAATATAATTAATTAGTCTGAGCCCGAATCATCATAAAATGTTTGTTATATATAAAGGACCAAATCATTAATAATATGTAAACATATAACAATCTATGCAACCATGCATGATTGATTCATTATTAATACATTTCAAAACATTCGTTTTTAAAAATATAATTAATATTTTTATCCATTACAGACAAATTTAAATTACAAGAGTATCCAAATAACTTTTTAAACTTCATGATGTTAAAATTTAAAAGCATAATCTATATTTTGGCTTTGTAGCCAAGTTGTTAAAAAAAAACGTACAGATTAAATAAAAATTGAAAGTAACCTATTAAAAATTGCCTTAAAAATGCAAAAATAATTATTAGTTTTTAATTTGGAAATCAAAAGTCATTAAAATGAATGCGAAAGCATTTAATTGAAGTTGCCACTTTTTAGATTTCCCCCCAAATTTTTAATGCATTTCGGAATTTTTAGCACAATTTGGTACTTTTTTTACCCCTGGCTGTGAAAATCTGGCGCTTAAGACTTTGCAACTCTGGAATCGCAATCAGTTTAATAGATAATGTTTATAAATTTATTTAATTTATTATATTTTCAAGGGTTCGTGCAAACATTTGTACACTTTATTATAAAATATAAAAAGTTTGGGGGCCCCAAATCGTCGGGGGCCCGTGGCTTTAGCCCGCTCAGCCCCCCTCCTTAATCCGCCATAGATGTAGCCTACTTTCAGCTGCATCAAAGTTATGGAACATTAATCACAGATTTTTTTAGGGAGTGAGATGGTAAAGAAAAAATTGAATACTTTTTTAAATATATATAATAAATCGAGTTTTAGAAGATCAGAGTATGATGGAATTAGCGAGAACAATCAGCGTACAGTAAGCAAACAGTAAGAGTACAAGAAGCAAACAGTAAGAGTACAGTGAGCAAACAGTAGGAGTACAGTAAGCAAACAGTAAGACTACAGTAAGCGTACAGTAAGCAAACAGTAAGAGGACGGTAAGCGTACAGTAAGCAAACAGCAAACGCTACAGAAGAAGCCCATCTTCATCTGCGCTGCACGCCATCCCTTTTTTTCTTGATGACATAAGCATAAATCTCCAAAACTGACAACTCACCATAAATATTAACTTGAACCCATTCTATAGTCTGTAGTTATATTATATATATGAGAACGAAAAAATAAGAAACAACCAGTGAGTTTGTACCCTCGCCCCCCCCCCCCCGGTGATTCTCGTTCTTTACCTCTTCTACTTGCAGACAGTACGACATCTCCAGGTCCATGAGAGCCTTGCCCACCAGACCAGACAGGAACCTGTTGATGGTGCTGTGCTCGGTGTTGTCAAGGTTGTAGAAACTGTGGAGAGTAGCAGATAAAACTGTCGTTAATGTGAAAACAAACTGATCTTGGAATAAAAGTCATTAAAAGCTTGTATTCATGGTCGTTCTAACACAACAAGGCAAGCCCTGAAATGGAACCCACAGGACAGGCCGTCCAAGAAACATTTATCACTTAACGCCGAGAATTGGAAGCAGACATCAAGAGAATTGGCCATGAATGGAAGATCCTGGAGAAACTGGCCCAGGATAGACATGCCTGGAGGTCTTTCGTAAGTGGTCAATGCCCCTCGAAGAAGCGCAGACGCCGACGATGATCGGTGGATGTCCCTTGTGGACGAGGAGGCTCAACAACAACATTAATGGTCGACCATTTTAACCCATACATAATTTATATATCAAGAACAGTCGTATATAGAAGTGTTCAGCGTGGTAAAGTCGTTGAAACAAACAGGAGATCCCACTATCATATGATCAATGTTGGGGATAAATCAGTGCTTCTCAACCTGTGGTCCGCAGACCACTAATCCAGGCACATTTTTTTTAAAAAAAGGCATACAATCTGTCACTTTTAAAATATATTATCTAATTTTAATCACTCGATGGCGATAGCAAAGTGCTCTAGACAATATGTTCGTATGCTATGTTTACTTTTCGGATAACGGAAATTACACGTCACGGTAGATTCTAGAATCGTATAGTTTTTATTGACATCAATATTTTTTTAAAACTCCTGAGTAAATTATCGTTTTAATTTATATTCCAATTCTTAAAGTAATATATAAATTAAATAGATAGAAACATGGATAAATTTCGAATAAAGAAAACAACGAAACATAAGAACAACAATGATTTCTCAGACTCACCCTCACAATCTGTATGTCAATCTAATGCAGTTCCGGAGGAAAAGAAAACGATTATACGACGATATGAAGATTAATTGCGCTTTGGGTTTATATGCGACATTGTGAATGATCAACACAGACCAGAGTGTGTAATATGGCCGCTTATGGGTTACTGCTCTGGCTTATTTGGTTTTTTGAACAGCTGAATAAATTTAATTAATTTCTGCAAGGAAAGCAGACACATTTAATTAGGCTTAGTGACAAAGTGTCTGCTTTCACGAAAAAGCTTGATCTTTGTAAAACAAGATCAATTATTAATGTTAACTTTTGCATGATTGGTCAGTTGTACGAATTGACCAATAAACCAGAAAATGCTGAAAACAATAAACTTGATAAATTTGATTTCCGACCACATTAAAGCACCGCAGGATCAATGTAACTATAACTTCGGTGATTTGAACAATCGGAGCTTTCGTTAGTTTCCAGTCTGTTTCTTGCACCAATGTACTCATTAAATTCACCAAAATCGAATTTAAACGACCTCATCGAACTGACCTTTGATACTGATTTGAATATGCTGCATCAGAAAATTAACTTGATGAAATTTTTGAGAACTTATAAATGTCTTAGAAGGTTTTTAAAACACTTTTACCAATTGCATCGTATATTTGACATTGTGGATCTTCTGCTAAGGTTACAATCAATATAAAAAAATCGATCGTCCTCGACTTGAAGATAAACTACGATTGAGTCTCTCAAGTACTAGAATATCTACAGCTTGTCTGGATGTGCTGTGCTTAAATGTACAAGCTCAAGGCCCGCACAAAATAAACTAATGTAACATTTTATTCATGCTAACTACTGTTTATGGCTTGGTGTTGTTTTTTTACATAGTGAGCAATAAGAATTTTAAAATATTATAAGTATAAGAATAATATAAGTGGCATTTGTTCGTTTCAAAAGAAAGCAATGAAAATCTGTTTCCATTCAATATTGTTTTATTATAGTTTTACTAAAATGTGTAGTAGTAAATAGTTATATACAAAATATATTTATACATAGATTTTCAGCAACCGCCTTTGCACCTCCCTCCCCCACCCCTCAGGAATAAAAAAATAAATATACACAATATATATAAATAAATATATTTCCATGGGGCCCCTATGCTCGTGGGCCCCCGGGCATATGCCCAACGGGCCTATGCGTTAAGACGGCCCTGAGCGGTCCACGGCTAAAGCACACGTTTTCCAAGTGGTCCGTGGATCTCAAAAGGTTGAGACCACTGTAATAAATAATGGAATAATAATAATAATATAACATTTTTAAAAATTATAGATACATAAAATTAGATGTAGCAGCTATACAGTTACATCATTTATCATATTTATCAAAGTAGATGTAGACTATCAGCCGTCAGATTCAATCCAGCAAAGCGCACCATTATCTCTCGCTAGAGGAGTGGGCGAAGGAGGGGGAGACAAGAAGACAATGGTATCAGATCTAACAGTATAGCTTGAGCCACGCCTCATCGCACACATTTTCATGGGAGTTGACGTCGGAGCTATTAGTATAATAATTTTAGGACCCCATATTGACATGGGAGTTGGCGTATGAGAACTGGCATAGTTATGGGAGGGGGAAGGGGAATCCAAGCTCGAAAGTCCCCCCGGGCCCCCACATAAGGGGGGGGGGTGCCGAAGGAGTGTCCGAATTTTTAAAAATTAAATATTACGCCACCGTAACGTAAGCAGGGGCCCCCAAATGGACCAAGCCCCCCGGGCCCCCATCCCTAGCAACGCCACTGCGACGGAGCAGTCGGAGCTATTAGTAGTTTAGTTTTAAACCCTTTTCCCCACTTCCTTCTACTTGACATAAACATATATCTTACTTAAAAGATTCTCAAAATTAAGAAAAACGAATTGTTCTTTATCTTAAATTTAAGGCTGAACATTATCTTAACGAAGATGTAACACAAACCGTTTATTTTGATTCTCTGTTAGTAGCAACAATGTTTCACGTTAATCAACCCATCTCACGACTACAGATCTGATAGAGAACAAATTACTATCACGCTGAACCATTCATGTCAACTGTGGGATGTTTCGCTCACTACAAATCTCGACGTCACGCACGACAATATAACTATTAAAGACGTCCAAAAAATGGTCAAGAGGCACTTCAGGGCTTCGACTAACAAACAGGATTTTGTCATGAGTTATTTTTAAGTGAATTTCAAACCGTCCCATCACTGTTGACAGTGCCGCCCTGATGTTAACAGCCACTACAACCATACGACCAACGTTTGGCTCTGTTTTCTACTTTAAAACGTTCGTGCGAATAGTGGTGTTTTGTATTGGTCCTATATTCACGTGGATTAGTCGCACATTTTTTGGTGAGTATCAAATCATGTTTGATGGGTGCTCGCTGCTGTGTTCAGATGTTCAAGCTGGAATATTAATAGTTATTAAAGTTTATATCTTCATAGTGTAAATTATGTCATGAGAAGAAAAAAATAGTAAGCTAGAAATTTTTTTAAAAATTAAAAGTTATCTGTGTGACAGCCTAATTACTCTGGTATTTAAAAGTGACAGTTTCAAACAGCAGTAAACAGGAATTATTTAGTAGTAAACTGACTATAAATGGACAGTCTAATAGAGAAATTAACTGGTGAAGTGTCAATCTAGCAGTTAACCCGTCTTGTTTTGTAAAGTAGCACTGTGCGACCAAGTCCACAGAAGTGCTTTCTTCTCGCTATGGCTGACTGTACCGTATGTTTGGTATCAGAGTGAGTGCGCATTGAAAGATGTTCAGAAGTAAAACGTGCCCCTTTCTTGTGTTAAAATAACCTTGACATTTCACCTATTAATTTCCATCAAGTTTTCGTTGAAGTCCCTGAACCTCTATTGTAATATTTATGCCATTAGTCAAGGGCCATGTAGTTCTGATTCAGTCCTAGCGCTGTCCATCAGGGATGTAAATAATACATGTACTTGTTGGAGTCGTGACCCACTCCACTCGAGAGGTTCTGTCGTCAAGTGGCGATCTAGCGCATAACATGTGTCTATAACGCATCCTTGTCGACAGGCTGATTGAGGCGGCTTTAAGGCGTGGTTTTTACGTTGTACACAGGGCTGTTTTGCCCGGGCCGTTTTGACTGGACCCGTTTTGTCGGGGCCAATTGGTCGGGGCCATTTTGTCGGGACCTATTTGTCGGGCCATTTCGTCAGGGGTCGTTTTGTTGGTGAACCAGATGCATTTGTTGTCTGTTTTTTCTGGTCCCTTATAACTCTAGATCGAGACAACCAAAAAAAAACAAACAAAAAAACAACGTAAACTTTGGTACACGTACACAAAATTTCATTGGGGAGGTTCTTAAACAGGTTTCGTTAAAAATTCCCAATATTGTGCGACCGGGGGCCCAAAGACGTTTTTTCCCCTTGATATGGGCTGTATAAAAATTTAAAAAGTCACTAATTTTACCTATTTCCCGAGTAGGCAGAAGCATGAAATTTTAGGAAATTGTTGAGTACACATTTTTTTTCTTATATAAAAATAGACTCATCGCGCATTTTCTAATTTTCCGTGTAGGTAGAAGCATGAAACTTTGGGAAGTTGTTGAGGAAAGTTGTTGAGGAGGTTCTTACAACGATAACTGACTAAGAAGACTTTACAAACTCCTGCTCATGTGGGGCCGGGAGCACAAAAACGTTTTTTCCCTTACATGGGTTTTATAAAAATTATTAAAAAATCACTAACTATTTCTGCGTAAGTAGAAGCATGACATTTTTGGAAGTTGTTGAGTACACTTTTGCGATGGTAAGAGGTAAAAAAATTAAAAAAAAATATTATTTACTGGGAGCCGGGGGCCCAAATGTAATTTTTTTTCCTAATATAAACTATATAAAAACTGAAAATCATCAATTCTACTATTTCCCGTGTAGGTAGAAGAATAAAAATTCGGAAATGTTGTGAAGCACACAACCTCGATGGTGCAGTGATAAGTGATGCGCAAGTCTTTTGGGTTTACTGGTATAGACTTGCAAACACCTTGCTTTTCTCATGGGCAGTTGTATGTGGCCTGCTCCAGAGTGGGCGAAGAGGAAAATCCTTTTGTACACACTCCAAATGGAACTTCCAAAAATTTTTAATTGATAATTTTGATTAAAGCTAAAAAAAATTAAGATGCATGACGTCATTAAACTGAAAATTTCAATTTCATTAAACTGAAATATTTTTTTAACAAAGAATTAGGATTTATAATTAACATATTACAAGATTTAGTTTAACTTAATTTTTAACTATAATTTTTTTTTCAAATCCGTATAAATTTTTAAAATATAGATAGCAATAAAAATAAGTTAAATTACGCATTAAAGTTTAGGCATTAGGATGGAAATTTCAAATTAATATTAAAATATAAAAGTAATACAGCTGTCTAGAAATTGTTTTATGATTAACAAAAACAGAAAGATCCTCTTTTTATCTCAAGTGGCTCAAAAGTTTTTTTTTTCTAAGACATCATAATCACCTTTTCAGTATGTTGTATTCCTTCATATTTTGTACCCTTTTAGGGCATTTTTTTAAAATGCCCATACCTTAATTTAATTTTAAAAATATAATATTTTTAGGAGATATCTATACTAATAAAAGCCAAAACCCTCACTCACTGATTCACTTACTCATCACCAATTCTCTAATTAGACCAAAAATCTGAGGAGTAGCTCATACATTCATACATAGGTTCAAACTTCTGTGGGCTGGCTCAGCAGTTATAATACTCTGAATACGAAATCAGTTGCTCTAACGACTATGATTAGTTTTTAAAAGCTTTAAATCTCAAGTCTGAGCATCGGAGTACGACTCAAGTCTGAGCATCGGAGTACGACTCATGTCTGAGCATTGGAGTACGACTCATGTCTGAGCATTGGAGTACGACTCAAGTCTGAGCATTGGAGTACGACTCATGTCTGAGCATTGGAGTACGACTCAAATCTGATCACTGGAGTACTACTCAAATCTGAGCATTGGAGTACGACTCAAATCTGAGCATTGGAGTACGACTCAAATCTGAGCATTGGCATTGGAGTACGACTCAAATCTGAGCATTGGAGTACGACTCAAATCTGAGCATTGGAGTACGACTCATGTCTGAGCATTGGAGTAAGACTCATGTCTTTAAGTTCACTTTAAAATCGAATGAGAAAACTTCACATGAAACTGTCGCGGAAGATAAGCACGTATTGTTCCCAACTCAAGAGCTGAAATCCGGTTTGAGTTATCTGAAGAAAACAGTCTCCAAGTAAGAGCCACATTACATTAACGACAGAAGGCTCGATTGGAGATAGGCTCAAGATCAATCATGTTGGTTTAGTCAAATAATAAGTCATGTTTAGAAAATAACTTAATCAAGTAATTTCAAATATATATTTTTTAAAATAAAAATTTGCTTTAAATCAAATTTATAATCTACAAACTTTCAAAATTCTCAATAAAGTTTTTTAAAATAATGTTATTTATTTATTTATTTATTTGTGTTCCATACTCTCGTGGTATTTGGGGTTCCAATATTTTCTATTAGAACTTTCTCGAGGCTTCGGCGCCCATCTCCTTTCCTGGTCAGTGGAGGACTTTTCTAGCAACAGTCATTTTTATAGAGGCATTTACGTGGGATAGATCCCACGCCCCTCGGTTTGTGAGCCGAGCGCACTTTTGAATTCACCATATTAATCATGTTCACAGTCGTATTTAAAAAACAAAAAAACAACAACAACAAATTCTTGGAATGTGAATTCTAAACCAAGGAAACAAAATTCAAAATAACGAACCAGTCATTTTCTTATAATTTTAAACTGCCAAAGTCATTAGGCTAACACATCTTTTAAAAAAATATTTAACAAATTGATTTTAAAAAATGTTTATACAGCTGTTTATGTTGATCGCCATGACCAGAGATATGAATTACCCCCCCCCACCCCCAACCCCGACCTCATTTCAGATCTCTGATCATAGTGATCAACGTGAGTTGCAGGTTTCAGCTCTTTGGATAATCCGGAAGTGGATTACGTTTAGCTGACAACATTTATTTTAGACTTATTGGTCGGTGATTAGAAATAAAGGTAGGAAAAATAGTGTAAAAGAAAAAAAAACAATTTTAAAGACTATTCATGTCCCAAATCAGGTTTCGGAAATATTTAATTGTTTTAATATATATATGGGCTGTTATCGGTTAAATTTAATTTAACCGTTAACTTTTGACAAATTACCGATTAATTAATCGATAATTTTTTTAAAGCTAGAAATAAAGATGTATGACGTCATTAAACTGAAAACTTCAAGGGAAGTAATAAAAACAGGCAATTGATATTTTTATTAAGTTGTTTTAAAACATAGTTAACAATGCACAATAAAAAAATCATGTTAAGCCTGGTTCCTTTTGGAACTCAGGACGTGTTAGCGCATTTTCGTATTATGTATCAGTACTTATGTTAGATATCAGCATTATGTAGTTATCAGTAATTGTGTTTAGATTTTAGACATATTTTTATGAATTTTCTTGTGTAATGAATATACCTGAAAA
>MUZC01002468.1:187299-201271 GCA_002072015.1 Radix auricularia | reverse complement strand
ATTTAAAAGTCATTTCTTTACATTTTAAAAAATTTTATTTTCTCTTTAATCTAACTACAAGTCACCACAAATGATGACGTAAAACTCTCTTAAACTTTTACACATATTCTAATGACGTCAGCAAAAAAAAAACTAATACTTTTGATAATACTAAGACTTCCGGCAATGGCGGCCGTTGCCTGCGCCAGTGTTATCTCTCGATTCGCAATGTTTTTTGGTAGTTTTAACGGTTTTTTTTTTAACGGATCGAGTAACTGAGTGTTGATGCACAAATGGCAGGTCAGGACATACAAAAAACATATATACATCATGGGTCTAGGACTTATGGATGCTGAGATCTAGGGTGATGACAGACGGACGGACGGACAAAACGGGTGCAATAGCGCATTCGACTTCTCGAAAATGCGCTAAAAATAGTTAAATAACGTATTGAAGTTTAGGCACTTGAATGAAAATTTATAATTAATTTTAAAATATAAAAGTAATACAGCCATATAGAAATTATTAACCTAATTGTTCTTATAATTACGATTTATGTATGTAGGTATTTTTTAAAAAGTACATTTGTTTTACGGCTAAGCCTACACTAAAAATAATGGGCACCGTCCGATAGAACGGAATTTTCGGTAGTCCGGCACCGAGCCGGTCCCGCACGTGCCGGTTTATCGGACTTCTACTGTATATATTTCCTAAAAAGTCGCAATTCAAGCACGTTTAATTAAAGTGATTAAAATTAAATTTTTAACTGATTATGTTTACATATTATGGTAGCTCAGACCATAATCTAAATCTAAAATTTAACGAAAGTAACCTCAAACCAATATAATTGAATCCAGGTAAATATAACTGAATCCAAGTGAATATAACTGTATGAAAGTAAATATTTTCCCGAGAGTAAGATCACAGAGCAGATTTGGCTTGTCATTACTTCTTCTTTGGAAGATTCGGTCTTTGGAATTATGTGCACTTCTTGTCCGTAATATTTTAAATGTTAGCTTCTTCTTTAAATAAACAAATAATGGACGAATACTGTAAATAATGTATACGATATGTAATTGTACTATCCATCATATTTTTTAAAAATGTCTTCTTTATTTTAAACAATAATGTTATTTTAAATTTTCAATGCACTCACAGTTATTTTGGCAACTAATTCAAATAATTTAAGTTTAACTTATTTAAACCCACCCCTTGCCTGGTTCGTTCTCTTGGCGACAATTAATAAGACTCGTTGCAATTCAGTTTTTGTAGAAGTCAGTACTTCTGACATTACGTAATAGAACTTGCAAGTCAAGAAACTCGACTTCAATACTTTGTGGTCTGGATAACAACTGTCTTTAATGAATCCCTTTGATCAACTTCTGTTACATTGTTAACCTTATATTAATAGCTAGCCATCCTCTCCATTCACGACCACGCACCATTTCTTTAGTTCCCAGCCACCAATCACGTGTTTCATACTCAGTCTTCTCACACGCTAATACAATGTCAATACAACACAATTCGTAATTTTAACACAATGCAGTTTCTTCTTCAAATATTGAACTTCTTTTAATCTTGTTATATTTCAAGATACTAATCATTGCACTGCCCTAACTCTTTATCAACGCTGTCAGGTAACTGTCAACAGGTGACAGAACATAACACTGAACATGAGAACCATTAAAAGGTGATGATGTTATGACAACCACAAGGAGAATCAGCTGTTGTGACAACCATTTGGAGTTGCTGTTTACAAGACAACCATTATGCTGTCAAGTTACCATATCAGCACCTGCAGTATGCCACAAGAGTGACAGCGTATGGTTTTCCACAGATTGACGGTAGCAACTAATTCATCAGTTCATAATAACATGGAGACTCAACTGTTCGTTAACTTTCTCCTTTGGCAGCGTTTCGATTTCAGTGGTAGGTCGATTTATGATTCATACCTTATGCACCTTGGGCATTATCATGAACACCTTTATGAACAAATCCTTTATAAACAGATGTTTATTTTATTTATAAATGCCTGCACATCCAACACATACATTTCTGGCTTCTATACAACAAATACAAACATTACACCGTGTTATCATACAGTGATTTATGACTGCAATACTCAATTGGTTTATCAAGGTAATGTATCCCAATGTAAACAATTTAGGGTTCCATCAATGTTTACATAACAAAAGTGAAAAATCATAATTGTTGAACTTTTTGTTTCTGAAAGTTGTGACCGGCTCAATCCGCTCCCATCCATTCTGTCATTGCAACTCACCAGAGAGGATCCAGGAAGGTGATGTACTTCTGCTCACGTACAGCTTCAATGGAAGCGTTCCAACACATTTACAAAACGCTTTCCTTTATACACAATGTTACTCAACACACGTGGAAGGTGACCCAAACTGCTGCTGTACGTTTAAAGCCAATATGAACGTAACCATCTTTGGCCATCTGATGGGTGATGGACACGGTGCACAGCTTAAAGTCGAAAGTGACACGTCAGGAATGAACGGTTCAAAGTTTGTACATAATGTTTTGAATATTTTAGAACAGAAACGAAATAATCCGATTAGTTTGATTTAAAGTCAGAATTAGATAAACGTCTGTGTGCACAAGTCTGATCTTTTCCATAACAACAAACCTAATCTTAACCATTACCTTACAGACCGATCCACTTGAAACTCGGTGAAGTGAACAACTTTAACAGCCATAGCATGTCAATGAACTCAAACTTCACAATACAGTTTCTGAATCTAAACAACGGCCAACCTTACTCGGTGGTATTCTTGATAAAAGGTGAGTTCAAGTATGTCTGTGTTGATTGGTATAGATGATTCTACTTTGAAGTGGTGATAAAGTAGGTTACTCTCAAAATGAATTTGTAGATTGTTAGGTGTGATTCTAGCTTTGAAAGTGTTGATGGCTGTGCGTGATTCTGTCTCGGTAATGATTAGTGTGCGTGAATCTAACATTGAAAGTTATGATTGGTGTTCGTGATTCTAACTGTGACAGTTATGATTGGTGTGCGTGATTCTAACTGTGACAGTTATGATTGGTGTGCGTGATTCTAACTGTGACAGTTATGATTGATGTGCGTGATTCTAACTGCAACAGTAATGATTGGTGTGCGTGATTCTAACTGTAGCCGTAATGATTGGTGTGCGTAATTCTGTGATATTTATTTTTGGTGTGCGTGATTCTAACTGTAGCCGTAATGATTGGTGTGCGTGATTCTAACTGTAGCCGTAATGATTGGTGTGCGTGATTCTAGCTTTGACAGCGGTGATTGGTGTCGGTGATTATAACTTCAAATTGACCAAATCATCTGTCCTGATGTTTGAAAGTTTTCATCGGTATTTCATCAATACAGAGTAAAATCGGTGTTGTAGCTTTGACAGCGGTGATTGGTGTCGGTGATTATAACTTCAAATTGACCAAATCATCTGTCCTGATGTTTGAAAGTTTTCATCGGTATTTCATCAATACAGAGTAAAATCGGTGTTGTAGCGGGCCGGCAAAAGTGTGTGAGTGGGGGAGTGGGGGGAGGGACACTCAGACAAAGTTGAGACAACAAAATTAAAAAATATTTTATAATCACTTCTTCATAACTGATATTTGTATAAGTTAACATGAATCATGCAGATTTCTGACATGAATTTTAAATTTTTTAAAAATATCAGTGCGGGCCTGCCCTCCCAAAATATTTTTGTATGCGGGGAAATTAAAAGGCAAGAGGGTGATAACGTCTAAAGTTAAGAATAAGAACACTCCTCTCTCACTTACCCTTAGTTGGAAACCATGAAGGAGGAAAATATCAAATGGGACCTGCAGCAGTGGAGAGTAGTAACAATGGCAATTCTACAGACAATGATGGCAAGGGTAAAAGAGGTACAATAACATGAATTGTCATTTGTAAGGAGAACGGTTTATCAAATTTCAAATTTAAAAAATTAGAAAGTCTTTTAATTTTTATTTTTTTTAAATTTCGTTTTAATTTGTTAATGTTTTTTTTTTTTTTACAAAGATACCGTAACATTAATTCAACTTTGACAAGGTTATTAAAAAAATACTTATTTGGGATCCCCTTTTGTTACATCTCTTATTCTATTTATTTGTAGAAATGTCTTATGCATGAATAAATGTAACCAAAAGATATTTAAAAGTATGTTCTTAGGAATTTGTGTCGGGGGCAATAGAGACGTTAGCCATACAGAGAGGGGCAATTTAGAAAGGTGCCTTAAAGACGGGTACCAAACATAGAGAAAGTGGTCATAGAAAAATAGGCCACAGAGAAAGGAATAATAGAGAAAGTTGCAATAGCGAAAATTGCAATAGAGAAGGCGCAATAGAAAAAGGAACAAAGAGAAAGGTGCAATAGAGAAAGGAACAAAGAGAAAGGGGCAATAGAGAAAGGAACAAAGAGAAAGGTGCAATAGAGAAAGAAACCAAGAGAAAGGGGCAATAGAGAAAGGAACCAAGAGAAAGGGGCAATAGAGAAAGAAACCAAGAGAAAGGGGCAATAGAGAAAGAAACCAAGAGAAAGGTGCAATAGAGAATAATGCAATAGAGAAAAGCGCAATAGAGAAAGGAACAAAGAAAAGGTGGAATAGAGAAAGATGCAAAAGAGAAAGGAACAATAGAGAAAGGGACCATAGAGAAAGGTGGTATAGAGAAAGTAATCATAGAGAAAATAATGATAGAGAAAGAAATCATAGAGAAAAAATCATAGAGAAAGTAACCATAGAGAAAGTAATTATAGGGAAAGGGGCCATAAAGGAAGTGCCATAACTTTGTCACTGTCCATGTGTTTCTGTGATTATAAATTCAAATTCAACTAACACCTGTCCCGATTTTTAATTTTTTTTTAGATGTGTCATAACATAGCATGGGTAATCTTTTTTAAATTTTTTATTATTATTTTAAAAAAATGTTTTGTGGGTACCGTTACCTCGTGATCGCATTTGGTTCAAATGTTTCCATTATAACTTTTTTCGGGGCTTGGTAGACTTGGCGTTGCCCATCTACTCTCAAAGTCAGCGCTGAACTTAGTTTTAGCAATAGTCCTTCTTCAATATTTTTTATTGCGGCTTAACGTGGCCTAGATCCCACGCACCTCAGCTCATGAGCAATGTTCCCTTTAAGCTTTAATTAAATTTGGTATAATATTACACCCAAAAAAAAGGATTCTGTGCAACTTTGCAAACCAGTTTTTATACTTTGAACACGGGCCAACGAGGCGAGCATACTATGGACTTCACTATTCAGCCGGACATATATACGGTCTAATCGGTTTTCTTTAACTGGACGGGGGGAGGGGGGTTGGCTGAGACACAGAAACAATTTTAAAAATATTTTATATAAACTTATTCGTAACTGATATTTGTATTTGATGACTGGTGTAGAGATAGTGCTACTGAGTGACAAAAGCATACATTTTAAAATGAAAACAATATTCTTGAGGCCCTGACCTCCATGACTATTTTTGCATGCGAAAAAATTGAAAGGTAAAAGGTGGTGATGTCAAAAATTAAGAACACTTATCTATCACTCTCCCTTAGTTGAAAAGTCTGAAAGAGGAAAATATGAAGCTGGAGCTGGTGCATTGGACAATTGTAACGGGTGCAATACGACTGGTAACAATGCCGTGAGTGAAACAGGTATATTAAAAATTTATTGTCATTTGTAGGGGAAAGGTTTTCCAATTTTCGAATTTGTGATATTTCTTATTCTATTTATTTGGAGAAAATGTATATGCATGTATATATTTAATTAAATGATATTTGAAAGGGAGTTCTTAAGAATTTGTTTCTGGGGCATAGAAACGGGTGCTAAGGTAAAGAAAGGGCCACAGAGAAGGGCGTCATCAAGAAAGAGGAAATAGAGAGGGGTGCCATAATGGGGCTAAGGAGTTATAGGCCATCATAGTTTGATCTAAAGCAGCAGCATTAAGAATAGCACAGTGAACGCATGCAAGTAGTCCCTACTCGAGGACCACATGAAAGTTTTGACTTGCCTGAAGTACGTGTGACACTGGTAAATGCGGCGGTGACAAAAGCCAGCCCCGTTGAGCTACTGCGAAACGAGGCTTGAAATCAATCGAGGCTTATGGCGACAGCGTGGTTAGAATCTTCACGGACGGCTCACGTTTCAAGGGTGGCAGAAGTGGATACGGAGTACTGAAAATATCCCAACCTGGACCTGACAGCACCGAACTGTCAGGGCAGTGTTGAAAGCATTCAGTACTCATGACGCCGAACTCGGAGCAATTCGCAGGGGTTTGAAGGAAGTACGCCAAAGTCTAGCTATGAGAAAGATTTTCCCGTACGTCGTAGTCTTCACCGACTCACGGTTTTCGCTATAGACTGTGGGTCGATCCTCTCTGGAGGCGAAAGCGGTCAGTGTAAATTTAGAAAAAGTACGTGAAATCTTAGCACGAGGCGGAAAAGTAGTCCAGTACATCACTGGGCACAGTGGCGAGCGCATTCAGGCAGGGTCGATAAGCTAGAATGAGATGGGTCAGCCCAGTCCCAACACGACCAGCCGATGACCCAGCTGGGGGTCAGAGAGTGGATTAAAGATCATTTCCGAGAGAAATGGCTACAGGGCTGGGCATCTGGTAACACACCCAAAAACGTCTACCAGTGCATGCTGCGACCGAGCAAGAGCGACTTCTGTTGGGAAGTTGGACGTAGAAATCAGGCGTTCATAACACGGATACGAACTGAACATTGTCCCATACATTGGCTACCTGTACAAGTTTAACACTAGAAGGCAACTGGCCTGTCGTCTGTGTGGCCACCCTGAGGAGTGGGTGGCCCACGTGCTTAAAGAGTTCCCCGAGCTGTGCGAGGATTAGAGAGGAGAAGTTCCGATACCTGCTGAGAGGTATATATATCTCTATGGCAATGCCCACTTGATCAAATGAACTAGGTCTTAAGAGTCTAACGGCTCAACCCAAAAGAGAATTTAGAACGTTGAAATTTACAAGCTAGGAACAGTCACAGTGGCATCTGGTACAAAGTAATGTTATGGTACAGAAAGATTTAGTACAGTATAATAGACTCTAGAACAGTTTTATGTCGTATAAAGTACAAAAGTATCTGGTACAGAAAAATTTAGTTTAAATTCCGCCAGTCTAAGAAAAAGACATCTATCTCCCCTGAATTGTGAAAGTGATCCAGCTTCAGCCGTTTCAAATTTACAAAACAGATCTAAGGTCTAAGTATTAAGCCGTTTTGAAAATGAACTTAGCATCTGTTACTAGAGTCAACTCAGGGTTTATTGTTTAGTTATATGGTTTTTTTTTTGTTTTCACAAAATTATTTTGTTGACAGTAAGGAATTGATCGTTTTTATGTTACTCTACAGATCAAGGCTCACTATCGCGAATATTTCTAATTGTTGCATCCATCCTCATGGGCTTGGCCTTGGCTTTCCTCGTTTCTGGAGTTATTCTACTCAAGTGAGTACCATTACTTCAATATCCTTAGTTCGTGTTTTTTTTTTTAAATTTTAGTTGTGTCATGAGGTTTTCACTGTACTTGTTTATTTATTGCTACGAATTAATATTGCATATTTCATTCGCCGCTAGGAAAAAACTATTCAAGGCCTTGATGCAAGACGTGTCCATTGTATTTGAGTTAAGACTGGGTGCTTAATTAATTAAATTTTAAAAATCTTGACATATGTTTACCTCAATGATATTTGACCCAACCACCTGAAATAAAAAAGCTTGCAGATATTGAGAAGAAAAAATCATGTAGTACTGAGATAATACATATTATGTGGTGTTAATATTTTTCAACTGCTGAAATTCAAACTATAATTTTTAAGTTAAAAACTTTCATTTCAAAATTAACTGAACAAATTAATTTAAGTGTTAAAATTTGAGCAAAATACTATACAAATAGTGCAGCATATTGTATTCCCAAACAAGGATATAAATTCCAATTCCAAGAAATATTTTTTTAAAAAGATAATACATTAAAAGGGAGGCGACTCAGCGAAAAATTGGTTAACGAAATATTTAATTTTTACTTATTCCGAATTATTCCCCGTTGACCATACAGCGAAATTGTAGTGGAATATAAATTTTTAATATTACTTTATCAGTTACCACACATCCACTTTTTTTACAAGTTGATTCCATTTCAGCGATGAAATTATTAACATTTTTAAAGCGTTTATTCTGGTTTAGCTGATTTCTTTTTTAAAAAATATATATATTTCTCTAAAGGAAAAACCGATCGAGACCGGCCAAGAAAGAAGATGACAAGGAACTCAAGCCCATGAAGCCGCAGGACGCATACGAAGTTATATCTGAAGGGGAAGGCGGCAAGTTCCTAGTGTCTGGAAAAATAGAGAAGGATCCGCCAAGCAAGGGCTCCAGCTCCTACAGAAGACTGACCGAGGCCAGCCACACCAGCGAGTTCTCCTTGACCCTGTCCTTTGACGACAGGGGGTCCGGTGCGTCCACGAGAGCCCACGGCCGCACCCCAAGTCCGTCGAGATCACCGGACCTTGTCAGACCTTCCCAAGGTAAAACATCTCTGACAGGACAGGTGATTGGATTTCAAATTTCCCCCACAACGAACGAGGCCGAGAGTGCAAACTACTACACTCTTGAAAACGAGGATTACGAAGTTATTCCGGAAGGAAATTTAAAGCAACCCACTTCGAAACCCGGGATCAAAGTCGCCACGCCAATCGTCATGGCCATGAACTCAGGAGAACCTTTACGAAAACTCAAACCCATAAATAGAGACGCTGAAAACGATCGACTCCGGGCGTTGTCTGCGGCGAAAGTTCCGATTCCGGCCTCGAGACACATCTCCGTGGACAACGGCAGCACGTACATGGGGCTCAACCGTACGGGGAGGTCCCACTCAACGGATCTCACACATTCGGAACACTACGAAGATCTCAATTCCCTGAGAGCGAGTGCTGACATGAACCAGTGTAAGACGGCCGACGTGATACCACAAGATACTAATATGTTCAACTTCGATCTTAACGTCTTGAGAGCCGACCAGCCAGCAGATGATCCTGAGTACAGCGTGTCAAACGACCAGGCTTACGGTCATGAGGCGGGTGTTGAAAGAGGTAAACGTGGGGAGGAGGCAGAGGAAGATCATATTTACGAAGCGTACGAGTCGTCGTGCGATTCTAGGCCGACCGTGAAGAGAGGCCTGAGCAGCCGATACAAGTCTAGAATCCCCAGCGGCGACGACGAACACGGAGGCATCTACGAACTGGCCAAGGGGATCACTGACCCACTTCGACAGGAGTTGGTCATCATTGACGTCCAGGCGTCAAAAAGTTCAGGTGTCAATGAGGAGGCTGGACCTCCAGAAAAGCGAGAATCTAAGACAGTGAAAGATTCAGATATCTACGAGAAATATGCGGATGGAGATACTAAGAGACGTTCTGGAGATTTGAAGCCTATCACCTCGCAACTTACTTACGAAGTACCCGAAAGTATGTCTGAAAGCTCAAACGAGGAATCCAGAGATAACAAAAGGACGTCAGTTAAAAGCACAACTGAGTCAACAGATTCCTCAGAGAAATCAACAAATCCCCAAGAGATTATACTCAACACCGTAGAGAAGTCAAACAATAACCCAGAGAAGTTAACCAATAGCCAAGAGAAGTTAACCAATAGCCAAGAGAAGTATACAGACCCCTCAGAGAATTCAACCTATTCCCAAGAGAAGTCAAATAATCCCCCAGTAAAACCAACTAATAACCAAGACAAGTTGATCGACCCCCGGCAGAGTTCTTCATATTCCCCAGACAAGTCAACCAATAGCCAAGAGAAGTCGAAGGAGTTCCCAGAAAGGTCAACACACGACCAAGGGAATGGGAGTGAAGCCCAAGAAGAAATCACAAACTTCGGGGAGCCACCTAACAACAACCTTACGGAGGTAAGACACGCGACAGAGAATTCAAATAACACCCCAGACAAATCTATTGACACATATGACAAGTCTGTTGAATGACCAGATGAGTCTGTTGAACGACCAGATGAGTCTGTCGACACAATAGAACAAGTATACACAGAAGGAATCTCACCAGTTGTTACGGTTGCTGGCAGTAACATGGAAGCACATGACGTCAAGGACATGCTGAAACCCGGAGCAGCTTAATCTCAAACAGGTTTTTACTCGAACATTTTCACAGCAGATTCTACCGACAACGCAGGTTGAAAACACAGGAGAAGTCAACAGAATGCCGGGAAACTTTGTCGAAATCTAATGACGAATAAAAATCAAAGATAACTTAGAGGCTAAAGGCGGCAACTCAACAAGAAATCGCAAGTATGGTACCTGATGTCTCCACACATGCAATATAGCAACAAATATTGCAAATAACAACAAAATGTCTCATGATTTTAAGACACATCAAGCACAACACGACACAAATGTCTCATGATTACAAGACACATCCAGCACAAGACGACACAAAATGTCTCATAATTTCAAGACACACCAACACAAGACGACAGAAATGTCTCAGCATTACAAGACACACCAACGCAAGACGACACAAATGTCTCATGATTACAAGACACATCCAACACAAGACGACAAAAATGTCTCATTATATTAAAACACATATGCAACATAAGACGACAAAAGTGTCTTATAACGTCGAAACATACCCAAGACAAAACATACCTGCCGCTTATTTTTATCTAATTTAAAATTTCCATTGAAATTTCTAAGCACGCGTTGTTGCTTCTAGTTTGATGCGTTTACCAAAGATGCTGTTATCTTCGTACTAACAAAATGTTGTCAACACTAATGCACTTTAAACAGCTATATTTTCTTGGATATTTTGTGTTGATTAATATTAAATGCAAATTATTTAAATTTATTAATTTATGTATGTCTGTACTGGGGGCACAGCTGTGTTTGTTCCTTGTATTTTTATAAAAGTGTTTACTTGGTGTCGGACTGAGATGCTTTTTGCGTGTGTGTCTATTATGCTTTATTTATGCCAGATATCGAAAAAAAAAGTTCTTTAAAATAATTAATCTGTGTATGCCATCCATGTTTACATCATCAATCTACCCATTTGTATACCATCCAATCTAACAATGTTCCAATCATACAGTTTAAAAATATTTATATTATTTGCATTAATTTTATTATGTTTTTGTCATGTAGTTAATTGGTCAGTTTGCTTTTGGGATTAAACATGCCTTCAGAATACGACGTCACAAATGCGTTTTTGTTTGTTTGTTTGTATGTTGTTTTTTGTTCACCCCCCAACACATGAGTAAAATCAAGTCGTGTAGGATGCTTGGAGGTTCGTGATACTAGATTCTACTGCTAAAGGTGTCGTTAATATCACTGTGGCTCAGTCTGATAGCCAATAAACTTTTAAATTATCAGGAACTCGTCAGAGCGGGTCACCATGTTTTCACCTATTATTATTTGCAAAGTGCATTGTGGGTGGAGCTCAATATCGCCTATACTTTACTTGTACATTGAGATTACTTCGTTTCCATTGCTTGACTTTGTTGACTTTGTCAAAAACAAATGTTCACATCATGGGTGCGGTCCAATACGTTTAAACAACTGGATTCCTCAAAGGGCAGTCCTGAACAGTTATGTAACAAGAGAGTAACGTAGAACAGTGCTTCTCAAACATTTAAGCATGGCGGACCGGCAATAATTTTTTCCATTGCACCAGGGACCGATGCACTATTTTCCCTGCACTTACAATATTCTCTCCCATTTTATAACTTCTGCGGCCCGGCGGCGATTGGCCCAGGTCCGTGGACCACCACTTTGAGAAGCACTGACGTAGAGCACCCACAAACACACATGTCATACATGAGTGTCCATCTAATGGCTGGCCTGCATGGGTGACACCAACACACGCTGAGTGTAGTATTAATGTTGAAATACTAAGTGGATTTAATGGAGAGGTAATATTAATATACAATGTCGTTTGGTTGCAGTAGTAATAGTGGCGTAGCTATGGGAGGGGGGACAAAATTCGAAAGTCCCCCCGGCCGCCACATGAGGGGGGAGGGCCCAAATTAGTGTCTAAAATCGTTTTTACATAAAATATTACGCTACCGTCATGGATGTGGGGCCCCCAAAGAGGTTAAGCCCCAGGGCCCCCAAACCCTTACAAATTCCTAGCTACGCCACTGAGTAGTAATTTTATCATAACTCCTTAAATTTGGCACTTGTTGTAGTTAATACTGTTGGATAAACCTTTTTTAAAATATGTATTGGCTGTAGTAGTACTGTTAGTATAATACTCATTAAATTATGCCTTGGGGTGCATTGTCAGTACCATTGGGAAAAAACCTCATAAAAATATTCACTGAGTGTAGTTATAATATTAGAATAACACTCGGTGGAGATCTCGCTGTTAGAATAACATCCTAACAGGATGATAGAGGTGGCGCCAAGGAGATGACATCTGATAAGAAATACCTGCAGTTTCTTAGGTTTGAACATTTCATAACATGTTTATGAAAACATGTGGCTATTTATAGAAACAACTTCACAACATCTGGGCTTTTTTTTTTTTTTTTAAATTTTATTTTATTTATTTATTTCCTGAAAGGGAAAAAAAATGTATTCATGAAGAAATTAAGTTGTTTTCTTTTCACCAAAGATACACTTCTGTTAATACTATTCAACAAATATTTATACTTGCACTACCGTCCTGAATCAAAACGTCATTTTCTGCACTCGTTAATGTGTTTGTAAATATTTTTTTTCAATTTTAACTACTCATAGAAAATCGTGGCTTGACGATGGCTAAATAATTGTCAACTGTTAATTGAATATCCAGAAAGTTCTGAAATAAGCTGGGGTTTGATTTTCAAAAAACCATTTGAAAATGTCTTCTACATCAAACCGCCCAGAGGAGACATGAAATTGTGGGCGGTTAATCATACAGAGACTGCGGTTAATTGCCATCTAGCGTCTCATTAAGCTACGTCTTCCCCACAACTGTGGTAAGAACTTCGGAACTTAGCTGAATATAACATCAAAATAGGTTTAGCCAGGGTGAACGGTAGGAGCTCTACGAGACAGCAATTAGATGTTCAATATTTTTCATAACCGTTTATTAATCCTAACAAATGGGCATTTAATTTCATTGCAATTAAAACATTCATTTACGCTAAAATTATTTTTTAAATCTCCAAATCTTTTGTCCTTAGCTGTGTAAGGTACAGTGAATTATTGTTTGGTCAGAAAGACTTAAAGGCTCTTTAGTGTACATTGACTTTTAATTTGCAGCAATGGTTCGCTCTGAGTTACATTGTACGTGTGCCAAAATAACAAACCCGTGTGCGAAGTTGCACAGAATCCACATTTTGGTGCAAAACTCTACCCCCACAAACACAGGTAATCCTTAATTTGCTGCGCGGTATTTCTAAACAGCTTCGCGGCGGCGGTAGGGCTTCCGCGCGGCCGTACAGTCCGAAAAGTGTTTACGGTATATTGTTCAATTATCCTAATGCAATGTAGCAAGTTGTAGCCACAAATTTCCATGACTATTAATAATGTATCTCCCATTGAGTAATATAGCACCATCCACAGTGTTGACTACTGGTATAACCTGCTGGTTAACAACTTAACATGTAATTGTAGAATACAATTAAAGGGCATGCTGTGAAAGAATTAAACATGTCCTGGGCCCTTTGTAATTATAGAAGAGAGAAGCAGGACCACCTCACTTTGTCTCGCGCGATGAGATTAACCAATACCATGTAAGGTAAACGTAAACAAAGAATGTAGGACCTGCATAGGTCAATACCCACAGGCAAATAAAACCACTTATTATTGTGATAAAGGTCTGTCAATCAATGACGTCACGCTTCTGAAAAGGGGGAAGGTTGTAGGCCATTTTTGATGACGTGTGACGAGGGGGGGATGTCACGTCTTCTGAAAAATGCGCAACTTTAAAAGTGTGTGTGTGTGTGTGTGTGTGTGTGTGTGTGTGTGTGTGTGTAT
>MUZC01002468.1:143572-184586 GCA_002072015.1 Radix auricularia | reverse complement strand
ATTTCTCATTTTAGTTGTTAGTCTATGTCTATATCTTTACTTTAATACAATAGGAATATTGTAAATCAAGTTGAAATATTTATGTTGGCCTTTAGTGAGTTTCCAAAAAGGGCGGACGATGGTCGCACTCGTAGAGTCCAGTGATTTCCTTCCAAGATTGCCAGTTAGTGCTGGGGCGACGTTGTTCGTTTTGTGCAGAAATTTGACGTCACGCATATTACGCCGCAGCTTTTCAACGGAACAATTTAAAAAAAAAAAAAAAAAAAAAAAAAAAANNAAAAAAGCAATATTGACGAAACCAGGAATCATTCTGTATGTAAGAATTACTGGTAACATTGGTGTTGCGTGTGTACAACAATGATAAGCGTTTCACCGAAGCGCAGAGGTGTATCAAGGAGGTATGGCTATTGGCTACTCTAGGCCAATTCTGGAAGAGCATTACTTCGTCCCCCCATGGCATTCTCCTCACCCTCATCCGTAACCGAGATTTTAGAAGCTCAAGGCTCTTGGTTGTAGAATAGACCCCCCAAAAAAATCAACGCGAATTGAGGATGAGAACTTGGACCATGTCGATTATATAAATTGTAGTCGAATCTCTTCAGCTAGAGTCTGATCTCTACGCGTAATAAACTTATTTTGCAGCAGAGTTCTGTAATCGCTGTAAACCAAAACATCCCAGCCTGACCTACATTCTCTCTTCTTCCAGGTCTCGAGTATATGCTCGCTCACCTGGTGGCACAGGTAAATCTAGGTGAAAGGTTAAACTGATATCAACAGAAATAAACTGTAGGAAAAAGGAGATGGTAAATTAACTATATATAAGTGAGGAAGAGAAGAAAGAGAGAGAGAGAGAGAGAGAGAGAGAGAGAGAGAGAGAGAGAGAGAGAGAGAGAGAGAGAAGGTGAGAAACGCAGAGAATACGTGTGAAAGAGGTAGGAAGTTTAAAGAAGGGGACAATAAGAAAAATGATTGCAGAGAAGTGGAAGAGGGAAAAGGAAAATGAAAGATAAGAGGAAATAAATAAAGAGCGTTGACAAGAACCAAAAGATAATATTGAGAATGTATGGGGAGGGGAATAGAAGGCGAGAGTAGAAGGGAGAAAGGGGATACGTTTTGGGGGCGGTGAGGGAATAAAACGGGAAAATGAAAAGGGGTGAGAGAAAAGGCGAGAGTGGAATGGGCATGGAAAGTGGAGATAAAGGAAGAAAGAGCGTACAGAGTATAGAGAGATGAGTGTAGAGTGAGGACGGATGGGCAGAGAAAAGGAAATTCCTGTAAATGCATGGTGCCTCTCCTGGAGAGTGAGGACGGATGGAGGAGTGGGGAGTCAGTACGGATGGAAGAGTGGGGAGTCAGTACGGATGGAAGAGTGGAGAGTGAGTATGTACGTATGAACAGAGAGGAGAAAATTGCTGTAATTGGAAGGTGCCTTTCCTGGAGAGTGAGTACGGATGGAAGACTGGAGAGTGAGTACGGATGGAAGACTGGAGAGTGAGTACGGATAGACAGAGAGGATGAAATTGCTGTAACTGCACTGAGCTTCTCCCGGAGAGTGAGACAGATAGGTGTGAGATTTTTAACGCTTGCGGCAGATACGGGTGCAGAAATCTGGTGGCAGCTTCAGCAATAAATGAATAGCCCCACAGAACACGTAAACATATGCGGTGGGTTTTACAACGCTCCAAGACAAAGGACAAAGCCTTCGGATGTGAATACACTGGATGTATGATACTTTTAATGTAAGGGGAAAGTGAGGGGTGATGGGTCAAGTATCATGCGGCAGAATTGATGAAGGTAATAATACATGGAGTTAGGAGAGCGGCATTGAAAAAAGTGGGAAGGGTGGGGCGGGTGTAAGATTGTGCTAACAGAGATAAGTAGTGACCAGAAACTCGGTGGATGAAGTTTTTGCACACAATAAAAAAAATTAATAAAAACAGACTATTAAAAACATATTTCAACGTTTTTTCACGCAAATAACGTTTGATAGGTAATGTAGACTCACTTTAAGGGTATTGCATTGAAAAAAACAAACTTATAATGCCTAGTTACGGGCTTTCACTGTTTACCTGGGGGGAAACACGTTCTAAAGGTGGTCTGAGCTTTTCTAATCTTCCCTTCACTAAATGAACCAGACTCTATCAACCTCGATAACGCGAGCGGGGTGAACTCGACACGTTCAAAACTGAACGGAATGAATGAACACTAACAGTTACAAGCACCATCCAGCCAACCACAGAATAAATTTGCAAAAGCAGAGAGAGTCTTCATAACAGGAAAGAATGGTAAAAACCTCAGGGAGATATAATAGAGGAAATATGCAACTGATTATAAAATAAGCTGCAGGTCATAGAACGTCTCGGAGTATTTCACAGATCAGGTGCGGTGCACAGTGGCCAGAGCCGTCTTGACACTATTTTGGGCCCCTGGGCAAAGAAATGGTGTTGGGTCCCTGGGCAAAGATATAGTGTTGGGTCCCTGGGCAAAGATATAGTGTTGGGCCCCTGGGAAAAGATATAATGTTGGGCCCCTGGGCAAAGAAAGAGTGCGCCCACCCCCCAACGCAGGAATAAAAAAATAAATATACATAATATATATAAATAAACATATTCCAATCCTATGCTCGTGGGGCCCCCGGGCAAACGCCCAACGGGCCTATGCGTTAGGACGGCCCTGCCCATGTCACGTGACTCCACGTAACCCATTACATAATAGTTAATTAGGCCTACTCCCACGCATCGACATTTACAGTTTTGAAATTGAAAATATTGGCCAAGAAACTAACAAAGGTTTACCGTCCCAGCCACAGATCTTATAGTAAGTGTGCCACAGCTCTATAACACAACGTTGATCCTAAAAATAGTCACGGGTCTTATTATTTGCCACTTATTTTATTACGTATCTCAGGGCTCTTGTAATAAGCCACTATCTGAAATATGCCTCTTTTCTCAAACGTCAGGCAGTATCAAGCCGCTTAGCTTATATGTCATTGATCTTCTATGCCGCTTAACATATAAAATGTCACTGACCCCATAAGCTCCCATGATTTTCATAACAATAACAATTCTAGATGGACTTGTGGAAGTGCCACAAAGAAAAGACATTTACATGTAATAAGGCAATGAGGAGGTACCATGACACGCATACATATCTCACATAGCAGAGATTGAACGTGTGAGGGTGCCATAAAAGACAGTACGCCCCTGTACTATTTGCTCACATTTTTAAAACTGTTGCGTAAATTCCTGAGAACCGGTTCAGGCCAGGTATGTGCATGTTTTTTAGGGAATCGTAGCTGCCACACTGGCATGTTTTCAAGGTCATTCCATGCAATACCCTGTGTTCAATAAACAAAGGTGTGAGCTTGGGTCATTGGGGAAATGTGTACCTTATTACAGTTGGGGAAATGTGTAACTCGTTACAATTGGTGCATGCGGGTACTGTGTTTAACGTTGAGTTACAGAAAGTACAAGTATTGTGTTGGATGCTTATATATGTATGTAATGGTAACAGATGGTGCAACAGCGTACGTTAGAGTGTGTGCAAGTGTTGTGTTGGAGGCTATGTTAGAATGTGTGCAAGTATTGTGTTGGAGGCTATGTTAGACTGTGTGCAAGTATTGTGTTGGAGGCTATGTTAGACTGTGTGCAAGTATTGTGTATGAGGTAATAATGTTACAGTTGGTGCAAGTATTGTGTAAGAGGTAATAATGTTACAGTTGGTGCAAGTATTGTCTAAGAGGTAATAATGATACACTTAGTACAAGTATTGTGTAAGAGGTAATTATGATACACTTAGTACAAGAATTGTGTAAGAGGTAATAATGTTACAGTTGGTGCAAGTATTGTGTAAGAGGTAATAATGTTACACTTGTTGCAAGTATTGTGTAAGAGGTAATAATGTTACACTTGGTGCAAATATTGTGTAAGAGGTTATAATGTTGCAGTTGGTGCAAGTATTGTGTAGAAGGCAATAATATGGGGGGCGGCAGTTTAGAATTACCGCGCAGCACATTTTGTAAAATATTGCACAAAAGATGGATGCTGTGCATCTTTTCACACGTTTTTTTTTCTTTGCAAACGGACCAACGAAACTGATAGGGAACATTGCTAACAACAGTCATATATATCTTTAAAATGTTTGCTGTTTCCAACACTCGATAGATGGTTCGCTCAGTGGCGCCTATTTAAGTGGTTGCTAAACAGATCGATCACCCTTCCCCACACATCCTTCCTACCCCTCTGGTGTGGCCTCATGCTTTATGACTAACAGGAGCGTATTTAGCATGGTGTGTGGTAAGGGCCCTTAAAAGATCAACAGCTTGGAGCATTTGGTCCCCATTTACCCACAAACATTTTAGCATCCTACATTACATTCATGACCACCAGATTTATCCACATGGTATAGCGGTTCACTGGTTTCTGTAGCACCTCCAGTGGTGCTCATCCTACTGATGTTGTTCTTGGTATAACAGTAATGATAAGCTGGCGGCGCTCTACACTCCAAATCAAAATGTTAAATCTCCAGCTTCTTTTCGTTAATTCCTTTACCATAATCGTAAACTATTTCTGACATTAATCGTTCACAATTACTTTCCCAAAACCATTAACTATTCCTTAAGCATAATTGTTAAACTAGTTATTTATCATAACTTTAACAATATTCTTAACGCACCTTTTCGAAAACAGCTTTTAACAATTGCGGTACATTTCCACAAAACAAAAAGATGAATTGAACGCTCTACTTCAAGACAAGAAGCAACAGATAAAGAGATTTCAGACACATCCGCGATATATGGGATACAGCGACTGGTGATAAAAAGATATGAACTATTATTATAACAAACGTCCAGTAGTTTAAAAATGTGGGGAAACATCCGGTCAATTTTTAATAGACAAATAATTCAGAAAAATACGACGAGGCTCTGACCTGTAATCATGTCTTTGTGGTCCATGTGGGCTGGGGGTCAATGTGGGCTGGGGGGTCAATGTGGTCCGGGGATCAATGTGGGCTGGGGGTCAATGTGGGCTAGGGTTCAATGTGGGCTGGGGGTCAATGTGGTCCGGGGATCAATGTGGGCTGGGGGTCAATGTGGGCTGGGGGCTACAGGCTACGCTCTTGCCTGAAGCTGTACTCAGATCTTCTCTCTGTAAACCAGTGACCTTCACACCAACTCAACCCCCCCCCCGAAAAGTAGGTCAACCCGTTCTGGTGCCAGATGTACGACACCCAGGTATTCCCACAATGCGCCAGCAGGTATGTCAACACCACAGATATCCCAGCGCTTCCTAACACAGCATGCGCATCTTCTGTACCCGTTCATAAAATTCAATTACGTTTGTGGGCAGCACGTTTAGTTTCCCGATACTTGACTGAGTGAGTGGTGCTAAATGCAGCCAGGAAGTTGCTGTCAGATGCGCGATGTGCAACGCACCATTAGTACCATACAGTCGAGCATTTACTGTTGAAACAACCATGCGCCACCAAATACTCTTAAGTGAGTCTTTATGTTGAATGAACAATGAGCCGTAAATGAATGTAAACATACACAGGCCATCAACCTATTCATCTATTTTAGTTACATGTTAACGGGCTCCGTTTCTTTACCTATAGGTTGCATCCACCCCCACCCCTACCCCCCAAAACAACACACAACATTGCAGATCTACGCTCGCGCATGCGCACAGCACATCTGCATCATGAAACCACGGGCGCGGGGCGCGGCTGGGAGTTACAGGTGAGCATCAACATGGCGCTCACACTATTACTGATGTGTGCACCCATCCTAGTGTCAGCGGTTCTCAAAAAGGGCATCGTCATTTAATATCCAAATCAGGGGTTTTCAAGTTTGTAGGCGGAAGCTCATTTGACATCACGATAGCTAGGTTTTGTGTTTATAAGGTTAAAATGATAAAAATCAATTTTTTGTGAATTACTCGTACTTTGAATTAATTTTGCATGAAATTTATTTCAGACGAGTTCCAGGTCAGGGGTACCTAGCTAATTAAAGTAGGTCAACATCCCACAAGTTCCTTTTAGTATAACTTACAAACGAGTCATATAGAATATTTCTCCAGTGTAAAAAAAAAATTCTTTACAAAATATATAAATTTTATAAAAATCGGAATAAAGTAGACAACGAGGTTTTTTTTTTCATTTATTTAAGACTGACGTCATTTTGATCAACAACCGCTTAGGTCGAAGTTTGTGATTTTGCTCGGGAGGAAATTCTCAAAGTGTATATGGTTATAATTAATAAACATTAACATTTAAAACTATCTTAACTGTGAGGATTGCTGGATGGTGTTTGGGGATCCCTGGTCTAACAAAAATGGCTCGCGTGAGACTTCCTTTAAGTGTCAGGCGTAGTATTTCCTGTCATGTGATCCTCGTACCTTCAACAGTAGACCCTGTCTTGGTCATCATTTGATGATTTCTCAGACCGGTTCTTCGATAGCCTGGGTCACCATTCCGTAAAGTGGAGGTGAAAGCATGGGCCACCACTCCATTTAGTGGAGGTGAAAGCCTGGGCCACCACTCCATTTAGTGGAGGTGAAAGCATGGGCTACTGTTCTAACAAATGGAGGAGACAGTCTGGGCTACCACTCCATCAAGTGGAGGTGAAAGCATGGGCCACTATACTACCAAATGGAGGAGATCGGTTCTATGATTGCCGGGGCCACCATTCCATCAAGTGGAGGTGAAAGCCTTGGCCACCATTCCATCAAGTGGAGCAGACAGCCTGTGCCACCATTCCATCAAGTGGAGGTGAAAGCATTGGCCACCATTCCATCAAGTGGAGGAGACAGCCTGGGCCATCATTCCACCAAGTGGAGGTGAAAGCTTGAGCCACCATTCCATCGTGTGGAGGAGACCGGTTCATAAGTGGAGACCGGTTCTTTTATCGTCTGGGCCACTTCCCATCAAGTGGAGGAGACAGCCTGGGCCTCTATTCCACAAGTAGAGGTCCACTGAGGTGAAAGTAAAACCAGTTATTTCAGTACTCACTGAAGGCCGACTGGTTAGATTGCTGCACGTAACATGGCGCCTTGTTGTCAGGTTGTCACCGGCCCCCGCAGATGGTTGTTTACATACACATCTCCATCGTTACAGGTGTTCTTTGGAGTTATCTCTCCCTGATCAACACACTCAACACAAATTTATAATTCTTTTTTCCACAGTAAATGCACCACCACATAGACATGGCGTCGCATACGACGCCCTGTTATTGTAACTAACATTTCTGAAGTTTGAATTATTTTCCTGTGTGAGAAGCTAGTATTGTATAGTAGCTATCACAGTTCGCCTTATTACTTGTGTACGTTTTAAAATTGGCATGTGTGTGGGTGTGTGCGTTAGATATAACTGTACGTGCTCTTTAAGATAAAAGGCAATGAAAATGGATAGCCTTTTTAAAAAATGGTGAATCGACGAATAAATAGAAAACCTCTTCTTCTAAAGTACACGTCAAGATTTTTCAATCATATTCCAGTACACACACCCTATTTTTTCACTCTTACAAAAGTATATGAACCTATTCTTTCATTTTATACAACAGCACGTTCCGATTGTTCTAATGATATACAAGTACACACCTCTATTCTTTCAATATTATTTGCAAACAAAAACAAGCAGACCTAGATCTATATCTAGATCTAATATAAACTCGAATGAGTATTTAAACACAATTTCCAACAAGGAATTTCCTTTTCTTTATGCAAGGGAAACTATTCTAGATTACATTAAAAGTTGATTCAAATAAGTAATTCTGAAACTAAACACAATATGACGTCATATCCCATCACGTTACATCACACCAAAAATGTGTCAATATAATGCGCACCGCGCAAAAATCTAGCATTAGCATTCACAGGGCGGGAAAACCCACGAGTTATCATTCTAGATTACATTAAAAATTATTTCCAATTAATAAAAGTAAACAAAACAACTGCTTTCTAAATATTGCTGCTAAAATTACGGGAATCGAACGAAAAGGGATTTTTCGAAAATTCCTTCACCAACATTGTTTTAAATATTATTAGCTATTGTTTGGAGCTTGTTTCAACGCGATGGGTGTTATGGTTGACGAGAAATTGATAAAATACTGATATTTTTAAAGTGGTTATTTTTTTCCAGGAAATCCAGAAAATCTTTTCAATCTTCTCAGTGTTTTTTTTTTTTTGTTTTTTTGGCCGTTGTACATCCTTGACACCTTAACATATTTGAAAAACACCCGAACCCACTATTTGGTTCAGGAGGGGTTGCATGTGCAAGCTCACATGTGCACAGACATTTCAAATGTATAATCGCCCTTCAAAAAACCGCCCTTATTCATCCAATCTATACAAAACACGCCACTATTATCCCAATCCTACGCAAATACACGCCCCCTAGCCTTTTGGTACTATAAAAGTACACTCCTCCGTTACCTTCCCAATACCCTTTCTCTCGCGTCATAATGACGTCACTTTTGGGGGCATTCTTGCTCTCAGTATTTTGGTGCAGCCTTATTAGAGTACATTGCTATTTTTTTTAACGAGATACATATTTAAAAACACATGATCCTGATTGCATTTGAAATAGTTTACAGGTCCAGATAGATAGAAATGTCGAGCTGAAGTCAAAGTTTTGCACAGGGTTTGTTCAAAAACCCGTATCGGAAAAGATAAACACGGGAATGATTGTTCGAAAAATAAAAAAAAATAAATGATTTTTTTTTAAAGAGAGAATCCACAAATGTGTATTTATATGTTTACTTCACATAATTATTATCTTACCTTATCTGTTACAGACGCTCCTTCTATACAGAAGAATATGATGCGTAGTAAAGGAAGCTACATAATCGCCTCTACCCAAAAAGTTCCCAATTTCTATGAACTCCAGCAGTGAATGTGACAGTATAACACTTTAATATTGTAACAAATAGTTTTTACAATTAATTATGTAATTTCGCCGTCATATAAAACGCATGTCAACAGTGAAATATTTTTTTAAAAATCATATTTCCTTAGAAAAGCAAACTTTTCGTTTATATTAAGGGAAGTTTAAGGTGATGTCTTGTGTTTGTACGCTCTGACCTCGCTCAGTTCAGTTCAGAGGAGTGTGGGAGCTGATAATAAATTGATAACCCTTCTATTTACACAATCTGAATAGAGAATGCCACTGTGATTATTGACAAGACTGTAAAGATTTCTCCTACTCTTAAGAACTGCCATTGGAAGATTTTTTTTATAAACTTGAAATATTATATTAAATAGCTCTACCTTTCCAAACATATACGTTATTTAGATCGCTATTTTATAGTTATATTGCCTTAAAGTGATATTATAAACACTTTCCGTGACGTCATGGACGTCTCGTTTTTAAGGGACGAGTGCCAGAGTTCTCGTAGCCCCGATCTGGGTCACAAAATATATCCTGAACGGTAAAAGAATTTACGAAATAATAGAGAGGATAGATACAGTGGACACATAGTCAGATGCTATGGCCATAAACTATAGTTTGATGATATGGCCATAAACTATAGTTTGATGTTATGGTTATAAACTATAATTTGATGCTATGGCCATAAACTATAGTTTGATGCTATGGCCATAAACTATAGTTTGATGCTATGGCCATAAACCGTATAGACAATAGAGACAGTGATTGGATCGAGGTCGTCATGTTAACAAGCACGTTTTCCATTGATAAACCAGGTTAAGAAATCACCATGACCCAACTGATGAGTATTTGGTTATCAAATGGGTTTGTACAGGAGTAAGAAAATTACTTGAGGAGTTCCCCCCCCTGGCTGTATGAACACGGGGCGTGCGTGGAGATTGGAACTTCTCAAATAACTTTTGACGTAGGAAAACTGGAGGACGAGGCTTCCAAAATAACTGGTAAAGAAAAGTTGGAAATGTTAGCTTTTTTTTTTTAAAATGAAAAAATAAAAATGTTAAATAAAAATTCGCGTTGCATTTTCCCCACCTAAAAAAAAAAACAAACAAACAATAAGAAAGAAAGGGAAGGAGAGTATAGAAACTAAAACCACGCAATAGGATGTTTTGTTTTGTTTGTTCAATATTTTTTTAAACTTTATGAAATCTAGCTTTGGTTTGCGTTTACGGAGAACAATGTGGGGCTACTCTTAGTGGTGGTGCTTGTTTGTAATGTGGGGCTACTCTTAGTGATGGTGCTTGTTTGTAATGTGGGGCTACTCTTAGTGGTGGTGCTTGTTTGTAGGGGCTATGAGGCATACCCCTCTGACGTTAAGTGACTTGAAAGAGCTCTACGGCTTACCCACGCTTGAGTTACAGGTTCGACACCGATATTTTTATGGATGGCCGATGGTCTCTTGTGGGTGATGTGAATGACGACCTCACAATATAAGTTGAGATCTACTGTCGTACAAGGTCGACTGGTAACAGGTTAGCGAGGCTACAAGCCTCAGTGATGGAACATGTTAGCTTTACGTTACCAAACTGCCGACTCACCTACTTTTACCTTTTGATGATGTGGAAGTTCATTTCTGAAACCACTGGTTTTTCATTAAGATTTTTTCAAAGCTTTTTTTCCCCTTTATTTTTTTTCCATCCCATATTGCAAACGAGAAAATAAAATATTGGCAGAATTCCAAGGAATCGGTAGATACAACGTCATAGGCACAGGGAGTAGTGACAGACATACATCTTTATACTTGTGATGTGTTTCAAACAGGTTTTCGAAGTGTGGGGTTAACACTGATTATGTGAGCCTAACATGGACTGATTATGTGATTCTAAAACATGGAATAGATATTAGGGTCTAGTACAAAAACTAGAAAAATGAGCTTAAAGCAAAACATTGGCTGATTTATGAATCTAATAAAGAGACTGAAAATGTGGACCCGACGTACCGATATGAGAAGTGTTGCCGTATATATTATATAGTAACGCGATTATTTGAACTAAATATAAGATGGAGGCAAGTAGTGTTTAGGACAGCAAAACATCAGCTTCTGTGATCGTCCATAACGACGTTGATGAGATAAGTGGTGCCGGGAGTTCAATGGTCTGGAGGTTAATTAACAATATTAACCAAGAATACCTCAGAAGGGCGCGGTCCATGGAGGGATGAGCGCCCATTAGTAATGACATGCGTATTGTCATAATCAGTGCCGCAAGGATTGCTGTGAGACTTGCCCACGTGAGATTAAGGATGACAAAGTCATGAAGTACATTTAGAAGCGGGGTCGGAAAAAGAGACTAACGCGGAATTGAAATCCACTATTGAGCTATGGGAAACATGAACATAGAATCTGTATTTATTTTAAGAGGTAGTATAAAAGGCAACAACGTAAGCAAGTAAACGTGTGGGGTTTTTTTTTTTATTATTAATAAAGAAAATAAAATAGGTTTGTAGCTCGCCGATTTAAGATCTCACCTAGTGGTGTCCACTTGGCGTCGCTCCTATCCACGCATTCAGTGTCGTTACGCCTGTGATAGAAAAACCCTCCCGTGATGCCGGTTTCTTATCAAGATGTATTAATAGAGAGAAACTACGCCATGGTAATTGTATGAAAAGAGACACTGGGCTCCGGACTCCTGCACCATCTCAGCCGGGGCCAGCCCGCTGGCTGCTGATAGATCAGCTTACCTTTGTCTGAACGGAGACTTGCCCGCTAACGGAGGGGTAAAACACCTTCATGTTACCGAGTTTGCGGGGACGAGGGGAAAGGGAATCAAATGAAAATCGAACCAATATTAAAGAAGACTGAGTGAAGTTAGGAGTTAATTTAACAGCAAACCAACAACTAAGAAACCAAATAAAGTGTAGCGGCCAGTTTATCTTAGATATACAGACGCTCCTTCTATGCAGAAGATAATTGCGTCCACAGACCATGAGAGATGATCTGTTGGCAAGTGATGCAGCGGTCACAGGCAACGGCTATAGGGGTTCCACGCATTACCCCAGCCGCCTAACTATTGTCTAGTTAGGTACCCATTCGGAGCTGGGTGACTCGGGGACTCCTCAGGCCGCGAGAACAAATCCTCACCTTCGTGTGGATTCGAACCCGTGACCATCGGTATGACAGTCGAGAGCGCTACCTCTCGACCACCACGTCCCAGCAAATCAACATCAAAGAAGACCAGGGCAAGTGCAGGGGTCAGTGAGGTCAGTTTGACAGCAAACCAATATCAAAGATGACCAGGGCAAGTGCTGGGGTCAGTGAGGTCAGTTTGACAGCAAACCAACATCAAAGAAGACCAGGGCAAGTGGAGGGGTCTGTAAGGTCAGTTTGACAGCAAACCAACATCAAAGAAGGCCAGGGCAACTGCAGGGGTCAGTGAGGTCAGTTTGACAGCAAACCATCACCTGCTTCTATGGTGGAAGACGTGGTGGTGTTGAGAATCAGACCATTACAACAGTTCTCTGACTCTGTAACCTAATTAACACAAAAAGCTACAACAAAAGACAATCGCAGTTTCCAATATTTCGCGCATTTTCTGTTGTTCCAGGTAAAGCTTTTGATTTTTTGTGAGGAAACAATGCTCAACAATGCACAATGTTAATTGGCGTCTGTATAATGGGATGGAGAAGGGGTGGAGAGATGGGATTGTTTATCTAGAAATAACAAGGTCATGGGAGGCCAGGGTTACTTCCGTTGATGAGTGACCCTGACCTAGAAAGCCATACACCTGTAAATATCTCTAGGCCATTGAGCGCATAACAGGACGATATTGATAGCCGGCCAAACAAACCCAAGGTGTTAACGGAATTGTTTTGAAGACTTAACATGTTCTCAGGTTAACTGCCTTCGGGGCTAACTTTTCGGGAAAGAAAAATCAAACGCCCCTTCCATGCCTCTCTACAATTTCCTGCCCGCACCTTAACTGTGCAAAATCAGCGGCTAGTTAACCCTACAGACAATTACAACCATGGAAACGGTATTTTTCTATACCAGCCATTTCAGCAAATGAAGCATTTGCAGGGAAATATGCTATGTTCGGGGGGGGGGGGGGAGCAAGATTTATGGCACACTAGAAAGTCAAAGAAAATTTTATCAAAATTACTTTATATTAAAAGTGTTCCAGGCTACAAAATGAACCAATTGTGACCTCTTAAATTGACAAAAGATGAAAAATAATGTATTTATTTCCCTTTTTTAAACTGCAGCTTTTTGTTTCGGCCTCGTTGTTGTATGAAACAATAACAGCAAAGGAACAATTAAATAAAAAAATATATTAATTTAAAATATATATATATTCATGGAAACGAACCCTGCTCTATCAGGTCGGTCGCCTGGCATCTACCCACATCCTCAGAATATGATTTGGTCCTCAAATACGTATAGGTTTTTAAAAGTTTTATGAAATTATTACTTTGCTACTCTCCAATAAATAACAGAAACTTAATTCAATCAATGAAGCGCGCGCTACACAGCAACCTGCCAAAAGTTCAGCATGTCTCTGACAGCTAAGGTTTATTGTAAAGGATTTGTCATGTTTTGTAACAACTTTCCTTGGTTGCTTGCAGACGATACGTTTGATTTTAAAGATGAAGTAGTCAAAAAATTTGTTATTTTTAAAAAATTTATCAATCACAAATTGCCGTTTTATAGGTATATAAAAATGCCTGTCAGTCAATCAAAGGTGGAAAACAAGGTTACGACAATTGATGCCTAAAAATAACAGCAGTGTAGCAGCAATATTATATTTTTAAAACGGAAACTACTTTTTGGATGCAATAACTGAAAATAAATGCACTCGTTCATCTCCGTACAAGTGTAATTTTTATCGAGCCTAAAAATTATTTAACCTTTAATTGTGTTATTTTTAACGTTTACTATTATCTGTTTTTAAAAGCCTTATCATAATCCTACGCCATATGACATTAAAATAAACAATAAAATGATGGATTAAACTAAGGAATCACAATTAGATCCAATTCTAATGACTTAAACGAAGGATCTATCCCACGTTTAGCCACAATAAAACATGTTAATGAATGACTATTGCCAGAAAAGTCCCCCACTGACTCGGAGAGGAGATGGGCGCCGCAAAGTCTACCAAGCCCCGAGAAAGTTCCAATGGAAACACCAGACACCTTACACCCTACGACCAAAAGGTTATGGGACATACAGACAAACTAAAACTAATAATAATTTTTTTTTTTAATATTTAAAAAACAAACATATCCCTCAGTTGACAACATATTGTAACATAATATTATCTTGTATTGACGGAGTATATTTTTTAGAATTAAGTAGATAGACGCATGGAGACGAACATTACATTCAATCATTTAAATCAAATTATCACAACATTAACATAGAATGACAAATAATTAGTATAAACTAAAAAAAACAACAACATCAATATAACACCTATTTGAGCTATTTAAAATCTCAACAAATAAATGAGCGACAAATAAATTACTGGTTTTCGTTTGTTTACTTGCATGAGGTTGGTAGAAATGTTGTGAGTATTTCTTACAGTAAATTATTGTACATTTCTATATTTATTTCTTGTCAGAATGGATCCCGAAGTGGATATCTGATGAGTTGTTGACCCCTACCTAAAACCAGTGACATATTCATGACAGACTGAATGTGCTACAACCACGGCAGATTGGATGTGTTATATCTTTGACAGAAATATTGGGAGGTATCGACAGCATAATGGGGGTGAGACTGCAATCACGCTCATAAATTAGTAAATGGAAAAGAAGTAAACAAGGTATGGGTTAGCCTGACAGGACGTAACAAAGCAGCGAGCGTTTTGGCAAAGAGCATTCCTCAACGAACAAACAATACACAAATAAAACGAATATAAAAAATAATAAAAACTTGGCTGCGGTGAAATCCAAAGAGTCAATATAACCTGACCGACTAGTTGTGAACGACTGCTAAGAGTAACAAAGAAAAAGAAACAAATAAATTCAAAATATTTCATTCATGGAAAAGAACTAACCCAAACTAAAGATGCGAAATACTTAGGAGTCATAATAAATGAGAAACTATCTTGGAATCCCCATGTCAATGAAGTTATTAAAAAATCAAACAAAACCTTAGGCTTTATAAAAAGAAACTTTTACAAATGTAACAAAGATATAAAACTAAAATGCTATCTTACCCTGGTGAGACCTATACTAGAATATGCATCTTCAGTATGGGACCCATCCACCAAAGAAAATATTGATAAGTTAGAACAAATCCAAAAAAGAGCTGCCAGATTCATTACTGGAGAATATTCAAAACTGACAAGAGTAACACCATTAGTTAAATCATTAAACCTTGAAACACTAGAGGATAGAAGAACCAAGAGTAAATTAGTAATAATACATAAGGCAATTAATTCTAATTTAGAAATACAACACAAAGATAACCTAATACAACCCTCAAATAGACATAAAGACAAAAACACCTTTCTTATTCCATATGCAAGAACAAACACATACAAGTTTTCTTTCTTTCCATCCGGTATTCGGGCGTGGAATGGGTTGCCTGAAGAAACCAGGAAAGCCACCACTTTATCATCTTTTAAAACTCTAGTAAGAATACAGGACTAAACACAAACCATAGAAATACGTAGGACGCAATAATCTTCTGTACAGAAGGAGCGTCTGTAACATATAAGATAAGATAAGATAAGATAAGATAAGACCCTCCTTTATGGATGTGGTCAACGAGCTCGAGGTTTCAGTTAAATTACCCAAAAGCAGGGAAAAAATATCCATGATCCCGGCGAGGGGACCTCACGAAAGCTACTCTCCGCCCGATCTACGTTTGTCACTGGCAAATGCCGCGGTGGGGAAAAATAGTCCAGTTGAGCTTCAGCACGAAGAAGCACTAAGGACTATTGAAGCCTACGGTACAGGCGTAGTAAGAGTCTATGCAGACGGCTCATGCTTCACAGATGGACGAAGTGGGTACGGTGCACTAATTGAATACCCTGCTGGAGGTCCAGCAGTAACAGAACTGTCTGGACCATGTGGAAGACTAGCTTCAAGCGGGGACGCTGAACTAGAGGCAATCCACAAGGGTGTGAAAGAAGTGCGCCTACGCCTATGTAGACGAAAGAGTTTTCCAACAGTCGTAGTCTTCACCGACTCGAGATCCTCCTTGGAACTCTTGAGTCGGAGCTCTATGGAGACGAAAACTGTCGATGCTGTACTAGAGATCGTTAACTATATTAGATCTCGCGGGGGCATGGTTGTCCTGCAGTACATTATAGGCCACGCAAATATACCACAGAAAGAAAAGGCAAACTTGCTGGCACAACAGGGTGCTGCCCAGCCCCAAATCGAACGCCCAATGACCCAGCTGGGGGTAAAATTGTGGCTAAAAGACCATTTCATGGGAAAATGGCTAAAAGGATGGGAAAATGGTGACACGGCACGAACGCTTTACGATAAAATGCCGCGACCACGCAAGCGAGATCCCTGGTGGAAACTGCCTAGTAGCTGCCAGTCCCTCATCACTCAGATGAGGACTGGACACTGCCCAACAAACAGCTACTTTCACAGGTTAGACAAAAACAGGGAACCCGGCTGCCGTTTATGTGGTATGGCCGAGGAGACAGTGGCACACCTGCTGACCGATTGTTCTGCGGCAATTGGGGACGCGGTGAGGTCAGGCAGCCATTGCACTGCGGAAGAATATCTCCATGGCGACGCCCTTATGTTGAGGCTCGCCGTTGGTATTGTAGGCCGGGTTATAAGAGTCTGAAAGGACTCAACCCTCCAAAGAGAATGTCACATATTTAGTTGTGAACGATTTTCCATCTAAGATGCGTGGTAGCGCGACCGCGCAGTTACCAGCTCGACGCCGCGCAGCAGTTTAGAGAGTTACTGCGCAGGAGCTAATTTTGATTATAATAATTTATGTGTGATTGTGGAATACATAGTTTTACACAGCGGGAAAAAAATAATGCCGCGCAACTTTGCACCTGAGTTTACTTATTTCGTCGAACGGACCAACAAAACTTAGAGGGAACATTGGTTGTGAAATAACATTGACACACTCGAAATGACATGTCCTTATCCACTGTGAGTGAATTTAGACAAAATATTTTAACAGGCACAGCCAGGGCGACTTACAGCCTCATGATTTAACGCCGCGTGGACATTTACCAACTGTGGAAAACGTCCCACTTCACATTCATCACCCCGACACTTCGCGCTGGTCATCACTGCCATCAACAGCGTGACCGAGACGGCAACCACTTGACCGAGACGGCAACAGCTTGACCAAGACGGCGACAGCTTGACCGAGACGGCAACCACTTGACCGAGACGGCAACAGCTAGACCGAGACGGCACCTGAGAGGCTGGACGAAGTGCTTCACTAGAGGGTTGTAACCCGAGAAAGCAGGAAATGTATGGAAAGGTCATAGGTTGTTGAAGGGTGTGCACCTTTTGGTATTTATGGACTTCTGATGGACATTTAGACGAACAAGTTTTACTTGAATAGAAGCAGGTGACGAGACCAAATGATTGATAATTGTTCCCTTGAAAAAAAGTTATTCTTAGAAGCATTACTGTGGTTCACACACAAGCGAATCTATTTGGAGCACAAGACAAGAGTTTATACCTGACTCTGAGCATCTCCCGGAATCCCAATGTTGACAATATAAGTCCCTCGGGTCTTTGGATCGACCCAAATTAACTTGGTGGAAAAGGGGGGAGGGGGTACTGCTGTACTGAATGCCGGAGATCTTGATTTAAGAGTCATGCAAACCACAACAAATGGCTCTGCTCTCGCGTGTATTATTGGTACAAGCCCATCGGTTGACTGCACGGAGCTGTATGCACCGAGCCCCGTTGTAAGCAAAACAAGATGTCATTTACGTCAATGGGAAATATGGCTGAACAATGGCGGCACGGCCAACTACCTTTATACCTGTCGTCTAACTGATTTACTGCGCGTGCAGTGAGTGAGGTAGGTCAATAAAACACGGTCTTCTGGAATGTCTGCTGTGGGGGGGGGGGGGCTTAGTGAGCATGTTGTATATATCATTCTACACACCCTCCACAGCCCTCTTTACATAAAATACACAATAAAAAACATACAGAATGTTAGGCTCAGACCGTCTAAACTCAAAAGAAGATGAATTGTATTGGTAAACGCCAATGAGAGTTTCAGTGGTTTCAACACTTGACAAGACAATTCATCATCAGTGGCGTAGCTATTGGGGGAGGGAGGGAGAAAATTTAAAAGTCCCCCCGGGCCCCCAAGTGAGGGGGCCCCCAAATTAGTGTCCGAAATTGTTTTTACATTAAATACTCCCTACCGCCATGCATGTGGGGCCCCCTAAGATTTTAGCCCCATGGGCCCCCAAACCCTACCAATTCCTCGCTACGCTACTGTTGGTCTTACAATCAATTGATCGTGCTTGAATCTAAAGTCTATAGTCTATATAAAACAAAAATAAAAACATTTGTTTGTGTTTTAATTCCATCAAACTGGACAAACACAAACGAACATACACATACATAATACAGATACACAAACACCTAACAATTTAAAGATAAATTTAAAAATTTAGCCGCGCGTCATTTAAACAAGTTGAATTCCCCTATAGAAGGCGCGTTAATGCAATATACAGTAGTTGAACCGCTGAACTGTTGTTATCTTTTTACGATCTAGTTTGTACAGCGAAGAGCCAGCTAGGCTATAGCTAGTTACTCACTAGTTTACCTACGTAGTTTCACTTTAATGCCGATGCTAAAGAAAGATTTAAAGTCCCATATATAAAAAGAACGTTTGTTTAATCTCTAGATCGTTTGGCTTGGAGAAATGTTTTTACTTCAGAGACCGCCCGCTACGAACCCAATGTGATTTTTTAAAAATATATAAGTTGTTTTTTGTTTATTTTATGGTTGTTTCTCTTATTTTTTAGAATACTGACTTCATATTTTATTGTTTTCCCCCCATTCCATTTCAATCTACTCGCAAGACTACTAAACTAAACGCGGTATAGTTAAAGAGCCAGGGGTGAGGAAGGTGTCAGAGTGGTGGACTCACTATTGGCTATTGTAGTGTTATTGAGACAAGATTTGTATCAGGTTTTCTCTACTCCTGCTATAAAATTAGGTTTCGTTATATCAAAATGATCTTTATAATTGTTTAACGCGGGTTGTTTTATAAAGATGACCTTGCATTGAGTTACAAAAAATAAAGTTGAAGGCAATTACAAAAAAGCTAAAACAAATAACATTTTTAAAATAGATATTTTTCCTTATACTTGCTGTCTTAAAACTAGAGTTATGATTTAAATTATGTCAGCGATTACGATATCACTTCTTTTTTAATAAATATTCTATTTAGAAGACCTCTATAAAAAAAAATAACTTCAAAAAAATATAAATTTGAATTAGGAGCTCATTTTTGTCCCCCTTTATTTGAACAAAAATGTTTTATAAAGAGTCGTTATGAAAGTAAGTTTTAAGATTCAAACTTAGTGCAATTTTCTTTTTATCGTTTAAAACCATGGGGAGGGGGTCAATTTAAAAAAATAATTGAAAAAAAAAGAAAAGCATCCCGCTGCCCGCCAAGTAATCACCACGCTCAGGAAGACATCGCCTGAGTGTGTGTCTGCTGCTGTTTGTCTGTTGGTACCTGGGAGATGAGCGACTGATTGGTTTACTAACATTCCCCTGTAGTCGTGTGTTGTGGACTGGCGAAACGTGGCGGACATATTTGGCGTCTTTGTTTAACTGTTACTTGTGGGTGAATGGAGGGTCGTGACCGAGGAGGTTTTTTTTATTTTTTTTTAGTTTAAAGAAAGAATAATTCCTCATTACATTACAGCCAACTTTTGATACGGCCTCCAATAAGGTTCATCATTTATAGGACATAATAAATAATATAAACTCATTCCGTAACGCTGAGGGACATTGTACAACAGTCCATAGCAATTTTTAAAAAAAAGGTATCATTTTGGTTTCGAGATCTATAGAGCGTGGGTGTTTCTCTGCGTCTGCGTAAAATATATGACGTCATTGTTTTGAGCTTTTTTTTTTTTTTTGTTTGTAAAGGAAACTATGTAAAAAGAGAAAAAGAGGATTTGAGAATTTATATTTTTATACAATACATTGTGTACATTTCAGGAAGTTTAATATTTCGTATTTATCAAACAAGTTACTTGGGCTTTTGAAAAAAGTGGGCACCGTCGACGTCCCAGAACAACCTAGTTTAGTATAGTATATTGATAATAAGTAACACAGACCAATGGCTTGAAGGCCCAAGTTGTTGCCAGCCCATGAGATAGAGTGAGTTGTCGACTTACACGATCAGGTGGGAGGTCGGAGGAGGGAGGGGTGAATGATGGACGACAATTGGGTCCTCACATCTCCTCCGGGTTTCACTTTTCAACATCCTTATCTGGGCATTCAGCTCAGAAAGCTGAAGACAGTAAAACCCATTGCGGCTGTTAAATTTCACATCACATTTCAGCTTTCTAAACTGTAAAAAATAAAAACACCGCTAGAAGTTTGTTCAGCCCAACACCCTCCCCCACACACTCTTATTCTCATGCCCAAATGATAGTGTGAAGGTGTTGTCTGTGTATACAATTTGACAAGCGAATCCCGTTGTATCGGAAGGTGGCTTGCGTTGCTATGGTGGCGTTGTTGTGGCCAATCTGTACAGTAAACACCCGTACATCCATGCACCCCATGGCTGAATGCCAGAAAGCTCTGCTTTGTAGACCTACCTTTCCCTATAGAAGCCAGTACCCAAAGCTTGGAATAGCCTGGATGTCAGGTCAATGACCAGGAGTTGGTGGTGTACGTTGACACATGTAAGTACATTAGACATTAGCCCCTGTCATAGCAGAATTTATTTTAAAAGTTGGACCGAAAAAACAAATTTGTAATATGAATACATCCATGTTATTGGTTTATACTAAAGTACGTGAAATTCTCATGCTTATTTTTTCAGATTACGGATGTTGCACTTGTATTTAATTATACTTTTTTTTAAAAAAAACCTTTAGGAAAAAAAGTTTTTGAATATAAATCCTTTAAATACGAAACATAAATAAAAGTATGTTCATTTTAATACGCAATGCACGTCAATCCTACAATCCAAAATTTTAGTTATGTCTCATGTATAAAGGATTTATAGTAAAACAACTACTACAGTCTCGCTGCTAAAAAATTACAGGTCAATTTTATCACTGGATAATGGTTATAAAGACGTGTTTAACAAATTGCACTACGCGAGACATATTAGCAAATAATAGCATTTACAATTACAGATCGGAAATGTATTTTTACAAAGTATCGTCAAAATAATACGCACCGCACGGCGCAACAGGAAAGTAGGGATGTGACGAAGTTCGAATTCGAATCCGACGACATTCGAACTTCGACGTTTATTGAACAAATTCGAATCCGACGGATTTTTAAAAAAAAACATCAGTCCGAAGTCGAATTTGAAAAATTACCGTTTTCAGATGAAACACGGCCGTAGAAAACGTAACTAAAATTAAAAAACCAAGAGACTTTCGAAAACCCGAAAAAAAGAAAACAGCTAAAACTAAACTCCTAGACCCTTACTCAGCTGTCCATAGATTAGAAGTCGTATTTAATCATGAACGTATTTTAGATACACCCCTCTCACGAAATTGTTTTCAGACTACTGCCAGACAATGCAGAGAAACTGGTGTTCTTGATATTTAATCTGCTATTATTTAATTTCAATTACTGAGGCTTCATGTGAATGTGACAATAAACAGTATCTTTAATTTTGTTTAATGCTCTCATAACTCTCAAATTTTAAGAACTTAGTTGTTTTTTAATTTCGCTAAATGTTGTTTGTCAAATTGTTTTAATTTTTTAATTGATTTTAAGCGGGTTTTTTTTTTTTTTTATAATTTAGGTTCAAATTACTTTGAAGGAATTAAATTCATTCATTTTTCTATGTTTTAAAACTGCAATATGCATGGTTTTTTAATTACTTATTTTTGTGATTAAAAATCCTTTTTGTTATGGGGGGCACGGGACTGACACCTTAGTATACTCCCTTTTTTAGCCAAGTGTTGACCAAATCCACATCCGCATTCGAATCCGACGGATTTATATTTGCCAAATCCGAATCTGACGGATGCGGATTTTCATCAGCTCCGTCACATCACTACAGGAAAGTATTAAAAAGGTAGTTCAATATAATACGCACCGCAACACTAGAGACAAAAATAAACATGCTACATAGAGATGAATAGAGATAATCTAAAAATTCATTCGATCGATCTGAAATTTTGATCATTTTTATCATCAGCACGAGTCTGCCTGCCTGCAAAATTTAAGCTCGTTAGCTTAAGAGTAAATGGTTTAAAAATCGATCCAAAGTTTTTCGGCAAGCAAGGCATCAAGCAGACCCCCCGAGTTAATATTAATGATTTTTTTAAAAAAACGGTTATTGTTTTCCACTAGTTATTGGTTATTGAAACACATTCCCCACCTTTAAGTACAAGAACGTCAGTTTGACTTGTATCAGACCAGATCGTCAGACCGTAGTCAATGTGTCTATTTATAGAACAAATAAACTCCAAGTCAAATAGCAAGTTTGGCTAGCAGATATTGACTCAACACACGGTGGATGGACAAATTTAGGTAGTAGGATTATGGTCATCATTAGACTTGGAAGGCAGAGTATTACTAATACAGATACTAACGTTAATATTATCCCAATTGTTTAATAATAATAATAATAATAGTAATAAAAGAGGGCTATTATCCCAATTGTTTAATAATACTAATAATAATAATAATAATAATAATAATAATAATAATAGTAATAAGAGGGCTGCGGAAATTAACGATTAATTAATCGATTAATCTTTAACATATTAAAATTAATTTGATCGATTAAAATTCTATCAAAATTTAAGAAAATATTTCTTTTTTCCCCCTCCAATTTATTAATAATTTATAGATTTTGTGACTTGCATACTTTCCCCTCGTATTAATATTTATTTAGAGGTGGATACGTATAGAAATTGGTTTTTCTTCCTTATTTCTTGCATAGCAGAAAGAATTTGCTGTGTTACGTCACAAAATTTTTAGAGCAATGGTCATGGAATTACCGTAATTTAACCCATTTCGTGAAATAAAGAATCGAGACCAAACGGGATATATATATATGCGTTATAAAAAATATAATTAATTGAAATTAATCGATTTATTTTTTCCTGACTAACTGAAAGAAAATATCAGTACCAGTCCTTTAAAAAAAAAGAATAAAAAAAAAGAGTTCTATAATGTTTATTATCAACGACACCAGGGGCAGAGAACTGAGAGCAAGGTCAGCCAGACCCCTCAGTATTTGTTTTCTAGGTGTCAGAGTTGTCTTTCTCATCAGCTGTGGCCATCAGCTCTAGATGTTGGCACCCACTGCTGTCTGTGACAGGAACAAACACTGGCAGCTACCAGGAGGATGTTGGTTCATGGCCAGCGCAGACGAGACAACATTTGAAAGAGATTGGGAACTTAAGAGGGAAGGCCATTGTGATAGAGGAAATAGGTAATTGAAACACAATAAAGAATGGGAACCTACAATACATTAAATATTTGATTATATATATTTTGAAAACTTCTTTTTCTTGTTGTTTTTTTTCCAGTGACTTTTTGTTTACTGAGGTGGATTTACAATGTATCTACACTTAAATTAGCATAATAGGGGCCGTCCATAAAGTACGTCACGCTCCAGAGTGGGGAGGTGTGTAAGAAGGGAGGGGGTGTCCGGCCAAGTGTGACATCACGGTGTTTTATGTTAAATTTTAATTATTTTGTTAATTAAAAAAAATATTTTTTACTAAAGTGTGACGTACTTTAGGGGAAGGGTGGTCCCAGATTTGTGACAATTTGTGACGGGGGGGAGGGGGTGTTAAAAGTTGTCAAAAATAGCGTGACGTACTTTATGGACGGCCCTATCATTAACATCAATCATCCTATTGGTGAATTTTTTTTAAAGTCGCGTTCCCTTTTCAGATAAGTGAAAAGGCGTTTACAAGTTTCTGTAGCCACAGCATAGGAAAGAATTGTTTTGGGCAGCACAATGCCCAACCGCCTTTACTTTACCCCAACTGATGTCAGGTGCCTATCAGAGCTGGGTAGACCATGGGCACCCTTAGCCGCGGGAAGAAGTCACTGCTGCCTTCACGGAAACTCGAATTTTAACCAAGTAATAAATAGAGCTATGCCATTGTTGTAATTCCAATTTCATTTTTAATTAAATTAATAATGAACACACTTCTTCAAATGTTAGCCTTTTCCTTGATCTGAACGCTTGATACGCTTCATTAATACAAAGTCTTGACAGAAGTAACGTACGGTACAGAAGAAATCTTTTAGCTCTTATACTATAATGTTCAACATGATCTTACTTCAAAATGTAACTTTTAAAATAAATTGACCTAGACGCGTGACGTCACGATGCCGGTCTAGACATGATTGATACCTCGTCCACCCGGAGCTACCTACCAGCACTATTTGACTTACCAAGCCAACAGGACATATACAACATGAAAGGTCGTGTCAGATCCATGATAACAACGGGGGCCGTCTGTTTAGAGCCGGGGACTGAAAATGTCAGGACCTGCTGACGGCTGGGGGGGGATCAAGTGGACCTCGGGATATTCAACGGTGGACATCTGGACCCTGTCTTGTGGCGGCCGAGACGGAGATGTGAACATGTCGTATCATCTGTGAGTTGGGTTTATCGAACCACCGTCCAGCGAGACGTATCGGATGGAAGCAGTAGGTGATTTTAGACACTGGAGTGTACTTCAACAGCCACAAGCTTGGAAAACGTCGGCTTAACCCAAACTCGGAGGTTTTAACAAGTAAGGCTTGGACCTCACCTCATTGCAGGAAGCGACACCGAGCATAAGCTCTTCTAATACAACTGTACAAGACGTAACAACTACTCTTGAGTGGATGGTTCAAGTTGTTAGCACTGATTGTTAGAGCCTGTGGTGTCATTTGGGCATTAAACGACAATAAGCTCTTTGGCACACGTGTAATCATAATATTTAATGAAATGACTTAAATCGCCGATTATCTATTAAATTTAAGAATAGCATTTTCCTAATCTGTCATTGATTCGTTCCTTTCATATGCTGTCAATCTATAGTTCTAATTAAAAAATATTAAGACTTAAACATTCATTTTTTAAAAAATGATTTAAAATAAAAATTGCGTTCCATCTCTTAGAACCTACCACCTCACATAAATACAAACAAAGAAGCAAACAATTTTTTTTAATGTTAATAATTTTAATAAAATTTATGCACTTGTGACTAATGTACCCAATTCGTATTTTTCATAATTTAGGGCAGGCAGACGAACGCCCTATCTTAGTAAGGAATTCCAAGTTTTAAAACAATACAAAGTTTCTAGTTTGCTATAAAATAGATGGATCATGTCTGCGATATTAAAGATAGAAATGTGTACGATAACATCACGCTTGCCTTATACCCTGACATCAAGACGGTAGCTTCCCTACCCCTATCGTTAATCTCAAATTCTTTTCCTCTTTTTTTCGCGCGACTTCTCCTCAAATAAAACAAAAGCCATGATACGGGTCAAAAGGGCGCCTAACAGCTTACCCTGGCACGCGCCACCAACTGGCCTGCAGAGCGCCCCTTCTGTTATCCCGTCGTTCAGCCTGATCTGGGGGTGGTCGGCTCAACTCAATTAAGCCCGGAAGTAAAAACATACAGACACACGGGCTTAGCCGGGGGTAGGGTTGCGCCCATCTCCTATTGAAGAAAGCCAGGGAATGGGAGCTAAAAGCTTTTTATCATCGTCTGATACAAAGGAAAGTCGGGGTTTAATTGAAATGTCTGGCGGGGCCCGGCTGTAGGGAGGCAGTGGCGAGGGGCATGTATCCATGTTTGAAGACTATGCGACCAAAATATGAATGTGGCGCGCACGAGAGACGCGTTGTTTGATAACAAGAAGCATCAACTCCTGTCTTATAACGCTACCTTCAATTAATGTCTGACTATACATTCCCTCGATGTATGTCTATACTCTCAGTCCTTGCTATCTTTCAACTACTTCAAGATTTGCATATCAATACCTACAATCATTGTTTATCTATAAAGTCAAACCTCTTATAACTAGTTTAATTCGTTCCAGTTTTACTCGTTAAGCGAAACACTCGTTATACGAAAAAAATCCCGAAATTTTCACATACAAATCAATGTAAAAAACGATAATCCGTTCAATGACTCAATACCTTCAACAAATGTCAATCTATAAATTTACCAAATAAAAACCTTTAAATGTATATCCATTACTTCAACAATGTAAAAAAATGTCCTATCACAAATGTTTTCAATCTATACTTTCATTGGCAGGTCCTATTCCTTGCTATAGAAATCCATAAACACTGACCTTTTTATCATGTAACACTAAGTTAAGTTATGATCGCCAACTATCTTATATGTTGCTGTCAAAGTTTCAGGAAATGAGGCCCTGATAACTTCAATCAACATGGTTTAAATTTTACATTTTACTTGTTTACTTTTTTGCAGACACAAAATTAAATATATTTTTTTACCTGAAGACGAAGGTCTCACAAACTATAAAGACATTTCTCGTGACGCTGCAATACATCAATTCGTGTTTCTATTAGCAGAATAAGGAAGACATTCTGAGCTTTGAGTCTCTTATTGAAATAGTAAGAAAATATAAGCGGTTTCTTGCGATGAGGATGGGTGTGTGTGTTTTTTTAAATGTAGCAGGACCATGTAGATGTTAATATTGTTAACTTCATCAAAACGTTGTGTCCAGTTTGGGGCATTAACTGGTCACGACGACCAGCAGTTGTTTGAGACAGGCGGCCAGAGAGTTTATCTTGACGGCTGATAGTGAGTGAAACAAACAAAACTCAGCATGTCTTTACCGTTTTATTTTCACGTGAAGGGTAAGGACATGTGGATTTAAAAAAAAAACTAAAGGGGGGGGGGGGATACTGACAGGAGATAAGAGACGACAAACGCCAACAAAGGGACATTATCAAGAGAAATTTAAAGATAACAGGTGGGTGCATGGCTTGAGAGACACAAGAGAGTTATCCTAATACTTTAGAGAAAACAAAAACAAAACAAAAAACGGTTGTGTGTGTAGGCATGGTGAATGTCAGGTCGGCATAAATATATATACCTATAGTCATTAAATTAACAAGTGTTAGATATTTCAAAACCGAATAAGTGAGACAGCAGCTCTAATGGGTACACCCCGAAAAGGCCGCGCAATACTGAGTATATAATCAACAGGCATTCTGGCTTAGAATACCAACACAGAATGAACTTCCTAGAGAAAATTTTGAGATGAAAAGAGTTCCGAAAACATGCGCGGCAATGTGTGTAAACACGCGGGTTCCAACTCCACTAAACACAAACATAAGTTCATCCCTTAGAGAGGCTAAGTTTGTATGTGACGTCTCAATGATGGACCCACACGTCAGCTGACTGAATCTATTTTGGCTGATTTACATCCAGACAAGGCGCCAGTTCTAAAGATGATCATTCTGTAACATTAACTTCTACATTATTTTCTTTTTTAAATCGAAACAGGGGAAAAGTTTATAAAAAAATAATTTTAAATCAATAATTTGAAATTGTAGATTTTGTGTTTATTTTTCTTCTTAGCACTAGATAATTTACGTTGAGGGTTGGGGGGGGGGCACTTGACCCCTTAGCCCCATGCTACGTATCCAGACAAAGAAACATTACATTTTAAATGGAACCATTTTCAGACTAAAGCCCGTGACTTCTCCACAAGTCACGTGTCTGACCACCTTTAACGCTAACAAAACGAAGCCGTTGGAGGTTCAAAGTCCGTCAAGCTCTCAATAGGTAATCCAATCATGTACTCCAGCACAGCTCTGTCACCTAGTAGACAAGAAACACTATTCAATCTTTGAGCACATCAGTTGTATTGATGAGCCAAGTAGCAGTGCATTGAGCAATGGTCAATAATTTAGTTCAGCATGATTATATCTGACGCTAAGCAAATGCGGCATCAATGCGCAGAACTACCAGAATCTAATATTTCATGACAGCGGGCAAATAGTTGAGCTGTACACAGCCTTGGCTCGGTCAAAGGTACAATGTTCCCTCAAAGCTGCGTGGCCGCGCAGCAATCTGCCAAACAACGCACAACAGTTCAGAGTTACTGCATGCGCAGTAAATTTTAAAAAGAATAATGAACGTGTTAGTGAGTTGTAAAATTTTGAAAATAAACATTTGATAAATTGCACATGAATTATTTGCACATGAACCAACGAAACGTATAGGGAACAATATGCAATAGAAAATGAATCTAACAAACGTACAAGCAAATCAAAAGCGTTTATTGATGAGGATTCTGTGGGAATGAATCGTTGGTGTGATGTGAGCATTGCGGTTGTCGTTGCGGCAGAATAGCTTGAAAATGAACGCTCGAAAGAGACGCCAGGTTGCCGGTAGATAGATCGTTGTAGCCATGGCAACGATAACACATCGATGAGGTCGGCGGTTTCTCGGGTGTGTGGAGGTTAGTGTCACGTGACCAACTTACTGATTCCAGTTGGAATTACTTGTGGTTACAATAAGGTTCCCTTTGACGTCGCCACGTGACTTCGGGTCGAAAGTCAGAGAAAAGATTGATTAACTCTTTAAATATTCCACACCCACCATCAATTATTGCCCCCCCCCCCCCCGTTTTCCTATCACATCACTGGACCAGAAATCTGGTGGTAGATAATTATTAACAAATCTGCGTTTTTATTTCTTTATCCCCTTCCTCTTCCCCCACCAGAAACACAAATCACTCACACTTTTTTTTAACTTCTTGTCTTTTTATAAACCATTGTGAGATAAAGGAAGAAAAAGTCTTCCATCGCTATTATAACGTGTCTATACTTTAACAAGCTGATTTGCAGACCAAATTCTTTGCAGGCATTGGAGAAGCTTGACACGAGTTGTTGCAAACCAGATTCTGTATGTGCTGTTAGTGCCGCATCATCCGCAAATAGTAGCTCTCGAATTAGGACATCCGTCGTTTTGGTCTTGGCTCGGAGGCGGGCAGTGTTGAAAAGTCCTCCATCAGCTCTGGTATGTAACCAGATTCCCTCACTGCTATCCTTGAACGCGTATCGAAGAAGTACAGAGAAGAATATTGCGAAGAGTGTTGGTGCGAGTACACAACCTTGTTTAACTCCGCTGCTGACAGGGAAGGCCTCTGACTTAGCTCCATCGAACTGTACTGTACCAAGCATATTTTCATGGAACTGTCTGATGATGGCAAGTAGGTGAGGGGGACATCCAATTTTTGCCAGTATTTGGAATAGCCCGTTGCGACTGACTAAGTCGAAGGCTTTTGTAAGGTCCACAAATGCAATGTATAGTGGCATCTGCTGCTCTCTGCATTTTTCCTGGAGCTGTCGTATGGAGAACACCATGTCTATGGTAGACCGACCGGACCGGAAACCACACTGAGATTCTGGATAGACGCGGGATGCTAGGCTTTGTAAACGTTTTAGTATAACGCGGGCAAAGGTCTTTCCTACAATACTAAGGAGTGAAATGCCGCGATAATTATTGCAATCACTCCTATCACCTTTGTTTTTATATAGTGTCACTATATTTGCATCCTTTAGGTCTTGGGGGATGTAGCCCTGTTCCCAGCAGAGGGACAGAATCTCGTGCAATGGTTGGAGTAAAGCTGTCTTGCCACTCTTTAGAACCTCTGGTGGTATTCCATCATTCCCAGGCGCTTTTCCACAAGCTAGACTGTCAATTGCTTTGCTCAGCTCTTCCTGTGTGGGCACGACATCAAGTTCTTCCATGAGTGGCATATCTGGGATGTCATCTAGAGCGGTGCTGGAGACTGTGGTAACTGTTGAATACAATTCCAGATAATGCTCAACCCACCGTTTTAGCTGTGCTGCCTGGTCTTGAATAATTTCTCCATTTTTGGACTTTAGGGGAGCAGCTTTTGACGTCAAGGGGCCCGTTGCCTTTTTGATGTTTTCGTACATGACTTTTGCATTGCCCATGTCTGCAGCTGATTGTATACTGGAACAGAGCTTAAGCCAGTAGGTATTGACACATTTACGTGCAACCTTTTGGGCAAGTGACTTAGCTGTTTTTAAAGCATGCAAATTGTCAGGTGTAGGCTTTTCCTTGTAAGCCATAAGAGCTTTCCTTTTTGCTTCAGTGACGGGTTTCATCTCGTCCCAATGTTCATCAAACCAGTCCGTGTTTTTGTGAGATTTTTTGCCAAAGGCTTGTATTGCGGATGTATAGATTGTGTCTCTCAGTTGCGTCCATTTGGAGTCAATGGTGACGCATGGGGACATCTTTGAGAGACTTTCCTTCACCTTGTCTTTGAACAGCTGCGCTATCGCAGGGTCTTTCATGCAGGAGGTATTGATGCGTGGACTTCCCTTTTTCTTTGTGTGGTACGAGTTTTTCCTCATTATTCGTACTTTGCTGGCGACAAGGGAATGATCCGTGTCACAGTCGGCACTGTGATAGCTGCGAGTGAGTAGGACGCTAGCTAGTTGTGCTCGCCTGGTGATAATGAGGTCCAGCTGGTGCCATTGGTGGGATCGAGGGTGTCTCCAAGATACTTGATGTATATCCTTGCACTTGAAGAAAGTGTTGGTCACACACAAGCCTCGTGAGCAGCACAATTCCAGAAGCCTTTGTCCATTTTCATTTAACTTTCCTCTTCCAAATAGTCCAAGGCAGGTGGGCCAGGCTTCGTGGTCGCTCCCCACTCTAGCATTGAAATCTCCTAGGAGATANCCGGTCCGGTCGGTCTACCATAGACATGGTGTTCTCCATACGACAGCTCCAGGAAAAATGCAGAGAGCAGCAGATGCCACTATACATTGCATTTGTGGACCTTACAAAAGCCTTCGACTTAGTCAGTCGCAACGGGCTATTCCAAATACTGGCAAAAATTGGATGTCCCCCTCACCTACTTGCCATCATCAGACAGTTCCATGAAAATATGCTTGGCACAGTACAGTTCGATGGAGCTAAGTCAGAGGCCTTCCCTGTCAGCAGCGGAGTTAAACAAGGTTGTGTACTCGCACCAACACTCTTCGCAATATTCTTCTCTGTACTTCTTCGATACGCATTCAAGGATAGCAGTGAGGGAATCTGGTTACATACCAGAGCTGATGGAGGACTTTTCAACACTGCCCGCCTCCGAGCCAAGACCAAAACGACGGATGTCCTAATTCGAGAGCTACTATTTGCGGATGATGCGGCACTAACAGCACATACAGAATCTGGTTTGCAACAACTCGTGTCAAGCTTCTCCAATGCCTGCAAAGAATTTGGTCTGCAAATCAGCTTGAAAAAGACAAACATCATGGCCCAAGACACTCGACCTCCTCCTACCATAAATATCGATAATGAAAACTTGGAGGTTGTGGACAGCTTCACCTACTTGGGATCCAAGGTCTCCAATACACTGTCCATTGAAGAAGAAATAAACAGCAGAATTGGCAAGGCAGCCGCAACAATGGCTAAACTAAATAAGCGGGTCTGGCAAAACACCAAGCTAACGGAGAAAACCAAACTGTGCGTCTATCGAGCCTGTGTCATCAGTACACTACTATATGGGAGCGAGACATGGACCACTTATACATCACAAGAGCGTAAGCTTAACAGCTTCCATTTGAGATGCTTGCGCCGCATCCTTGGTATTAAATGGCAAGAAAAAGTGCCTAATAGTGAGGTACTAACGCGTGCCAATACCCAAAGCATGTTCTCAATTCTTAGTGAAAGACGCCTGAGGTGGCTAGGACATGTCTAAAGAATGAGCCCCGGCCGCATCCCGAAGGACCTCCTATATGGTGAACTTGCTTCAGGAAAGAGGAAAACAGGTCGCCCACGCTTGCGATTTAAAGATGTCTGTCAAAGGGACATGAAAGCAGCCAAAATACATACAAGTGACTGGGAGTGTAAGGCAGAAGACCGATCTACGTGGCGCACAGTTGTCAAAGAGGGCGTCATAGTAGCCGAGGAGCGAAGAATGGAGGAGGCTGCAGACAGAAGAGCTAGGAGAAAGGCCAAAACATTTGGAAGCACAGAACTCGTGTGTAAAAACTGTGGCAAAGACTGTCACTCAAGGATAGGACTGCACAGTCACGCGAGGAAATGCAACCCAACCCAACGGTGATGCACCATCGTCTCGCGAGACGGAAGGATGCCGGATAATACTTTAACACTCGGCTGGCTTAGAAACGCCATCAAGACAAATCTTTAAGATCATTTTGATGAAGTTCTTTCATTGCCAAGTGCCTTCTTATCTTATCATCAAACAATATCTAAAAAATGGTATTAAAAAATAACGGTGAATAGTAAGTAAGCTATCTAAACTGATATATAGAGATAGAAGGTTAGGAAAGGAATTGACAGAAGTCATCACCCGATCCCCTACCTTCAGAACACCCAGCGGGCGTCCAAGCATCAACATTCAAATAATCAAAGTGATTGTAGAAACGAGGTTGAGGAGTAGATGCCCTGGTTTGACCTGTCTTCAGATATCTGTTAGCTAGACCCAACCACCCCCATCGCCCAAATAAAATCCCCAGGGGTTATAGGTCAATGTGTTCATTATGATACAGAGGGCAAACTAAAATAACTCCCCGGTGTGGACCACGCTCTCGGGTAGCGCAATGAAATGTAACTGTGATGTTCAGAACGGCACGGGTAGTGTACTGCAGTCTAACTCGGATGCTAAGAACTGCACGGGTAGAGCACAGCAGTTTAACTGGGGTGCTAAGAACGGCACTGGTAGCGCACTGGAGTTTAGCTGGGATGCTAAGAACTACACCGTAGAGCACAGCAGTTTAACTGGGATGCTAAGAACTTCACGGGTAGAGCACAGCAGTTTAACTGGGATGCTAAGAACTGCACGGGTAGCGCACTGGAGTTTAGCTGGGATGCTAAGAACTGCACGGGTAGCGCACTGTAGTTTAGCTTGGATGCTAAGAACTGCACGGGTAGCGCACTTCAGTTTAGCTGGGATGCTAAGAACGGCACGGGTTCAACACTGCAGTTTGACTGGGATGCACGAGTTGCGAACCCACCTGGTGCCCGGCTGTGTGTTGATGGCAGGATTTTTAACAGATGCGTCGGTAGAAGTCTGACAGAGAAGCCCTGACGGGGCTTGCCGAGTTGGAATTTAACTATGGAGTTGTCAATCACCACAGGCGGGACTCGGATACCATAGCCTGAAGTGACGGTAGCTCTGAACAAGACCACGCAGTGTTGCCAATGTCCACCAATAGTAAATATTTCTGAGAGAATCTTACTTTGTCGATCAATTTTTTTTATTACGACTATTACTATTTCGTACACAAAATGAGGGGTGAGACTGCAATAATGCTTTTAGAAAAGACTCTTTGGATTTCACCGCAGCTAACTTTTTATTTTTTTATATTCGTTTTATTTGTGCATTGTATGTCCGTTGAAAAGGGCTCTTTGCCGAAACGTTCGCTGTTTTGTTACGTCCTGTCAGGCTAACCCTTACCCTGTTTACGTATTTTCCATCTACTTTTTAACTATTTCGAATGAAATCTAGAACATAAAACTTTTAAAAAATAATGAGAAACTGTTTATACAATATTGTCAATATTGTGCAAAATAAATATTTCATAATTTTCTATTTTCAAAATGCTTTTTAAAAAGAATTTAGACAGATCCGAGATTATTTCATGATGAATTTAAAAAAAAAAATAATATAAATTTGGAAACTAGTGACTTCATTGAATACATTCATGTTGTTAGGCTATCGTTTTGGACTAACAAATCGTTTAAACACAACTAAATCACCTTTCATCAAAAACAGTAATAAGAATATACAGAGAGAGAGAAATGTAGGTCCTGCACCTCTGATAAATTTAACAACGTAGTTTCAACTCAATCCTTGACCTCCACCTCACATCTGTCACAAAAAGAATTTCCTTTTGTCTTCCTCTAAGTCTAAGACAGATATGTCAGTAAATGGGTTAAGCTGTATTGAACTTATCATGGAGTTCGTTGTATTCCAATGTAATTAGCCGAGTGTCCACTTTCAAAGACACTGACCTAGTGCCCTTGTGACTTGGTGCAATGACGAACATTGTCGTCACTGCGATGGTCCCTCTAATGTTCGTTGGTCCAAGTGCAAAGTAAAAAATCATGCTAAGCCTGGTCCCTTTTTGGACTCAGGACGTGTTAGCGCATTTTCGTATTATGTATCAGTACTTATGTTAGATATCAGCATTATGTAGTTATCAGTAATTGTGTTTAGATTTTAGACATCAACATGTCCTTAAAAATGTTCTTCATGCCACAGCGATCATTTTGATGAAAAATGGATTTTTGAGGTTATGAGGCACTTCCAGGAGGTCGGACTGCCTCATAATGTCCCTAAAAATGTTCTCCATGTCACAACGATCATTTTGGTGAAAAATGGATTTTTGTGGTTATGTGGCACTTCCAGACGGTCGACCTGCCACTGGAAGTAGTCAGAAATGATCAGCACAAAATTTTGAACTTTTTAGTGAAATAAAATTTTTAAAAAGTGTATGGAAAATGAGGTCATATGGCACTTCCAGGAGCTCTACTGCCACTACAAGAGGTCAGATCGAGTAACTGAGTGTTGATGTACAAATGGCAGGTCAGGACATACAAAAAACATATATACATCATGGGTCTAGGACTTATGGATGCTGAGATCTAGGGTGATGACAGACGGACGGACGGACAAAACGGATACAATAGCGCATTTCTACTTCTCGAAAATGCGCTAAAAACGTGTGTGCAAAAGTTGCACAGCATCCATTTTTGGTACTATTTTTTACAAAATTATTGCCTACTGCGCGGTGTCAGTCAGACATCTGCGCGGCCGCGCAGCCGCGCACCTTAAAAGGAACATTGGTCGTCAGTCGGGTGTGGATAGTTTATTTCTGCCCTCTGTGTTCTGTCCTTAACTTAAACGCGTGGACTGGTGAACCATCTCCAGACGTCTCTTTGTTCATGCAACACTACCCAATTAACTTGGTATAAGGGAACACTCTTGGAAGGGCACAATCTTGGTAGGGCAACAATCTTGGTAGGGCACCAATCTTGGTATGGCACCAATCTTGGTATGGCATCAATCTTGGTAGGGCACCAATCTTGGTAGGCCATCAATCTTGGTAGGGCTGCGCGGCCGCATAGATATATGACCGACTCCGCGGAGCAGTTCAGAATTACCGCGCAGCAAATTTAGACAAATATTGCACAGAATACGGATGCTGTGCAACTTTGCACACGAGTTTTTATACTTTGCACTCTGACCAAATAAACCTTAGAGGGAACATGGCTATTGGTACCATCCGTTCTGTGAATTTTTTTCTAAACCAAATATTGGAACACGAAACAACACAATTATTGAAACCGGTTCATTAACATTCAACTACCGATGCAATGAACAATCTGTCAGCAATCTGCACAGAAGTGCATCAGCTGAACACGAAACAAAGGAGTCCCAGTATTTATCTCCACCACCCTGGTCAAATATTCGCTAATTGACTGCCCCCCCCCCCATTTAATCAGCTCCACAAACACACAGCCGCACACACGCCCAGAGGAATTCTGGGAGCCCATGTGACGCCGGCGGCCATTGTCTTGTGACATCCTGATCACGTGTTTGGTTTAACTACAGACCAACCATCGCAGCTCACTGTGACGTCCTGTGGCGGCCACCGTGGCTTGACCGCTACTGACCAGGAAAATGGCAGAGGTGCTAAGCGTCCACGACAAAACAGTTTTCGTGTATTGTCTCTAATGCCACTTTACACGCCCCCCCCCCCATCTCAGCCCCTCGACAAACTTCACCATTTCCTGGTGTTAGTTCCTTCCAATTCCAATCTACAAATAAAGTCTTCGACCCCGTTTAGTTAGTAAAACTTAGTCTATTTAGTTTCATTATTTTATCAGGACGCCAATACGGCTAAACAACGATCCGCGTAATTCAACTATTGTTACGCAGTGCTGTAATCAACAACGGTTTGGTTACTAGGTGCATGGTATTTTTTTGGCATGTCGACGTGAAGTGTCAGTAGAATAAATAGAGGTAAAAATAAAAAAGATACCACGTTTTATAAATGCACTAAAAAGAAGAAAATAAATTAAAACTTATAAGTTCAAGTAATTTGATTTAATTTGACTAAAAACAAGTTGTCGTAAAACAATGTTTATCCACAAAAATATAGAACTAAGAATACATTTACTAATATTCCAATATCAAAAAGTTGGTGAGATCCACTAAGCTGACTCAAGATAATGTTGAATTAACAAACATCCTACTACTAGTATTACACACAATTCCTCACTGATGCCCCGATATCTGATTAATATCTTAGGATAAATTGTTCCAACTAAATACACTGGATATTTTATTAACAGGTTTTCGCCATGAAATAACAAGGGCCAATAATATTGCGGGATTAAGTTAGCATAATCCTTTTATTTCAGTATCTTATCTTATCTTATCTTATCTTATCTTATATGTTACAGACGCTCCTTCTGTACAGAAGATTATTGCGTCCTACGTATTTCTATGGTTTCTGTTTAATCCTGTATTCTTACTAGAGTTTTAAAAGATGATAAAGTGGTGGATTTCCTGGTTTCTTCAGGCAACCCATTCCACGCCCGAATACCGGACGGAAAGAAAGAAAACTTGTATGTGTTTGTTCTTGCANGGTGTTACTCTTGTCAGTTTTGAATATTCTCCAGTAATGAATCTGGCAGCTCTTTTTTGGATTTGTTCTAACTTATCAATATTTTCTTTGGTGGATGGGTCCCATACAGAAGATGCATATTCTAGTATAGGTCTCACCAGGGTGAGGTAGCATTTTAGTTTTATATCTTTGTTACATTTGTAAAAGTTTCTTTTTATAAAGCCTAAGGTTTTGTTTGATTTTTTAATAACTTCATTGACATGGGGATTCCAAGATAGTTTCTCATTTATTATGACTCCTAAGTATTTCGCATCTTTAGTTTGGGTTAGTTCTTTACCGTGAATGAAATATTTTGAATTTATTTGTTTCTTTTTCTTTGTTACTCTTAGCAGTTGACATTTTTCTGGGTGGAAGGACATACTCCAGTTAGTTTCCCATTTTATTAATTCATCTAAGTCTTTTTGTAAAATTTTGCTATCTTGTTCTGACTTGATTGTTCTATAGATTATACAATCATCAGCAAATAACTTAACTTTAGTTCCTGTTGAGATATTGTTGGGTAAGTCATTTATATAAATTAAAAATAGTAAGGGACCTTGGACAGTTCCTTGAGGAACTCCTGAGTTAACCTTTATTGGTGTAGATTTAGATCCATTAATTATTACAGTTTGCTCCCTACCCAATAGGAAATCTTGGATCCAGTGATGTAAGGGACCTGAGATTCCAAAGTATTTAAGCTTTTTGAGTAAACTAAGGTGGTGAACTTTGTCGAATGCTTTTGAGAAGTCTAGTAATATTGTATCTATTTGATCATTATTATCTAAGCCTTTTGATAGATCATCTATTTGGCCTATCAATTGTGTTTCACATGATCTGTTCTTTCTAAAGCCATGTTGGTGTGGGCATTATATTTGTCAAGGTGGTTAACTATTCTGCTATATATTATGTGTTCCAGTAATTTACATGTGATACTAGTAAGTGATACAGGTCTGTAATTACCAGGGTCGGACTTATCACCTTTCTTAAAGAGTGGCGTTACATTGGCTAATTTCCAATCCTGGGGCACTTTACCCTGGTTTAGAGAGGCTTGAAAAAGAACTACAAGGATTGAGGACAGTTAATTGCTTAATTCTTTTAATAACCTGGCAGGTAATTCATCTGGGCCAGTAGCTTTGTTTATTTTTAAGTTTTTTAGGAGTGAATGTATACCTATCTCATCTACAGTTATGTTACCTATTTCTTCCAATTTATTTAAATTTATTGAAATTTCCTTGTCGCCTGAGGCAGAAAATGATTATGCAAAATATTTGTTAAGGATATTAGCTTAAGTTTCATTATCATTATAGGTGTTATTATCTTGAAGTGAATACACATTCGAACTTTAAAATTGTGGATTTGGTCTGCTCAGTGTTGTAGAGAAGGTTCGTACCATTACGGGCGGTCTATACCTCACATATCTACCCTCCCTACTCCAAGACTTTTTGCATGAGACAAAATCAAGTTAAGTGCTCCAGTAATTTGTTGCCTTCAATGTCACCCAGACGTCTGCTACATATTTTCAAAGAGGAGACAATGGGTTATCTCCCATCTTCACTCCTTCAATAAATATATTTTTTAAACTACCACCTCCAATCCCTGCCCTGCCAAAAGACACACAAAAACTTTGTTTCCCTTTAACAATAAACGAAGCGACACTCTATCCACTGTAACCCACTGACAATGATGTCGTTGAGATGTCTCCTTGAAATGCTTGTAACCGCTGACCGATCTCCCTGTGAAGCCGACGGCTGCTCACTACAACCTGAGAATCGGACACGTGAAAGTCATTGGACCGATGAGACGACCGACCACCGTGACCTACGCCTCCATACCAAAGGGTGGGGTCAGAGTTAATTTTTGGAACTATTTGGACGGCGTACTTGAGAATCACCAGTGCGGTGAGGTCATCCTTCCCCGTCCCGCCCAGAGTGACAACCCGCCGACCTGGGCGCAGCGTCTTTGTCGTCTGTCCTGTTTGATGTGTCCGTCGGCACGCGCCATATGTTAATGGCTATAGTCTAGTTTCAACACGGCGATCCTCAGTTGCTAGAAGGCCGGTCCTCGGTTTCTGGAAAAGTGATCCTCATTTTTGAAGTTGGAATGCAACTTTCTCTGCTCTATATATTAAACCAAGGTCAAAAACGTACAAGCATTAAGATAAAAGGATTACCAATGAGTTTTACATTTGAGATTTTATGCATGATCCTGTAGAGTGTTGAGTCTAGAGTAATTTTAGATTTCAATAATGGGTCGAATCAAAAATACAATAAGTAAAAAGCTACATGAGACAAATACAACACAAGTATTTTGCCGAAGTTAAATGTTAAATTAAATGTGAAGAGATTTACACAGAGAATGACATTCGAATCATACTACAACCAAAGCCAAATGTTCCCTTTAGTTCGTTTGTCCATGAGCAAACTGAAAAAATAGGGTGTGCAAAGTTGCACAGCATCCATTTTTTATGCAGTATTTTACAAAATTTGCTGCGCGTCAATTCTAAACTGCTTAAAAAGTACATTGACTGGGACCTAGGCAGTCCTGTCAATAGTACCCGTACAAATTAAATATAATGGTTCTGACAGTAGATGTACATTGCATGGACTAATGGACTATGGTACAGAGACCAAAGTAGTACTGGTACAGAGACCAAAGTAGTACTGGTACAGAGACCAAAGTAGTACCGATACAGGGTCCAAAGTAGTACTGGTACAGAGACCAAAGTAGTACTGTTACAGAGACCAAAGTAGTACTGGTACAGGGACCAAAGTAGTACTGGTACAGAGACCAAAGTAGTACTGGTACAGGGACCAAAGTAGTACTGTTACAGGGTCAAAAGTAGTACTGGTACAGAGACCAAAGTAGTACCGGTACAGGGTCCAAAGTAGTACTGGTACAGAGACCAAAGTAGTACTGGTACAGAGACCAAAGTAGTACTGGTACAGAGACCAAAGTAGTACTGTTACAGAGACCAAAGTAGTACCGGTACAGGGTCCAAAAGAGTACTGGTACAGAGACCAAAGTAGTACTGGTACAGAGACCAAAGTAGTACTGGTACAGAGACCAAAGTAGTACTGGTACAGATACCAAAGTAGTACTGGTACAGAGACCAAGGTAGTACTGGTACAGAGACCAAAGTAGTACTGTTACAGAGACCAAGGTAGTACTGGTACAGGGACCAAAGTAGTACTGGTACAGAGACCAAAGTAGTACTGGTACAGAGACCAAAGTAGAACTGGTACAGGGACCAAAGTAGTACTGGTACAGCGACCAAAGTAGTACTGGTACAGAGACCAAAGTAGAACTGGTACAGAGACCAAAGTAGTACTGTTACAGACACCAAAGTAGCACTGGTACAGAGACCAAAGTAGTACTGGTACAGAGACCAAAGTGGTACTGGTACAGAGACCAAAGTAGTACTGGTTACAGAGACCAAAGTAGTACTGGTACAGGGTCCAAAGTAGTACTGTTACAGAGACCAAAGTAGTACTGGTACAGAGACCAAAGTAGTACTGGTACAGGGACCAAAGTAGTACTGGTACAGAGACAAAGGTAGTACTGGTACAGAGACCAAAGTAGTACTGGTACAGAGACCAAGGTAGTACTGGTACAGAGACCAAAGTAGTACCGGTACAGGGTCCAAAGTAGTACTGGTACAGGGACCAAAGTAGTACTGGTACAGAGACCAAAGTATTACTGGTACAGAGACCAAAGTAGTACTGGTACAGGGACCAAAGTAGTACTGGTACAGAGACCAAAGTAGTACTGGTACAGGGTCCAAAGTAGTACTGGTACAGAGACCAAGGTAGTAATGGTACAGTGGCTTAATGTGTAGTAGAACATTGATCAAATCAATGGAGGTACTTGAGGCCAGTGGCGTAGCTAGGGACATGTGCGCCCGGGGGCAAGACACAAATTCTGCGCCCCTTGACGGACCGAAAAATTCTGGGGGCTCACTGAGCCCCCAAGAAAAATTTGAAATTTTACGGTTTATATGGTTCATTTTTTGAAGCAAATGATATTTTAATGAAATACAATACAGACAAATAATTCTCTATACGATTATAAACAATTTATTTTTTTTTAAAATACTCTACTAATTATACATGACTCAAATACACATAATCTAAAATACATGGATCTTCCTTGATTTGAATGTCGTCAATCTCGCTGTTAGAATTGATATTCTCAAGTGTTCTCTTTCGATGCTAAGGAGTGCAAGATCATCCAGACGATCTTGATCCATTGAATCACGTAATTAAGACTAAATAAGGTTTA
>MUZC01002468.1:120990-142960 GCA_002072015.1 Radix auricularia | reverse complement strand
ATTTCACTCAACAGCTGATTCCTTACAGTCGATGTAAGTAGGTGGATACATTCATTTTGGATTTCCGGTGATAAATAAGATACTAAACCTAGATTTTCTCGGGCATTTTGTTGGTGTTTTTTCTAACAGTTGATCCTACTGAGCAACAAGTTTTATCGACGATGGACAGGAAAGAAAGGCGGTGCCTGATGTTTCATATGAAAGGAATCCAACTTGCTTTGACACTCCGATACAAGCCCGTGAGAGGAGAGACCTTCCCTCCCCTCTCCCACTTTACTCCCTCCACATGAGAATTGGGGAAGTACGATTTATCTTTTTAAAGAGTCACAACATGCAGCAAAGGGACGCGTATTAACCATTCTGTTAGCCAGTGGTTTTCAACCTTTTGAGATTCCAGGACCACTTGAAAAATATGTGCCTTAACTACGGGCCACTACTAAAAATTATTTCTGCATTTTCTGGTTTTTCGGTGATTTCGTACAATTTATCAAACATCTCAAAGTTACCTTGAAATAATTTTTTTTTTCAAAGATCAAGCTTTTTCGTAAAAGCAGACATTCTGTCACTGAGAGTCATATAATGTATCTGCTTTCCTTGCCGAGTGGAATTAAGTTTATTGAGCTTTTCAAAAATTTCAGCCAAGTAAGCCAGAACAGCAACCCATTAGCCATGGTTCAAACTATCAACAAGCTTTGAGTTATTTCTACATGAAAATCTCTTACGTCATCGCGTAATTAAAACAGTCAGATAACCAGCGAACTTCAGTATACATTAGTAACTGTTAACGTTCAAGATTCATATTCGAGCATAAGAAATCAAAGAGACGAGAATTTAATTGACGAGCTTGATAAAATTTAGAAACCATTATGGCCAGATCAGAAATATATTTAAGTCTGCGTTAATTCTTTTACTTGCTAGTCTATCTCGATTAATCCTACAGTGCTTAAATTTCATGCTTCTCTCACGGACCACCTGGAAAATCTTCGCAGACCACTAGTGGTCCGTGGACCACAGGGTGAGAACCACTGCTTTAAGCCACTCCTTTTTCTTGTCTTGGTAATTTTGGTTGCTTTTAGTGTCGTCTCTGGTAGCTCTATTAAAAGAATCGTATTGGTCTCTTACTGCTCACTACCATCAACTCACAGTTTTTTAAATTAAAAAAAACCACATCAGCAATCCTACATTAGGATGTGTCATTTATTTATGAGTAGAATGGCGCCCCTTAACGATCAATGGGGGCGCCTAAATCATGTTTAACAACTGTTTTGTAATAAAGATATGTTCGGAGCTCCAATATTCAATCTCGCAAACGTATTTGGGATACATTAGTTTACGTTCAAATGAAATTAAATAATGAGTTTTAATACTCATTTTGGCGCCCCCCTAACGTGGCGCCCGGGGGCATTTGCCCCCCCTGCCCCCCTCGCTACGCCACTGCTTGAGGCATAGGCGATAAGGTAACGAGCAGCAGTATCACTTATACATAGGGTTGGTGTCACCCAGTGCCGTATCACCATACATAGGATTGGTGTCACCCAGTGCCGTATCACCATACATAGGGTTGTTGTCACCCAGTGCCGTATCACCATACATAGGATTGGTGTCACCCAGTGCGTTAGCTCATGATGTCAAACCCTCACGACCAGGGGCGGATTAAGACTGCGCAATAAAACGGGGGCCCCATACAGCCAGCATCGAAAATATAAGTCTGTAAATAAATAGTCCATTGTCTGTACTATGGGAACGGCTTTCCCAACCAAAACTATTAATGATGGGGGGAAAAAATAAACACGAAGAAATAACTATTTGAAGTGTTTGCCAATATATTAAAATTGAGTGTAAAATAAATTTAAAAAATATTCCACCACTGGGAATCGATCCCGACATCACTTGCACCAGAAACCTAAATTCTTCCACACGGCCAATTATAAACAATATTCCATAGTATGTTCTCTTAGTGAGCCGTTCAAATCAAGTTTTTCGATTATTAAGACTATCACTATCGGGTCTGACTGGCGATCAGATTAATAGATAATATTTTATTAATTTATTTGACTTATTATATATTCAAGGGTTGGTGCAAACATTTGTACACTTTTATTATAAAATATAAAAAGTTTTGGGGCCCCAAAACCGCCGGGGGCCCCTGGCTACAGCCCGTTTAGCCACCCCCCTTAATCCGCCATAGCCATAGCTCAAGACTAACCCCATAGACCTCTCCCGAGTCTACCCGTGCCAGTTAATGGGAACATACATTATATATTTTAACAATTTTGTGGCACATTTTGTGATATGTCCCCCGGTGCTGTCCGCGCTTACTTTATACAGGTCTACACAGTTCTAAAATACTACAGGCACTAGTGGGAAAAAAGCTTCACAAGTGCACAGCATCTAAAAACCAACTTGATCATCTTAATATATGAACAACCAATTTAACATGAACATTATTTTATAGACGTTTATCTAGCCACGGTGGTGAGGTCATTGTGAGACCAGACACTGAGTGAGTCTCACCCACTCATATAACACCGTTAAGCTTGGTGAGTTTAGTATTCAAACCAGATGACCAAAACACCTGTAGATAGTAGCAATATTTGCTGAAGGCCATTTTTAATCTTTACCGTCACGTAATTTAGCGTTCAGAACACAGACACACACACAGTAATCGTGTGCGTGAAATGAAGAAAGAAGTTCAACGCCAGAGTTGGGAATGGGGTGGGGGCGGGGGTGTAAATAGGTTTGTGCCAGGCGTCAGGTGTTCGGGCCTCTACCTTCACCTGGAAGGCCCGCCATTACTCTAGGACGACTCCGATTGGCTGCTCAGGACAACGGGTAACGGGTTTTTTCAAGAAAGGCGGGAAGAGACAACTGTTTTGAACCACGAGCTACATGTTAATATCTCCCCACCCCACTAACGTGTCCTCCCCACCCCATCATTCTTCTCTTTATCACGAAGTAAAGTAATTACATTGGGGGGGGGGGGGGGGGGAGGAGACCTTGCTTTTCTTTCAAAGTTTCATAAGTTGATTTTTTTTCCCCTAGCTGAAAGTGTTCGTGTTGTCATGGTGACGGAAAGATGTTTTGCCCCCATTGGTTTCAAGTCAAAATAGAATTGTGTTCTTTCGGTTTTTTTATCAACACATTCATTAATGATTTCTGAAATTATGATAAACAGGTAGTGTTTATGATTTCTGTGTGACATTCATTAATGATTTCCGAAGTTATGATTAGCAGGTAACATTTACTTTCATGATTTCTGAAATTAATAATATTAATAATAATACTTTGATAATTTATATAGCACTGTATCCCAGCAAGGAGCCGGGTTCAAAGCGCTTTACATTGAGATAATAACATACATATATTAATTAAATAAACATTCATATCATACTAGCCACATAAATGACAATCAGCTATGATTATCGGGCAACATTCATTAATAATAAACGATTCCTGACATTATGATTAAAAATAACATATTCATATATCATGGTATTTTTATTAACGATTTCTGAAAGCTTACTTTAATAAAGTTAACCTATATTTCTCCAGAGGTATCGGCCGTAATATTCAACACCAGAAATTCACCAAGAGACCCAAACCTCTCTATTATCTGGGAGCATTTGAATCGTACAGTTCAAGGTCATCTTTTTTAAAAAATAAAATGCCATCGGTCTGAAGTGTTTTTTCATCTTTCTATCCTCCCCCTTCCTCCCCCACACCCCTCCATCGGAAACCTGACCCCGGCTACCGCCCGCCACCTGCCTTGTTACGTCAGGGCCGGCACGCGCCACTTGCCCGACTTTGATGTCCTCCCCCCAACCCCCGGGGCCAGGCCCAAGAAAGAGGAGACCCAGCAACGAGTGATCACGGGAGCGGAACAAGTGGTTTAGGGATAGAACAAATTGACAGCTTGGCTGATGGCTCTCTGGGGTTTTTCAGGTTTTTTAATATTTTTTTTAAAAAAAAGTGTTCTACTTTTATTTAGAGTGATATTTATTGTTAAGTCGGTGGCAGTACATAAAGTGCTATCTACATGTATATTGCAGTGCATAAAGAGTTAAATATATGATGGCACACTGAATACTAAGAACGAGGCAATATTTAAAGAATGAGAAAAAACATTAAGTAGTAAGTATCTTATCTTATCTTAGATATACAGACGCCCTTCTATGCAGAAGATAATTGCGTCCACAAACCATGACAGATGATCTGTTGGCAAGTGATGCAGCGGTCGAGTGCGCTTGCCACTCGACCACCGTATGCGGAAATACATGAAGTTCATAAAGTACTAAGTAGATAGGATCGATAACCTGAAGTACTAACAATGCCTGAAGTACTTACAATGCGGCAATACATTAAGTACTAAGAATGTGATAATAAATAAAGTACCAAGTATGAGGAAATACATTAAGTACTGAGTAGTTGGTATTAGATAAAGTACTAAGTAGGCAGGATTACACTAAGTTCTAAGTATGAGGCAACATATAAATTACGTCGGGCTTCCAAAAAAGGGAGAGGGGAGGGAGTCTAAGATAGAGAAAGTTTAGTCATAGAATTGAGTGAAATATGAAATTGGTGGAAAGGGAAAGTTTGTGTGAATTGTTTTGTTCATCACATTGGTTGTAACTAAATGTAATATCAACAATGATACTCGACTCCTGTATATGATGGATAATTTATACTGGAAGAACATTTCATTTCAAAAGTTTTCAACGTATTAAAGTGTGTTTTGTGCGATATTTTCGGTTACTTGTTACTGTTCACCCGAATCTTTTTCTTTTTACCTTTCTTTTAACGAAGACTGCACAGAATTATACTATTATAAAATGGCATTAGCTGGTGATAGTAACAAAGATTCGACTCACACTTGTGTGGTGTGACATGTTTCCTCTGACATGCCCCTACACGGGCCACAGCTGGTGTCCATGTTCCAGGGACGACTTTGTCATTCATTCTGATGCACATCTGCACCTGTTACTTAGTCGAGTCCCCATGGCTACGGAAACATAAGTCTGTAAATCTCAGCACCTCCTCTCCCCCCTCCCTCTAACTCAAACACAAGGTCATGTCGCTCTTTGTGTCCCCACCCGTGAGCCACCTGCCCAAGTCTGGGAGTTGGCGCTCAACTCACTGGGGATCAGGTGGGGTCTGGGGTTCACATCCTGGGATGAGCATTGAAGAAGGTCGTGTTAACGCCGGGTCTTTTACTTGTCAACTCAGATCAATGTTTTTTTTCTTTGGGGGAGGGGGCGGGGCTTAGCAATTGNCAATATTTTTTAGTATCTTTTAATGTTACCCAACAGAGCAAAAGAAATTTGTATTTAGTTCATTTCATGTCTTCCAAAAATGACCCTACTAGAATAGTATTTGGCTTTACAGAGTTGCAAATTTCAAATAACTACCATGGCAGGGTTACCATTACGGTTTCTTGTCAAATGGTGTTCACTCCTACTACATTTGGTGCGCCAACATCGCCAAATGATGTGTTACATAGGGCTTAGCATTAGTTTAACGAGATATTATATGTCATGTCCGGGAAGTTTGCAGTGTATTGATTTGTTAAAAATGTGCAAATTTAATTTTTTAAAGATTAAATTTGCTTTAAAGCACTGTTATGGGGCCGTCCATAAATGACGTCACGCGATTTTGGCCGATTTTTTACCCCCTCCCCCCTACGTCACGCGTCGTCACAAAATCGTAGACCCCCCCTCCAAAAGTACGTCACAAAACTTTGATCCCCCCCCCCCCTTCAACAAAAAAAAAAGTATGTTTCAAACCTTTTTTTGGTCATTTAAGTATTTATTTAGTGTCGGTCTACATTGTATTATTATTACACCCGTGAAGCTATGTAAAAGACATTAAATAAATTGTAAGCCAGTGATTCTCAAACTTTTTCGTATCAGACGACCGGCAAGAATTTTTCCTTTTCAATAGGCATTAGGTACCATTGCATTCTTTTCCCGTTTTGACATGATTTTCTCTGTACTGATTTGATAGAGAAATGAGCCCCTACATAGCTTAAAGCCCTATAAGATTAAGTATGAATTCGGCTTGTTTTATATATTACATTTTTTTTAAAAATATGATTAGTTGCCAGGGCATAACAAGACAGCTAATGAACAATGCAGCGGTGATGTCAAAAACCATTAGATGTGATTAACCTTCGCGATTAAGCTCGCTGATGTGACTATTGATATTACAAGAATCATTGCATTGTTTATAGACCTAGAATATTTAGATACAAGACAATTCCTCAAATTAATTTCGATCTTCTAATGACAGTTTTCAAAGGTATTTGAAATAAAATTATCACATTGATATCACATCTCATGTTTTCTAGAAAATTATTAGGTATGCGCTGGAAGAGGAATATGGCGAGTACTGCACGAACCCCACATTTGTGCAGGAAAGCAGGGTGTCATCTTATGCGTCGCAAAATACAGTAATTCCTGCAAGTTGAGGACTGAAAAAATACTATGACATTATTAAAATATCCATTATTATATTATCATAACTTTTTACTCCGAAGCTCATAAGTTTTTGTTTTTTTTTTTTCAATTCGTATTTAAAAATAATATGTTTTAAATGTATTTCTTTTTTAAAAATCCCTCAATTGACTGACAGGCATCCCGTAAGAAAGAGGTCGGCGAACAGGGGTAAATTACCTCGTATGTGGTCAAAAGGGTATTTTTGGGGGTAATGCAGACTCATTTAGGACATATAACATCCACTGCACTCCACTAGATTTATTCAATTCGTTATGTGTACGTGCACGCTTGGTAACATAAGCCCACTATTGAACCGGTTCCTTCCAGAAAATGCATTTGTTAAATTTGTCATCTATGTAGATTTCTTATTTACGTACTATACGAAGACATCTAAATCCAACCTACTTTCATTTATATTGACACGAGTGACAATAATTCTAATCTGACTGTATCAAATATCCTTTCTGTCATATTTAAAACTAATGCCTTAAAAACTGAGTTCAGAAGAAAGTTGTTTTGTGCTTCTCTCGAATTGCGATGTCGAGAATTTGATGCATTCAACAAAGTTAATGAATACTTTTGACTAATTTTAAGTGGACACGTTTATCATTATATTTAGAATGGCCAGGGGCGTTTGACCAAGAACCAATCGAAAAATTACATCAAACTTAAAACGTTTATAATTGTATAAAATAGATTGCCCTCCCCCACCCACCCGTAAATGGATATTCCGTGTCGTTTTGACTAAAAATATCTACATATAATCCTATTCAGATCTTTTTTTAGACACTTGTCCTGTTTGTAAAACTCACCAGTTGCAGTCGGATGGGTGGGGGGATAACCGACAAAAAAAAAGTTAGCAGACTCCTGCCGCGAGTGTAACAAACGATGCAGTTACATCACGAACGCTTTGATGTAAACATCAAACGACGCAGGGTAACAATTTCGTGTGTTCTCTTGAGGGTTCTCAAACTTAAGAATTATAATTATATTTAATTTTCGTGTCTTGATAACTTACGCCAACCGCAGTCTGATCGACCGGCACTTTGAGAAGCACTGAATAAAAAAAAAGTAATTAAATAAATTTTAAGTGACCAAATATTTCAGTGGCAGTTTTATTTAAAGTTACCCTTTAAAAGTGACGTCACATTTCTTCAACCCCCCTCCGTCCCCCACGTCACGCATCGTCACAAAAGTGAGACCCCCCTCCCCCCTAGGAGCGTGACGTCATTTATGGACGGCCCCTATACAATAAAAAAATGTAATTTAAAATTAAAATTTAAAAAAACATACATTTTCTATTATTTGTCCTTTAATACGAATATCAATGCACAAATTTTAAATTAATCGGTTATTAATAGAAATAGGGATGAATAATCAAAAAGACAGACAAGTATAAAGAGTTCTTGGTACAAAGTCAGAAATCTGTTGTTGCGAACTGTTGTAAAGTTACTTAGAGTTCATTTAATCATTACAACAGCAACACGTAACAAATAACTGTTTTTAAATAAACAATGTTAATAACCAAACTTACCAACATTTCTTAAATGAATTTAAAAAAAAACACTAATATGGCATATATAGATCTAATTAATTATAGTACTACTACGGTAAAGCTTTGAAATAAGATACAAAATGCACACAAAATTGCGTAATGAATGAGTGTAGATCTATTGATACTTCATCCTTTTTTCTTTTACCATGTCTCATTGTTTGTTTGCTGTTGTTTTTCCTTCCTTTTTATCTTTAAATAACTATTTTTCTTGACATAGTATGTCTTAATAAGTTCAATATTATTTTAATCTATAAGCAAATTCTGCCGATGAAGGCAGAAGCCGAAACGTTTACTATTGCATTAGTTAAATAATAAAACTTTTTTTTTAAATTTCATTTTAAAATATATATATATATATAAATATACACTAGAAATATATGGTAATTAAACGAGTTTTTAAAACTTACATGATCTATAATCTATATACATCAAATACATTATAGAATTTAAAAAAAATTAATTCACTTATTAACGCTTTGAAAGCATGTCAAATTTATGACACGTATACCCACCCATACACCAAGAAAGTTTGATTAATCAAACCTCCTTGGCCACACACCTATACGTGTACCTCTGGTACATCTGATACGTCTACCAGTCACAGTCGACAGTCACATTAAGAATAAGTTGATAATGGTTGTATAAAATAGTCTGTAAAGCAAAGTTCAAAAAGGGTTTACCTTTTTTAAAAATATTTTATTTTATTGTTTTTATAATTGTTTATATTTTTTTTTAAATCTTCTAGACTCTAGACTAAACTATAGACAGTTCCAATAGAAAATAGACGATTTGGTTTAACCCAGACCCTCCAAACGGGGCCCAGTCAGTCGGTGTTGACAGTTCTAGGGATAAAGGGAGATTATCAATTTACACAACCAAAAGTGAGAATCACCCACTAATGGTTTCTGTCATATTATATCATCTACCCAACACCACACTAACCATTCCATTTTCATTCCCGACTCTTTACCCCCCCCTCCCCACCAAGAACCCTCCACTCAACTATAATAACACCACTGTTTAGCATGGTATGCACCTGTCAACTTGAGGATCACTGTAACAAAGAGCTGAACTGAGCTAACGGCGACACGATCATTTACCCTGATCAATCAATAACAATCTGAGACCGCCAATCAAACGCCGATCAACACTTCCGGTATAGCCATATGTTCTCCGCCTGGGGCGGTCAGTTCGCCCTGTCGTCAGAGGCGGGCGTTAAATTTATGCATCATTTCTAACGTAACCATTAACGGGAATAACCTTAATCGCAACTATTAACCGGAATAACCTTAACTATGGCTTAGCCAATGACTCATATAAAACCACACACTATTACTGACCAACTCTGAGATTAAAAAAGGGTAAACCACCCGTCTCATGAAGTTCACAAAAAACACATTAGTAATGCGTGACACTGAGCAACGAGGCCGTCATTTATTCACTCACCCTCATGTGGCTCTTTTGTCGAAACTAACCGTAGGAATTACACGATTGACAAATGACTGATGAGTGGATGCGCAGAACGCACCAATAATTGTTGCTACCGGTATTTGAATTTAAGAAAGAAGATAAGTGACTCTTTTTTTTAAAAAAGGAAATGATAGAATAGTTTATGGGTAAAGAGGCATATTTTAAAACCATTAACTACAACATAAACTAAGTTAAATTTATCAAAATTTCATCGATTTTAAGTAATACATTATTTTTAAAAAGCCACCATTTACTTTAATTAAATATTAAAATCGATTTGGGAATTTCAATAATTAAAATAAAAACAAAAATTCAAAAGTAGTTTTATTTGAAAGCTTTCAAAATTACTTTTAAAAATAAAAATAACGAATGAATCTGTAGTTCATTGGCGTTAAAAGGGTTGGGTTGTCCAGTTTATTAAAAAAGATATTTTTTAAAAAAAAGTAGGGCTGTGGAAATTAACGATTAATTCCTAGATTAATCGGTAAAAATGTTTATCTATTTAAAATTTTTTAATCGATAAAACAGCGTTTAAAATTAAAGAAAATATTTAAAACAAGTTTTTTTATTTATTAATAAATAATTAGATCTAATAATTAATAAACGATAATAGTATAGTTTTTTTCTTTACGTACAAACTTCTCCATTTAAAAAAGATTTCTAAAGAGTAAACTTTGAAATATGCAGTTTTTATTAGGAAAATGATATTTTAAAAACATTGTTTTTACTTAGTTAACAATAACAAAATTAAAATACATTGAAATTAAATTAAAATACTTATAGACTTATATTTAAATGTATTTACTCAAAATATATTTTTAAAATTAATTACTGAAGATGTGGGCATTTTATGAAATTTTCGGTTTAATGACGTCATAAATCTTATTTTCAGCTTTAGTCAAAATTATCGATTAATTATTCGGTAATTTTTCAAAAGTTAACGATTAAATTTAAATTAATCAATAACAGCCCTAAAAAAAGATTTACATATTCTAAAAAAATGTAATGTTTTTAGAGAATTTCATATCAAATATTTAGTATTAGAGTAGCCAGGACCAATAAATCCACCACGAAGAATACGTGTCTACTATTCAAAGCATTTGAAAATCCTGAAAAGTTCTGGTGCACTTTGTAAAATGTATGACGGCGCCACCTGCTCCAGTGACCATTAACTATGCGTCCGAATTTCTTGGACTCTCTGATGTCGAAAACATGCCCTCCCTTTACCCTACCCCACCCCAATTTTATTTCCAGCACCCAAACCAGGCGCAGCCCCAAGTCAAACGAACAAACCACCTGTCCGAGGCGATCTGAACCATTTAACGGCTTCTTTCAAGATTTGGCTTTAAAGAGCTCCATGGATAGAATGTGCTAGTCCGCATGTGATGAAGATCCGGGAGTTGAGGGACGTGGGACAGAAAGGCATTACAGCCCTGCAGATTCGGACTGATTTATGGCTGTACAAAACTTTGGTCAGACACAAACATATAAAAAGTGGACTGCCATCTCATGTCTGATGACGTGATGACGCTTATAAAATCCTTCTTTTGTATTAGGCTTTGCCGAGAGCGTCTTTGTATATGTGATATGCCCTTTGTTTAGAAAAAAATTAGACTTCGGTTTTTAGACATACAAACATATTCAGAATAAGATACATTGGACCGAGTGGCCAAATGAAGACGCACAACTGCTATTGTAAACGTCACAATTAAAAATATAATATCATCTTCAAGTGTATGAAGTTTGGTTAAGTCGGAAACATTCTCGCGACGAAAGGCAAAAGCGTTGGTAGGGAACATTATACATGTGTTTAACAATGTCTTCTGTCAGTCCAGTCACTATATCTTATCATGAAGTAATTTTTTTTTTAGTCCCATAACCTCTTTTTTCAGAGGTCGTAGGGGATTCTAATGTTTCCATAAGAAGATTCTCGGGCTTGATAGAACACTGGCGGCGCCCATCCCTCTCCAGGTCAGCGGAGGACTTTCTTAGCGTTAGTCATTTCTCAACATTTTTGTTAGTGGCTATTTGTGGGCTCGATCCCACGCCCCTCAGCTTGTGAGGCGAGCGCACTATTGACTTCGCTACCCAGCCGCCATGAAGTAAAAACAACTATAAATAAAGACTTCATTGAAACAAAAATAAACTATGAGAGCCAAAAGTTGTAGTGGAAACGTGTATTTGTACAGCCCCACCAAGATGCGGAATAACTAGAAATGCTTAGGATGGCAATGTAGGGATACGTGCTTTCACGGCCGGCGGTTGGAGTCAGACTGCCGCGGTCTAAGTGTTAGGCTCAAGTGTTACTGGCTACATGAGAAGGTTGTCGTGGTAATCTCCAGAGGCTAAACAATGGTCGCGGCGATGAACAGATCTGGCACAATAGTCTTACTAACACATTCGTTTGTGGTGGAAAGTCACGCATGATTGGAATAGTCATAGATGAGTTTGGAAAAAAAAAAGGGGGGGGGGAAGCGTTAGAGCAACATCCAACAATCATGATTCAGTGACCATTCAACGTCCAACAATCATGTTTCAGTGACTTTTCAACATCCAACAATCATGCTTCAGTGATCTTTCAACAACCAACAATCATTCTTCAGTATCTTTCGAAGAACTTTAAAAGTAAACTCTCATTCGTTAGAGACGTTCCAAACTACAACATCCAACAACCATGCGTCGATTAACTTCACGTGACACAACACACTCATTCGTCGTGAACAATCATGTGTCGGTGACCTTCGTGCACGGTGCCGCAGATGTTTGATGTAGCGTGCACACAGAGAAGATCACTGGACCGTGCAAACCTCCCCTCCCCCACACGCAACAAAAGTGGGGGATGTAGTTGTAACCTTGCGCCTGGGAACCCATTATCTAAACAGGGGATCAGATGGTCGTTTGTTCAATTATGCATGTTGGAAGGTAGGGGTGGGGAGTGTGGGGGCATGATTTCTGGGGACGGCGGTGATGGTTGAGTTTAGTTACGGCAAAGGTGTTGCCACAAACTTGTGTGTGCGCTTGTTTGAGTGTATGCTCGTTTTTGTCTGATGATTACATTTTATAGAATAGAACTTAATTAATTGCATTGAACACTTGGTAACGTTAGTATAAGTGAACTCCCTTATTGTCACGTGACTCACCCACTGGGCCACCAGGAAATACCGGTTTATGGTCAATGGTTCTTTTTGTTGACGTTTATCGCCAACCCCCATCTATGGTGAGATTTGTTGGACAGTAAGGTCGTTAGACGCAGTACATTCTTAGTCAGCGATCAACATACGGCAGGGCACAAATACCGAAAAGTGGACACTTAAAAAGAGAAGGTTTTATATGTATATAAAGACAAGCCGAGATTATATGGTGCTTCTTAAGAAAAACGGTTTTGGTTCGGATATTATTCAACGGGAAAACACGCTTTGGATAGGAGACCATAATAAGACGCTTTGCTTTTGGGGGCTTTAGGAAGAACACTGTTCACGCTTTCTACCATCTCACTGTCTTCATGACCGATTAGAAGCGCCATATTTCTGTCTGAGTTATACCTCGTTACTCTCTTTCCTATGCTCTAATACACAAGAAACGTCTAACCGAGTAGAAGCGCCATATTTCTGTCTGAGCTATACCTCGTTACTCTCTTTCCTATGCTCTAATACACAAGAAACGTCTAACCGAGTAGAAGCGCCATATTTCTGTCTGAGTTATACCTCGTTACTCTCTTTCCTATGCTCTAACACACAAGAAACGTCTAACACTCCAATGTTAAGTCACAAGGAAGGCCAAGGGTCCACCGATTTAGATCCATTTGCCCTATATTGATTGGAGCCCCAGCTGTTGTATGGGGATTAACATGCAAACACCAGACCTGGGGAGATTGCTTGGTGACGTCACTGAGTAAGGTCTACTCCGCCACAGCATTTCAAAAGTCGGAAAAGTAGTTGTAAAAAAAAGGTCGTTTGTTTCCTGGAATAATTAATTGAATGCATTTTAATCCACGGCGACAGCTTGACATGGTTTCTGATGTTCACATCATGTGACATCTGTTGTTTTATGACACATCAGTATTTTCATATGGAGCAGTGATGTGTGGGAAAAAATTAGTTGTTCCCGGTCTCGTATAAATTATTATCCTTTACATAAAGTATATGTAAGCCTAGATTGCTAGATTAACCAAAGAAAGATGACAAAATCTCGATACTATTATAGCCTAGGCTACACCATACAAAAAGACAAAAATTTAATAAACTTATTCCACGACAGCCAGGTCGGAGAGTGGCCATGTCGTATAGACTAACCAGGTCGGATACCGACCAGGTCGGATACTGACCAGGTCGGATACTGACCAGGTCGGATACTGACCATGTCGTAAAGACTAAACATGTCGTGTAGACTAAACAGGTCGTATAGACTAATCATGTCGTATAGACTAAACATGTCATATAGACTAACCATGTCGTATAGACTAAACATGTCGTATAGTCTAGCCAGGTCATTTAGACTAACCAGGTCGTTTAGACTAACAAGGTCGTATAGACTAACCATATCGGATACTGAACATGTCGTAAACTAAACATGTCGCAGTCGGCCTGTGAAAAGTTCACCTCAAGTTCATTTCAATATAATAATCAGCCCACTGGTAGCCTTTTTTTTCAAATCGGGAATAGGTGGGCGGGGAGGGGGCTAACAATGTAGAAAAGGGATGTCACCAGGTGTTCAGTTTACTCCAGGGCCCATGAATGTCTGTAAGAATTATTGCCCACTTTGTGCCACCTGAGCTCCGTGACTCTGAGACCTGCTTACGCTTGGTCCATAAACACGACTTAAGGAATATGTTGAATACTTTTAACATGAACTTATTATAATGGAGAATACCTTTGTTTTCTTATACACGTAGTTACTATATAAAAGCTGGCTACAATCCTTATGGCTTTTTAAGTGGGAAATCTAACATTAAGGGAAATCCAATATGTACAATCCAGTTTTGAGCCCTAAACCATCGCAACACAAAGATCTTTCCGAATCCCCCAAACAACCCCCGCCCCCCATACACTCATAACCACAAAAAATGTAGCCAAGGTTACGGCCACGCTGGTAACCGCTACCTGGACAAACGTGGTTTGTTGCATGTCTTGCCACAGCTTGTAGCTAAGAACCCCTGATCCACGGATAAGTATGTCGCGGTAATGAGAACCACTGATACGCCGATAAGGCCATCAGCGCTGTGTGTGTGGGGTCCCCGGCCTGGAACAAAACAGTAGCGCACTCACACTAACCCCATCACCTGAGTGGGTCCCAGTGTGAGAGGAGAAAGGTTGGGGAGGACATGAGAGGTGGGGGGAGAGGTGAGATGGGAGGAGAGGTGAGCTGGAAGGAAAGGTAACTGGAGGAGAGATGATCTGGAAGGAAAGGTGAGCTGGAGGAGAGGTGAGCTGGAGGAGAGGTGAGCTGGAAGGAAAGGTGAGCTGGAAGGAAAAGTGAGCTGGGAGGAGAGGTGAGCTGGAAGGAAAGGTGAGGTGGGAGAAGGGTGAGCTGGAAGGAAAGGTGAGCTGGGAGGAGAGGTGAGCTGGGAGGAGAGTTGAGCTGGGAGGAGAGGTGAGCTGGAAGGAAAGGTAACTGGAGGAGAGATGATCTGGAAGGAAAGGTGAGCTGGACGAGAGGTGAGCTGGAGGAGAGGTGAGCTGGAAGGAAAGGTGAGCTGGAAGGAAGGGTGAGCTGGGAGGAGAGGTGAGCTGGAAGGAAAGGTGAGGTGGGAGAAGGGTGAGCTGGAAGGAAAGGTGAGCTGGGAGGAGAGGTGAGCTGGGAGGAGAGGTGAGCTGGGAGGCGAGGTGAGCTGGAAGGAAAGGTGAGCTGGAAGGAAAGGTGAGCTGGAAGGAGAGGTGAGCTGGGAGGAGAGGTGAGCTGGGAGGAGAGGTGAACTGGGAGGAGAGTTGAACTGGGAGGAGAGGTGAGCTGGGAGCTGAGGAGAGTTGGGAGGAGAGGTTAGCTGGGGGTGAGGTGAGCTGGGTGGAGAGATGAGTTGGAAAAAGAGCTGAGCTGGGAGGAGAGGTGAGCTGGGAGGAAAGGTTAGCTGGGAGCTGAGATGAGTGGGGGAGAAATTCGACATTAAAGTAGAGTAGACATTACAGGAAAATAAAAATAAAAGAGAGTAAACAGATTTAAAGAAGTTTTTTCTTTCTTTCTATTTGGGGAAAAGTTATTATAAAAGTATAGGAGTGTAAAAACCCGGCTCTATCTTCGGTCAGTCTTCAAATCATTATCTGGCTAAATCCGGCCGGATTTTGCCCTAATCAGAGGAGCTTTCATTTTCTACTTTTTTCCCAATAAAATCCCGACTCCAATATTTGATCACAGCTAGCGTTGTAGAGAGACGGGTAGGCCGTTGTGTGACCTACACCAAACACCCGTGGCTCCAAAGTTAAGGATGGGGAAACTGAAAGTAGCGGAAGCCTTTGCTGAAACCGGGGGAACACTTCCAGGCCAAACGCGAGACAATTAGAGGGAAGTGGCTTTGTTAACAGATGGCCGGCTCACGATTAAAGCAGACATCCTGCGGGATGTGTGTGTGTGGGGTGAGCACCGGTGTCTGATCTTCTATCCCGTGGGGGGGGGGGCAGTTGATGAAGATGGACTCCTCTAGACAACCTATTAAAAAAAGGGGGTTTAATCAACTACTTACAGGTCAAACTTCGCTCATTAATTATCGACCTTAATTGTTTCGATGTGAATTAAAGTGTCAAATAAAACACCAACAACAACAACAACAAATTTCTAGCAATACGACTTCTGTAAGATATTTAGAATTCTGTAAGATATTAAGAATTCTGTGAGATATTTAGACTTCTGTCAGATATTTAGAAACATGTCAGGTATTTAGACTTCTGTCAGATATTTAGGTAAAAAAAAGTTAAATGTAGATACATCTGTATAATGAACATTGACAACACAAAACAGACTTAAGATCGATCACTTAGGCCAAAAGAAAGTTCAAGTAAACACTGACAGTATTTTTTAAAAAACGATAATTTAGAACATTTTTTTTAAAGGATGCCGGATTCATTACTGGAGTTTATTCAAAACTGACAAGGGTAAACACAATTAGTTTAACCATTAAACCTTGAAAGGCTAGAGGATAGAAATACAAACCGCAAAAGTAGTAATAATAAATAAGGCAAATTAGTTTTAACTTGGAAATTCCAAAATAATAATAATAATAACTAAAAAATAACCTGATACAACTCTCAGATAGACATGGATTTTTTAAAAAACAAAAAAAAAACATTAATCTTATTCCGTAAGCAATAACAAACACATGAAACCAATTCTCGTTCTTCCCGTCTGGAATTCGGGCGTGGATAAGTAACCTGATCAAACCAGGAAAACAAACATTCTATCATTGAAATTCGAAAACAGTGATTTCGTCAAGTATAATGAAATTGTGTCTACTTCTTCATTTCAATTGAATTAAATTGCAATAGCCACGTTGCGTTTTTATAGTCGTTTTTTTTTTTAAACTTCGCCTGGTAGGGTTGTCAAATGTCCGAATAAAACATTGGTTTAATATGGAATAAATAATAAATTACTGTAAGGATTGCTGGAGAGAGTTCGAACCATGGGGCCAACTGATGACAAATTTAAAAAATCGAGTTCAGCGATGTGTGTGTTTAAATTCATGATTTGTTTCCAGCCAGTTGGCCGTGTGGGGTTTGATTAGGAGGCGGTTGTTTAGGGTATTGGTGAGTCGGGGCGGGGAGTCCGACTGTAAGAATGTGCAGATTAACATGAACTCATCGCGGCGAGTCAACAAGCGGAGACAAGCTGATGATGAGATGAGCGCAGGAAATATGATTTAATTTTTTTTTAAATATTTTTTGGTTGGTTTCACGCCTGCCAAGGACGCTAACTGAGCCCATGAGAAGAATGTTTAGATAAATCATTCGGTGAAATATGGAATCTACACATGTTAGTTCACAGCAAGTTTATAGTGTGTGTGGGGGGGGGAGGGGCGTGTGGAAACACGACTGAGATTGGTGTGACGTGACGAGCCTGGCATTATGAACAACCACACGGCATTTTAAAGTGGCAACATGGAATGAACACGAAGTGAACTTTGGCTCCGACAACAGTAAACATCTCATCCATTAAAACAGAGCCACCATCAAACACGACCAACAACCATAGAGGACAAGACTTCCAGATCTACAAGTCAACAGATCGGGTTTTCTTTGGGGTGGTTGGTGACCAGCTAAGCGAAAGATGACATAAATAAACGTGACGTTGAGTTTTGAAAATCAATAGATCTACTCTATGAAAGTTTACTTTGAGAATAAATAAATAATTTCATATATGCAATAAGTACAACATATGAATATTATTATATGTAAATATTTATCTCCTGTATCTTAAACAAAATGATGTTAATATTTTGAAATATTCTACGTTTTTAGAATCATCTTCATCAAGGAGCATATATTCATGTAGTTTACATACTTAAGACCATAGTCACGTCTTAAAAAGTGCTCAATCTGCCGTGGGAGGATTTCTGGTTTTCGAGCCGAGTGGGTGATCAAAAGGCAAAGAACCTGGAAGCAGACGGCTCAGCGCCTACTAAGACTTAGATGGATGAAAGATGTGGAAAAAAACTTAAACATTAGTCTGGGAATACAAGCTTGTGGGCTTCCAAGTCAAGGATCAAACCCAACTGGAATGATGGGCTGTGGCAGGTCAGTGACTTGGGGTGTGGCACCACTGATGGTTATGTTTGTGTTATTTTGCCGTTCATGCTTATAAATATGAACAAATTTGACAAATGTTTTACATCGGCTCATTTAATGTTAGAATATTCACGGTCATTTGTGTTTTCTCGTGTATTCTCTTATGTAGCGCGTAGAGACCAAAAAGTTGTAATCAAAATGTAGTACATTCCAATAGTAAATCTCTCCCGTTGCTCTAGCTGAGCCCTGACCGTTAGTGTTTTGACTTGCCCGCGTGTAGTTATAAAGTTGACCACTCAAATCGCTCTGCCAGTGTCTCTCGTGTGAATGTGGTCGCATTGCTCTACACCCGACTCCCATCTTTCATCACGCAGGCATCCCGCCCATTGTCTCCAGACTCGAGTGAGCAGGAATCTTTGTCTTTAAACAATAAAACAGCACGGCTGAACTCCCCCTCCCCCCCCCACGGCTATCAAAACTCAAGCCAAGCCCAGCCCTGTCCAAACACTTCCAATGCCCAGCCCTGTCCAAACACTTCCAATGCCCAGGCCTGACCAAATCCTCCCAATGCCCAGCCCTGTCCAAACACTTCCAATGCCCAGATCACGTCAAGGTTCATGTTCCTCTCTGTTCTTTAAAAAAAAAAAACTACAAAAAAAGCGACTAATAATTTGTCTTTTGATGGATTAGATCCCCTCCCTGCTAACCCCTCACCCCGTCCCTAACAACGCGTTTCTTCGTGGATCAAGACTTTCCGTGGGCCATATCAGAGCCCAGAAAATCCTGATTAGTTTCACCCTGCTCCGCCCCCTCCCTCCCCCACACAAACCCTCGAACCGTCAGTTCATCTACTCCCCCCCCCCCGTCAACACCCTCTCCTCGGATGCCCTTCCCAACGTCCATCTGCCATTGTTGGCTCTAGTCTGTGTTTTCACTCAGGCTTTAATCAGCTGGTCGCCTTGACTGGCCTCTGGGCCGCTACAAGTCCCTCTCACCACAACCACACTAACGAGTTTCCAAATGAAAATACGCCTCTAGTTAGTCAATTCTTCTATTTGATTTTTAAAAAAAAAAATATCTTAAGATCATTGTAACTATACTTGACGGCACTGTAACGACACGTATTAAATATCCTCTAACGCTAATGAATAAATCCTGAAACCTACGATCTACAATCCTAACATTAGTGTGATGAGCAGCGGTTCACCGTCAAAACGGCCCCAGACTAAATGGGCTCCGACAAAACGGCCCCGGACGAAACGGCCCCGACAAATGGGCTCCGACAAAACGGCCCTAGACTAATAGATGGACTCATAATTTAAAAATACAATAAAATATTATATTCACATATTTACTCACCGATTCAGTCAGATTTAGCTCACAAGAAACAATAATAATTACATCACAAAAATTTCAATAATGAATTTATAAGCCGTTTCTCGATATCTTGGTACCAAGTCACGGTTGTTTGTTGAAAAATAAATAATATAATAACATCACAAGAAATAATTTTACAATTTTACCACTTATTTTAAAATGAAAAAAAAGTAATTTTTGCGTTTTAAAAAATGTAAACACATTGTCTGGGGTCGTTCTGGCCGGGACCGTTCTGGCCGGGACCGTTGTAGCCGGGACCGTTATGTCGAGGCCGTTCTGACCGTGACCGTTATGTCGAGGCCGTTCTGACCGGGACCGTTAAGTCGAGGCCGTTCTGACCGGGACCGTTATGTCGAGGCCGTTCTGACCGGGACCTTTATGTCGAGGCCGTTCTGACCGGGACCGTTATGTCGAGGCCGTTCTGACCGGGACCGTTATGTCGAGGCCGTTCTGACCGGGACCGTTATATCACGGCCGTTCTGACCGGGACCGTTATGTCAAGGCCGTTCTGACCGGGACCGTTATATCACGGCCGTTCTGACCGGGACCGTTATGTCAAGGCCATTCTGACCGGGACCGTTATATCACGGCCGTTCTGACGGGTGACCAAGAGCAGCAGCCGGCCGTTAAGTCTATTAGAAGCATAGAGCTGTGAATATAAAACATACATATTCTGATCGTCGGTATTATAATTTATGTTATCTATTTCAGACGCTCCTTCTACACTCTATACAGAAGAAAATTGCGTCCTATGTTTATCCATGGTTTATGTCTAGTCTTGCACTTTAATTAGAGTTTTAAATGTTAATCGCGTGTTGGTTTACCTGGTTTCATCGGGCAACACTACCACATCCGAATTCCTGACGGGATGACCGAGAATGTGTATGGATTATTTTTTTTTTTTAATTTAATTTTTTTTTTTTTTTTGCATAGGGAATAAGTGAATAAGTCGTATTTTTTATCACTCAGTTTATTCCAGTGGATTGTATTAGATTATCTTTGTGTTGTATTTCCGTTAAAATTAATAACCGTATGTATTATTACTACTTTTTCTCTTAGTTGATTCATTGCTAAAACGTCCCAAAATTCAAGTTTGATATGTGTCTTGTAAAGGCTATTAGCTATTAAATCGCACAGTGGCATTTAAAACTCAATTTATATAAAGTATATAGTTGTCTTTTATTTCATATTTGAGAAGTTAGCTACCAAGTAACAACACAGAGACAGTGAACTAGTAAGACACGTCGGTGTATTTAACAATTATGACAATTATTGTGTGATTGTGAGGCGGTTGGTATTAGTCATATAACCACAGCTTGCCATTACAACAGATGGGGCCAGAAAAGAATTGCGACCCTGATAAAACGTGAAAGAATAACGCCATGCGGCAAGACATATAAGAATATTTAAGTATTATGTACTTATCATGTACCCGCCAAAATAATGCTCTGAAAAACTGAAAGGAAATATACGGGCAGGGGAATATTTCAATGATGTTAATTTCATTGAATTGTCTACTTTTTCGTTCCCAGAAAAAAAGGCAAAGAATCCATGCAATAACTTCACGCTCAGTAGATGTAGGATCGGCATACTTTATTTTTTGTTAATACTTAATAAAAATTTCTGTGGGTTCCTCATAATCCTAGTGCTATATCCTTGACTTGGTCGTGTACTGTCGTTTTTTATACATTTTACACCTCGTGCAATTTATTTATACACTAGAGGCAAGTACCCGGCTTCTCACGGGTTTTAAATGAGGTTTTCTGTAGAAGCATACTATACTGTTTATTTGCATGAAGTAAAAGGGTACATTTATCTTAAAGCAGGTCAAAAATCATGTGGGAACCCCAGCCCCACCCTGAATGAGAATTTTAAATCAATTTTTCTCCATTTTTGTTGGGAGAGTATGCTCAATAATTTTGAAAGTTTCATGGCTTTACGTATACGGTAAATTTGAGAATTAGAGATAAGACGGTTTTTAATATAAGAAAAAAACTACATTTGAGCCCCTAGCCCCCAAAAGTGGGATTTTTACAATTCTTTTTTGCAAATTAGCGTCGGTAGAGTGTACTTAACAACTTGTCAAATTTTCATGCTTCTACCTACACGGGAAATAGCAGAATTGGTGATTTTCAATTTCTATATAGCTTTTTTTAAGGAAAAAAAACCTTTGGGCCCCTGGACCCCAGAAAGTAATAACTGAAATATATTTTCGCCTGTTATAATTTGGGTAATGTACTAAACAATATCCTAAAATTTTATGCTTCTGCCTACTCAAAAATTAGAGAATTAGTAATTTTCAATTTTATATACCTCAAATAACGGGGGGAAAACGTTTTTGGGCCCCCTGCCTCCATGAGTGGGAATTT
>MUZC01002468.1:101290-120547 GCA_002072015.1 Radix auricularia | reverse complement strand
TATTTAAAAAAAAAAAAAAGAACTGCATTTGGGCCCCCGGCTTCCAGTGAGTGATAACTTAAATATTTTTATCACCTGTTACCACTGCGGGCTTGCACTCATCCATTTTTGGAGGAGTACATGCTTCCACATAATCAGAAACCTGATCTTTCTTGAGACATGATTGTATTTCGTTGTCTACATTTTGTTAATATAGCCCACTTAAGAAAAAGTACATTTGGGCCCCCGGCACCACACAAGTGTGAATTTTTTCCCCCCATTACTGCCAGGAGAGTAATTTCCAAAAGTTTCATGTTTTTACGACACGGTACATTGGAGAGTTAGGGATGAGTTTGTTTCTAATATAAGAAAAAACAGCATTTGGGCCCCCGGCCCCCAATGAGTGGGAAGTTTGAAATTCTTTTTCGCAAATTAGCGTTAGGAGAGTGTACTTAACAACTTCCCAAAGTTTCATTCTTCTACATACATGGGAAATTGTAGAATGGGTGATTTTCACTATTTATATAGTGTACATAAGTAAAAAAAAACCCACTACATTTGGGCCCCTGGCTCCCCATGAGTGGGGAGTTTAAAAATGTTTATTTCAAAATATCGTCGAGTTAGCTTACTTAACTACTTGCCAAAGTTTCATGCTTCTACCTATCCGTAAAATAGGATAATTAGTGATTTTCAGTTTTTATATATAGTTCGTATAAGGGAAAAAACTAAATTTCGGCCCCCAGCCCCCAGAAAGAGGTAATTAAAATATATTTTTGCCCGTTACCATTGCAGAAGTGTACTCAACAATTTCCTAAAATTTCATGCTTCTGCCTCCTCGAGAAATAGAAAAATTGTTGATTTTCATTTTTTATATAGCTCAAATAGGGAAAAAAATTTGTTGGCCCCCCCGGCGCCCCTGAGTGTGAATTTATGGAACGAAACCTATTTAAGAACCTTCCCCATATAATTGTGTGTACGTTTACTAAATTTCACTTGACTGGGTTGTCTGGATCTTGAGTTATTAGGGAACAAACAGACAGACAGACAGACAGACAGACATACGGACAACAAATGCGTCTTATATATATATATAGATATATAGATATAGATATAGATAGATTATACACCTTGTGCAATTTCCTGAAAACATATACACTCAGTGATTCAATTATTAACCCATATACACCTGGTGCAATCTTTGATTAACCCATAGACATCTAGTGCACTCTCTGATTAATCCATATACATCTAGTGCAGGCTTTTATTAACCCATAGACAACTAGTGCAGTCTCTGATTAACCCATAGACATCTAGTGCAGTCTATGATTAACCCATAGACATCTAGTGCAGTCTGTGATTGACCCACCATAAAACCAGTAGAGTCTGAGTGTAACCAAACGAACAGGTAATATAATAGTAATATTTAAGTACCCCCATGCACACCTAATGCAGTTTGTTAGCGAGTATCCCCATGTACAGCTAATGCAGTTTGTAAATGAGTACCCCTATGTACACCTATTTCAGTTTCTGAGTACCCTCATGTACACCTAGTGCAGTCTCTTATTAGCCCTATGTACACCTATTGCAGTCTCTGAGTACCCCCATGTACACCTAGTTCAGTCTCTGAGTACCCTCATGTACACCAAGTGCAGTCTCTGAGTTTCCCCATGTACACCAAGTGCAGTTTCTGTGCCTGCAGTCTCTCTCTATGTTAGTCGAGGTGTACCAAGACGAATGAAGACAGGCCGACATGTCCCAACACACGATACCTTTGTTTGTATATTTGGACTGGCACAACATGCTCCAACATGGCATTGGCTGGCGTTGATGGGAGATAACTTTTGTTACCCAGTGTCGTTAACTTGAGGTTTTTAACGTAAATTTATCTTCGCATTGCCCCGGTACAACTCCGATGTTCGGGGGACGTTGTGTTGATGGGAAAAATAACACTTCACAGGAGGTTAAATGAGACGTTCTTATTGCCTCCCCTTTTCACCAACTTCTGTTAACGTAATCCATGCAGCGGCGTAACCATGTTAGTGTCATATGGGTTGGGAAATGATTTTTGAAGTCTGCCGCGTGGAAAACTGAGCAACTGAGCAGTTTTCTCAAAAGCCTTTGATGAGAACAATTTTTAAAAAAAGTGTCCAATATTTTTTAAAAAGTATTTTCTTATAGAAGCCGCGGCACATCAAGCCGTTCAAAATCACTATCTTAGCATTGATTCTTATGACATCCCTGTGCCATGTATTACTTTAAAATATTTAGATATAACTACCTCAAGAATCAAACTGACACAACGCTGAACGAGGAAGTTCGAATATTTGTCATAGTAGATTTAAAAAAAATTGTTTACGCTTCACATGCCAATTAAAACGTGTCTCAAGAGAGACGCGGAAATAAGAAATAGCCAAAAAGAAGGTGCGGGAAAGAAGCCTGGCTAAAATAGCCTAACTATAATAATTAGTTTTAGGGGGTGTGTTGTTTTTTTAAATAAAAAACGACTGCAATATTCTGACTGAAGAAGCATTGCCGTCAGACAACTGATTGTGTTTTCCATCCATTGGCGGCTTGTTTGTACGTACATGAATAGAATCAATAATTCTCTGACTGTCTGGCGTAGCGCGTGATGTTAGTGTTGGGGCTCAAGTGTTGGCTGTTTCTGTGAGAAGATTTGCTGCTTACAGACACAGCAACTTGACCAAGACTTTATGCTCTTGTGACAGGATGATTAGGAAAACATTGTGGTGGAGGGGGAGATTACCTGCATACAGACACAGCAACTTGACTAAGACTTTATGCTCTTGTGACAGGATGATTAGGAAAACATGGTGGAGTGGGGGGAGAGATTTGCTGCATACACGCACAGCAACTTGACTAAGACTTAATGATCTTGGGAAAGGATGATTAGGCAAACATTATGGTGGAGGGGGTACACTTTACTGAGTTTATTGGAAAGTGGGTATGCGATAAAAGGCTTTTAACATCAGTGAATCTGGTTTATAGGGTGGCAAATTCCTTGTAGGTTCAGTCTTTTTTTTTTCATTGACCCTTTCATCAAAGCATTGTTTAAAAAGGAAACATCAAGATTTTTTTTAAAAAGTGTTTTCAAATGTCATGTAAAAAAAAAAAAAGTCAAAAGCTTAAATGTAAGACATCCGACCACGTCATATTAAAAAAAAATAAGTACATTGTACGTGAATTAAAAACAAATTTCTTAACAACACTTACAACATTGCTTAAATGTTGTTCCAATAACATCAATTAATAATATTTTTGTTAGACCGTTATTCTGATACATTTAAAATGAAATATTTACAATTAAGCTTTCAAGGGATTTCTGCACTTTTCAGATATAATATATCGTTTTGTTTATACGTAGAATTCAATCACCTGCCAACCACCAGGCGCGTGGCTTGTCACGTGTTCAGAGTTTGATGAGACGCGTCGCTGTAGGCGTTTGGGGGGGGGGGGCTGTTGTTGATGTCACTGGCTCCTGGGCGGGGAGGCGTGGAGCCAGCAACAGCCAGACCTTGTTGATCACGGCTGACCAGTGTGGTCAGTGGGCTAACCACAAACACCGACTGCCGATGGGCGTACAGCCACCGGGGCGGACAAAGCCATAATATTCCGGACTCCCAACAACACAATAGACGTAGCAGAGTAGCAGGAGGGTTCTTGAACTGATAGAAGAGATGAATTGGGGAGGGGGCGGGACTGCATTTTGTTCCTGATATTGAGACCAGCAGTTTCGATAAACCGACTGCGAGGAGTTTTTTTTTCGAGGAGTGGGTAAAAATAACATAACGCAGCAACGTCACTGCAAAGTGTTTTACAAACGTCAAGTTCAATATGAGATTGTGAAAGAAAATTTGGGTTTAGTTCCTTAGAATAAAAAAAACGAATCTTTTATGAGTTGAGATTGGGGGGGGGGGGATCAAATTCGATCTTTGAAACGGATAACATTAAATCTCCAACCCCTTTCTTCGGGCCGAGACGAGTAGTTCCGACAAAAGGGCCCCGTTTAATACCATCTTGACCTGGCACGTCACACGCTGTCCTACTTTCTTGAAATCACCTCCCCGCCCCCTTTCATACAGTGATTACTTTAAAAAACGGAGTCATCTGTTAACAAAAATCATCAACAAATTTTTTTAAAGTATCAAATTTGAATGCATCGACATGTCGGTGGGGGGGGGGGGGCATCAAGTCTCAGCAAACCATTGAACCATTGGCATCAACCAAAAAGTCAGCGAAGGTTTATTTCACAACATTTACTATCCTCAACATAATTATCAGGGATATTAACCTGCGTTCATAACATTGTTGAACTATCGAACCCTATTGATTTCCAAGATACACTAGCACCAAAAATGTGCGTGTCCCCCGCCCCCCCCNGTCCCCCCCCCCCCCCCCCCCAACTTCACCAGTTGATTGCACCAGACTGACAGATTAGGGAGCTGATTGTGCTAAGTGGAATAGTGCTCGACACGTGAACAGAAGCCCAACCCCCTCACACCCCTGTTTCTTTTACATTGTATAGTGTAAGGCCATGGTTCACACAAGAAAACAACGGGCGCTAAGTCGTAACATCTGACGCCAGCTGTCGACAGCTTACGGCTAAACGGTCGGTCGACCCAAGAGTAGAGTGAAGTGCCGTGAACAACTGAAATCGACATGGCACTCAGGAGATGGCAGTTGGCAGTCGTGTTGTAATCAGTTGGTCGTGGCTGTTCACGTAATGGACGTCGTGGCATGCCGCCATTTCACATGTGTCGCGTGGGCAAAGAGCACGCAGAGCTTTGGGTGTAAGATTATACAAGAGTTTCAGGGTTCACCGACAAAACGGCCCCGACAGATGGGTTCCGACATTACGACCCCGACAAAAGCATAAATGCAAAACAAAAACAAAAAAATAAATTTTTGTTTTAAAAAAATGTTAACAATTTGTATGGGGCCGTTATGTCGGGGCCATTTTTTTTTTTTTTTGGGGGGGGGGGCAGTTTTTACGGTCCCCGAGTTTCAGGGATGCCTCGAGTCGTTTCACTCGATATTAAATATAAGGACTTTGCATCAACCAAACAATACGGTTTTGATAAGAATTTTAGAATCCCTCCAAAGGAACTTAGTTTTATTTGAAAATAGCCGTGTCATTTCATGGCATACATATATTAATATTCATCTCAGATAAACCTATCTATTAACCTATCTATTAAGATGTAATCAAATATCCATGAATTCTGTTTGGGCTTATCTCAAGACTCAACAAATCTTTGTTCATTCGGCGTAAACTAGAGTCAGCTTAGTGTACTTGGTGAAGACAAAACATTCATTTAAAACTTCCATGTTTATAGTGAGAAACATTGTAGTTTGTAGCACGATAACCTTGGATAAAAATAACAACCCTATATATAATATATATTCAAATATAAAGCTTCCCATAACATGTATATATAAAGATATATAAAGATTCCCGTGTGAAAGGTGACAAAACCTTTATAGATGTCTAGCAAAGAAATGGTTATTTTCAATGATGAATTAAAAAGGCTAATACTTCTATAAGAATTAAAAAGGCTAATACTTCTATAAGAATTAAAAAGGCTAATACTTCTATAAGAATTAAAAAGGCTAATACTTCTAGAATCTAGATGAATTAAAAATGCTAATAATTCTTGATGAATTAAAAATGCTAATAATTATGGATGAATTAAAAATGCTAATACTTCTATAAGAATTAAAAAGGCTAATACTTCTATAAGAATTAAAAAGACTAATACTTCTAGAATCTTGATGAATTAAAAATGCTAATAATTATGGATGAATTAAAAATGCTAATACTTCTAGATGAATTAAAAATGCTAATACTTCTAGATGAATAAAAATTACTAATATTTCTATGTCCCGAATTCTTGCAGAAAAATTAATAATTAATGATGAGTCGGTAAAACAAACTATAATTGGAATAAGTACCCCGAACTGACCGAACGGCCAACCTGAGACTGAGATATGGGAAGGTGAAAATGTTGACAGCACTTAGCACCAACGGGTCTATCTAACAATGACACCCGTCACATTGCTGTTGGCACGGGTTCGCTACACGCGGTCAATTGTCCAGAGTTGTTCCCTGTTCAATAATCGAGTTAGGAGGAATACGTGAAGGCATTCTTCAGGACATGCCTCCGTGTTCAGCTGTTGCCATCTGTGGCGCACTTGACGAAAATGGCGTACACAATGTCATGGTCGAGAAGTTGGAAATGAGAAAACATCCAAGTCACATGGATCCATAATGGGAAACACTTAAACTAATAGCAATACTTCACGATAACATTTTGTTAACAAAGTTTGAATTACAGTTCACCCAACCCAAAAAAGAACATATTTCTTTACAATGATCTCAAACAATACCGATACTTCCAATGTGCAATATGTACATTCTATTTATGAAATTATCTTTTATTCATAAAATAAAGTCTTTAAATTAGCTATCATTGATGAAAATGTAATCGGCTTGAGCATCTTATTATATTAACAGTGGCTTTTTCAGCATGTGACCAGTTGCAAGATACATGTTAACAGTAAATTTTAACTTCAGTTCTGTCACAGTTAAGGACGTTCTGGTGGGAAAAATAAATTTGGATTTCTGATGTGCCCAATGTATAGTTAATAGCGTTATGACGGGGGCAGTAACCCATCCCTACAACCGCTGGCTACTGTCAACGTTCACAAACTTGGTGATAATTACGTTATTCCACCTAAACAATCTGCACATCAAAGCAACCTGTGGACTTAAATGTCCCCGTCATCACAATGACACACATGAGAGATCAAATCTAACAACATCACAATGGACAGACACACCCAGACCAAGTGGACTTCAATGATGGACAAGATAGCAGGCGACAGATGCGGACCAACAGACAACTGTTGCCTTTCAAGGTCAAACCCGGATGACCGCTGCCCGTTCATGGTTGACAGATGGTCAGGAATTCCTTCCCTTCCTGGGCACTGGTCAGTGACATCACACTGCAAGATATCAAAAGCGTCCAATAGTAGGCGAAAGCGGAGTCGTTAGGGTTAATGTGGCCAACGGCGGGACATTCTATTACAGTGATGGCGAATCTATGGCACAAGTGTCATAGGCGGCACGCGGAGGTTCATAAACTGGCACGCGGAGCCTGATCAGCCGGCATGCGGAGCCTCATCAGCCGGCAAGCGACTAAAATATTACTTCCTTAAACCAGCTAAGCAAAGACCCCGGGTTTAATTGGAATGTTGGCAATCTGCTGTAAATAATTGGGTTTTGGTTGAATTTTGGGCACGCGGCTCCTCAAAAGTTCGCAACCACTGTCCTATTAGGTGCCTCCCAGACAAGATTTAACACTGGGGCGGGCCGTAAATGCCGCCATCTTTATTAACAAGGCAAAGATCCCACAGGGACGAGTGATGTATTTTAAAAACATACGAAAAATACCTTCGTCAGTTGTACTTTATTTGACTTTTCTCATTTTTTTATTTTCACCTGCCTAAAATAACACCGCCCGTTTGACGTCATCTGCCTCGAATCAAAGTATTAGAATGTCAGGCCTGGATTTACACGATTATAGATTCCATCCAACAGGCGAGTACAAGACACCTGCTGAAAAACCGAATAGCGATTACTGTACAGATTCTGACAATCCTAGGAGCGAATACGATACAAATGCTGACAATCAAAAGAGCGAGTACGATATAAGTGTTTAAAATGGCGAGAATGTAATTTTTTTTTATTTCAATGTCTAATCCAGCACTACAACACCCTTCTGGAGATACCTAGTCGATGTGCTCCAAAAACAAACTTTGCACTCAAAAGATGATAGCGTCCGCAATCTTCATATTTTGACAACCATTCCCTCCCCTTGTTTGGAAAACTAGCTTTAAAATTAAAAGATAATAATGACAGGAATTTCGGTGCTGAAAACCCTATCATAGGGGTAACTTTGATTCGTGGAAACTCTTGTTTTTACGGTAATACTGTATGTTACAAGTTGAATCTTCTTGGCGGCACATTGGTTTCCGCTGGAATTAGCTCATTATCGTCATGTTGAGTTTATGCTAATCCCGTTCACTCCTACAAGTACTCGAAGAAGTCTCAATATTGTATGAACAAACAAAATAACACTTTTCGCGTGATTGTCTGGACAAATTAAAAAAACAATTTCAGTGTGATATTCGGGACTAACGGGAGCGTTTGTGCTGTGTGTATGTATATATGGATGAATTGATCCGAGCAGAAGTTTTAGAAATCATACTGAAAGACTTTGCCTTGAAAAATAACTATAAAAGTTGACCTTCAGATCTTGTTGGTCTCGTTAGATTCTGGTAGGCGCATTGACTGGCTTTCCTATGAGTTCTAAACAACACGGCATCAATGGTCTGGGAGAGACAGCTTTCGATTCAAGGTGAAAGGTAAACTTCAATATTTTCTTGGTTTGGTGCTCACATTAGTTGACGGGAAGATGAAATAAAGGGAAATTACCGTGGGGCATTGTGGGGGGGGGGGGGGGGGGGGGGGGGGGGGGAGATGAAAAGGTGAGTATATCCGAGAAGCTTGAGAGCATTTCAAGGCGTCGACATAAGTGGATGTATCAACAGTGCACTCGGTCTAACATCTCTTCAAACGCGAGTCGGGATGGGGGCGGGGGTGGGAGGCCGGTGGTTTCCGGTGGAGAGAATCAAATTAAGATTGATGGAATTCATAAAGAGCAAATTTTTGGGGAACAGATGTTGACGGCAGAACCTAACTGGCGAGTTGAGAGACTTACATGGCGATCATAGAAAGTGGGGGCCAGGCCTTTGTACTATACGTTAGATAACACTATGACTCGTTACAGACAATGACAACATACACACCAATGAAAGCGGGCATTTGGACACGGATAAGATGACATACATATCAACAATAGCGGGAACTTGGTGTCCGATTACTCGTCATCACTAATTAGCATGCTTTCTATACAAACGATTACAGCGTCATATGCTTATGCCTAGTCTTAAATTTCCATTAGAGTTTAAAATGTTGATAGTGTGTTGGTTTTCCTGGTCTGTTCAACGGGAAGGAGAAATGATATATGTGTCTTTTCTTGCGAACGGAACAAGGCGTGTTTTTATCCCTAGGTCTATCTAAATCTAACTGTTTTATTAGTATGTTTTTCTGTTGTATTTCCAAATTACATTATTGTCATGTATCATGACTACTTTTTTTCTTCTATCCTCTAGTGACTCTAATTTTTCTATTTTAAAGGATTTAACTAATGGTGTTACTCTGTACAATTTTCAATAACCCCCAGTAAGCTGATGAATCTTGCTGCTCTTTTTTCTTCTAGTTTTCTTTGGTCGATGAATTTCTGAATAATTTACTTTACATGTAAAATATTGTGGGACGCAATAATAATAATATTCTGTATAAACTGAGCGTCTGTTACAGATGCGCTAAGATAACATGTAAAATGCTTGAAAAATGCCATAATTTATTTAATAACTAATATCATCCATTCAACACATCATACAGTCGATATTAATTGCCTAAACTTTTATTGCACCATGTACCGCACCAATGTCATGGTACAGTTTCTGTCTATCTAAAGTACACCGAAAGACAAAGTCCAGATCTAGTGAGAGAGAAGCGCTTTCTGTAAGACATTGAGTCAAACTCGTTATTGTCGTCCACGTTTACCTTGTTTACGTCTTTTCCATTTAATTTTTTATTATCGTCCAGCAGTCCCTGTGAAGACCCGTTATAACATTAAGTAGCGACGCGAGTAGGGGTGGGAGGGATGGACAGCGGGGTTGATGGCTCCCGGCGCTGTAGTACGGGCACGTGGCGATGTTATCATAGCGGCCATAAAAATACTCGGACAGCGGGGCACTTAACACTTCGGACAATGGAATGGTCACCGTGACTGAGGCCTGGCAGATGGCCGGGGTTGTGGCGACCTTGAAATGAAGAGATCGAAACTGGAACGACCTTCAACGGCGGCGGGCAGGGGTGGGGGTGGTCAGTAACAAGTGTTTTGGTTGGGCTGGGCTAGGGAAGAGGAGGTGAGGATGGTTGGATGTGGCTTGAAGTGGGAATGTGTGGAGGTGGTAAATGTGCCCGTGCTGTGATCTGTCATATGACGTTTAGCGTGAGATTGTGTTTCACACTCTCTCGCGATTAACTGAAATGACATATGACATATGATATGATCCAACGAAACACCCCAATATCCGAGCTATAACTATATCTAAAAACTATTTAGATGGTTTAGAGGGGAGGGTAGTCAGAGAGTGAGAGAGATAGAGTGAGGGAGTAACTAAAGAGTGAGAGAGTAATTAAACTCTTGACGGAGTTGACAAGACTGCTACACTGTAGCACTGTAGCACGGTCCGTTAGAATTGCCACAGAAACCTACGGGAAAAAGGTAACGTTACACTATTGAATATCTGTGTGTGGCAAAGCTATATAAGGTTAGGTGACGTTTCGTTCATCCGTTGACTCTCTTAGGTGTGTCATTAATACAACGCGATTAAACCATGTAGAAAGCGGTGGCAGGAAATCTCTTTTTAATTAATCCTTCGCACAAATTTGCGAAGACACACGAAACGGGATTCTTTGAGTGAACCTGATATCCAAAGAGCTGTATACAAGTGGGCGGCACTGTAACATATAATTTTAGTATCAAGAGGTTGTAAAGGGGTGGTTTCGACACTCAGAAGTTAGGGGGGGGGGGCGGGCTTAAAATATATAAATATAAGGGATGCGGAAATTATCGATAATTTCTCGATTAATCGGTAAAAATTTTTATCGATTAAAATTATTTTAATCGAGATAATAGCGTGTAACATTCAGAAAAATGTTGTAAATAACGCAATGAATTTATTAATAAATAATTAATTATTAATAATAGTTTGCTATTTTACGAACAAACTTCTCCATTAAAAAAAAGATTTTTAAAGTGTAAACTTTAAAATAAGCTGTTTTATAATGAAAATGATATAAAAAAAATTAAACATTGTTTTTACATAATTAACAATAACAAAATTTAAATTCATTTACATTATATTGAACTACTTATATTGAAATATATTTTTTTTAAATGTCAATTGTCTGTTTTTGTTATTTCCCCTGAAATTTTCAGTTTAATGACGTCATAAATCTTATTTTTAGCTTTTATAAAAATTATCGATTAATTATTCGGCAATTTTTCAAAAGTTAACTTTTAATTTTAAATTAATCGATAACAGCCCTAATATATATATATATTTAAATTTGCGGGTGGTGGTATTTGACGTCATCGGAAGGTGAAAGGTGGAAAGTTATTGAAAATATTATATCTTCTGGTCATTGCTAAGTAACATCACGAAACAGACACAGTTTTACTTTTACAGTCATGTGGGTTTAAATTACGTCGCACGGCTATATTTTCAATGTTGACCCGTCAAAACAGCCCCTGACAAAACTTCCTCGGCCAAAACGGCTACGGTCAAATTGGTCCCGGACAAAACGGCCCCAAAGGTTTTCACTTTTTTCAACTAAAAGAATTCAATACTATTTCAAGACTAGACTATTTCAAGACTAGGCTATTTCAAGACTAGACTATTTCAAGACTAGACTATTTCAAGACTAGACTATTTCAAGACTATTTCAAGGATATTTCAAGACTAGACTATTTCAAGACTAGACTATTTTAAGACTAGAATATTTCAAAACTATTTAAAGACTATTTTAAGACATAATTTTTCAAGACTATATAAAGACTATTTCAAGACGAGACTATTTCAAGATTATTTCAAGAATATACTACTTTCAAGACTATATCAAGACTAGACTATTTCAAGGCTAGTTTTTTTCAAGACTAGACTATTTGAAGACTAGACTATTTCAAGACTTTTCAAGACAATACTATTTGAAGACTAGACTATTTCAAGACTTTTCAAGACAAGACTATTTGAAGACTAGACTATTTCAAGACTTTTCAAGACAATATTATTGGAAGATTAGACTATTTCAAGACTATTTGAAGACTAGACTATTTCAAGACAAGACTATTTGAAGACTAGACTATTTCAAGACTCTTTAAAGACTACAATATAAAATTTCAAGATTTAAAAACCACGACATCGCGACAGGAAAATACAGAAATTACTTCTTTAATAACAAATTTGGATTTTTCCCGGTTTCCCGACTGAGTGGGAACCCTGCATTATGCACGCAGCTTTTGGAGAATCACTGTTAACAAGAGCAGCTAATCCATTAATTGAAATCGGCGCCGTGTCTTTCCAACCTAATACTTGTATTTGGACCTGTCCAATAAAAATGGGACACTGTGTGTGCACATTTCTGGTGATATCTACGCCATCTGGTGCACATTCACAGTAAGAGTTTCTCTATGTAACTATGTCTTTCCAGGAAAAAGGAGAAGTGAGACAGAGAGTATGTAGACGGACTCAAGGTTGATATCTTCCTCTGCTTTTTCTCGACCCGAATAAACACTAAACATCTTAAATCTCAATAACTAGGGTCATTAATTGGCATCAAGAAGCTCAACTACACACACTGAATGCGATAACCCTATGAATATGTCTTGGTTAGAACCAAGAAGGTAAAAGCAAACAAATTAACAAACAAACAATTCCAACAATAAAATTCTTTTATTTGACTTCTTCAGCTCCCGCCAAGAGACAAAATAAAATGTGTATCTTGTTACGGCAGTTGTGAGGGTTTTAAGCCAATTTAACTATAAAGCTTCTTTGCAAACCTCGCCCTCTAAATCTCCTATCAAGTCTGTGGAGAACTCTACAAGACAATATTAACTTCATCTTAATAGTTAATACCACCCCAGTTAACTGGTTAGCAGCTCTCAGATCTCCATCCCCTATTTGATCACCTGATCTGTGCTAAATTTATCTCACCCGGACAAACCCCCATCCATCTGTGGACATCTGATTTTAAAACTCGTGATAAGATTCCTATTAATATTCCATTATGACGTCGGGGATGCGCACGCAGTTTATAGACACGGCACGCGACCAGCCAACACTGGTAGCAGCAGTGCCACGAGACCTGACAGTTGGAGGTTAGGAACAGATTGGCTTGTCTTGGCGGGCATGGGGGAGGGGCGGGAAGGAGGGAACTGGTGGCGAGTGTTGACAACAGACACGTTTTTAAAAAAAGAAAAAAATTATTATGATATTTTTTAAAACTTTGAAACGCCAAGGAAGAGTTTTTTGGTTCAACCCTCACAATGACATCAGAATTTGAAATCAGCGTGGTTGACCGGGCGTACGAAACAGCAGATGCAGTACGATACATTTAAAAAAAATTATAATTATTAATTATTTTTTTTTAAAAAGGTTTCTCAGAATGATATCTCAGTGGTCCCCATACTGTGTCCAAGGCAACCTGGAATTTAACTGTGCAATTATTTTTAAACAGTTATTACCGAGGTCGAACGCGAACGTGTTCATTTGTACATGTTTAAATTAACACAGTAATTTGTATTTAACATGTTTTTTAGTTCTTTAGATGTTTAGTTAAATATTAATTAGTGGAAGCAATTTTTTAAAATCAAGTTTTATCAACAAAATTCTACAATATTCCGATAATTTTATTTTAAAGAAATAAAATAAAATGTCAATGAAATACACTAGGATTTTCTTTATATATATACAGTGGCGTAGCTAGAGCTTTTGCCGCCCGGGGCGGACTCCAATATGCCGCCCTTTTAGGAGCCACCCATAAATGACGTCACGCACCAAGAGGGGGGGAGTAGAGTCACACATGTGACGTCATTCAAAACGTGCAACTTTAAATAAAAGTTCCACTCAAATAGATAATTACCAACACTTTATTTAATGACGATTTACGTAGTTTCACGCGTATTACGATATTAGAGTGAGTGCAGCCTTACACTAAAGAACATATTTAAATGACAAAAATAAAAGATTTGAAACATGCACATTTCAAAAAGAAAATACGGCTCTTATGCTGAGATGGGGGCTCTTTGTGACGTTACATTGAGGAAGGGGTCTAAGTTTTCATTTCGTAACTCCGTGTGACGAGGGGGCAGTGGGTTAAAAAAAAACCCAGCCAAAATCACATGACGTCATTTATGGACGGCCCCTTAAATCAATCATATGATGGTTTCCATAAATTAATGAACATGTATAAATAATTGTACTTGAAACGATGTACATTGTATGAGGTGGGGGAGAATTTTACCATAGCATGCCTTATTTATGTAAGTATTAAATAAAAGGGGTTTCTCATGAGATGATTTACTTATAAATACACATTTATAAAAATACAAGATAATTGTTTTGAAGGCCACAAGAAAGTTATTGTAGTCGTTGGCCCCCCTAACCCTCAAATGAGACAAAACATATTCCAAATGTATGCCCCAAAACATTTACTATTAATATGCTTTTATTTTTAAATGTATGATTTTTTAAATAAACAAAGACATTGTATACATCAGTGTGTAAACACATTTTTCATTATTTATACATTTACTTACTTACTTAGCTTTCGTAGTAGAAAATCGTGTATTATGTTATCAAAATTTTTGTAATATCTTATTCTATGGACAATATTGCAGGATGGAATAGTCTTAATTTACTCATTGTGGAGCGAACATAATTTCTTTATCAACTAGATACATTGATAGCAATTGTTGAAAAAATTTCAATGTTGGGTAAAGACTTTTCCAATCTATACTGTTGAATATATTTTAATCGATTAAGGGGGATCTCCCATCGTTTTTTTTAACATAATGCCTCATTTTGTAGTGTGGATACAGCTGGGGCTGGTTTAGGCTACTGCAACCTATGCAGTCGAAGTGGGCCCTGTGCTTTCATAGGTCCCACCTATCTTAATGTTCACTAATAATCCTTTTTAATACATGATCCCTACCCAAACTAGGGCCCCGCACAATCCTTTTTGCATACTAAGCTGCATAGCGCCCCTCAAATGTTAAGACCGCCCTATGGAATGCCACAAAAACATTGATCCTTTCTCTTTCAATATCAAACAATTTATCATTGTAAATTTTAAAAAAATGTTTGATATTCAAATTCTTCATTTAGTAGGTTAGGTGGTATTATACACGAATATTTCTTTGCAAGGACATGTAACTCATCAGCGCGTTCTTTTATTTTCCTTTATAACTTTTATAATTACATCTATGGATAAAACATTTCTCAATGTACTTCTTGCTCTAAAGATAGAACCACGTCTACTGAATTTCACCCACTAATATTTTTCTCCTTTTAACTCGGTGTTCAATTGATATCTCCAACTCTCTGTTACAGCGTTCTGTATAAGTACAATAAAAATATCGTTGTTCCATAAAATAGGTTTGCATTTATTTAAAACAGAGACGAGTTCCCATAAATTGAGATACCATAGATTACAGTGAGCTGGGTAAAATTCCAGCATCTGATCTTGTTTTATTAGTTACTTCAGATGTCAATTTTTCATAAGTTAATAAGTTATCTTACAATAACTTTATGAAACCTGAAAAGAAATATAAATTACTACTTGCAAGTTAAACACAATATTTGAATCTCCATGACTGTAGGTTCTTGTTAGCGTATCATTCTGCACATGTCGAAAATCCACGCAAAAACTGTCATGGCGATATTAATAGTACATATTTACGAACCAGCGCTGATGTGTTGTTTTCTTGTGCAGTTTTCTTTTAAAAACGCGATCTGTGACGTATACCACTTAATTTTCCACACACACACACACAAAAAGTTACCTTTTTGAGCAATTTTAATTTTTTTTATCGGGTTTGCGTTAGTTATAACAACCACTGTGTAATAAAACTTGCACGAATCCGTTAATTAAGACTCAAAATTAAGAATATTTTTGTTTCATCTAGGTCTCTCCCCTTCAAAAGAGAAAGATTTTTTTTCGGAAATGGCTTTAATTTTCAAATGCCCACAAAAGCCGCCCTCTGAATGAGTGCCGCCCGGGGCGGATCGCCCCCTCCGCCCCCCCTAGCTACGCCACTGTATATATATATATATATATACCACCCTATTATGTCGACGTCTTTTATTGGAACCGCCAAATTCTCTCTTTGTCTTAGCATTTTCTCGTCGTTTAATTCGATTTTTTTAAGTCACCGAAACCTCATAACACGAGCACAAAAAAGGTTCAAATTTGCCACTTAACATTGGTTATCTCGATCCCCATGACCTCTCGCCAGATTTTGAAAATGTTAGCTATGATTTCTGTCTCACCAGGGTCTGCTGGTGACGTCACAGCCCACTTGCGTTTTGCTCTCAGCGCTGTGTTGCTTCTGGTACTATGGTAATGGCCATCAAGGCCATCAAGGCCACGAAAAAGTATCAGCTTGCGATGTGTGCTGGTGACGTCACATCCCACTTGCGTTGAGACCTGTGTTGCTAACTTAAATCGCCAGCTTTTGTAAATGTTACTTATCGTTGCCACTCACCATCTCACTTCCGTATTTTCGCGCGTCTTATAAAAAGTTTTACGATTGGTTACGTTTATGCTAGATAACCAATAAAATTGATCTTCAATAACAGTTCACGCACTCTTGTTGATCTTGTCTAAAAGATAACATCCTGTAGCTATTCTGTTGTTTTATTTTTCATTCTAAAAATGTCTGGAGGAGGTAAGAGAAAACTGGAAAATCAGTCATTAGAGAAAAAGTATGATATCATACTGCAGCTAGAAAAAGGAAAAAAAACGGTAGACCTTAGTCGTCAGCATGGCATTCCAGCAAACACCATTTCAGGATGGAAAAAGAAGGCCGACGTGATAAAGCAAATGTACGAGAAATCTGTCTTTGATCCAGCAAGAAAAACGACTTATAGTGGCTGAGCTCAAAGATGTCGACGATGCCGTGTTTCAATGGTTCACAAATACACGAGCAACAAACCTTCCCATCAATGGTCCCTTGCTGATGGAGAAGGCGGACATCCTTGCTGCAAAGCTAGGACACGCTGACTTTAAAGCAAGTCAATGGTGGCTCTATCGTTTCAAAAAGAGGCACAACGTTATCTTCAAAGCAATTTGTGGAGATAGCGTTGCGGTTCAACAGGAACAAGTGGCTTCATGGCTGAAGACTCAAATGCGCTCAATTTTGGATACCTATGAGACTGGGGTGCTTTGGAAATGCCTTCCAGACAAGACTATGGCATTTCGTGGGGAGGCTTGTCACGGTGGAAAAAGTCGAAGGACCGACTTACAGTGCTAGTTGCTGCTAACATGGATTGAAGCCAAAAACTCCCGCTCTACGTTATAGGAAAGTCTAAGAATCCCAGATGCTTAAAGCAGACCAAAGTTCTCCCATGTGATTACGATGGCCAGCCAAGCGCCTGGATCACAGGAGATCTATTCAGTGCATGGGTGAAAAGTGGGACAGGAAGTTCCAAGCAGAGGAAAGGAAGGTGGCACTGATTGTGGACAACTGTAGAGCTCATCCAGATGTTCCTGGTCTCAAGGCCATTAAGATCTTTTACATCCCACCTAACACAACGAGTAAACTCCAACCAATGGACCAGGGGATAATCCAAGCTCTTAAGGTGTACTACAGGAAAATGTTAATGCGCCAATATCTGCTCCGTGATGAAATGAAGGCAAAGTACAACCCTTCCCTTCTAGATGCAATGAACTTCCTGAGATCAGCCTGGAATAACGTGAAGAAGGAAACAATCTCAAACAGCTGGATGCACTGCGTCATTCAGGATATTACTGATGATGAGTTTCAGGCACAGTGTCGTGCAGCCGCAGAAGAACCCGCGGAAGTGGCAGAAAAATCAAGCCCTACAGATGCTACCTTGGAAGAGGCGGCACAGGATTTAGCCATCACTGTCCAGGAATTCCGAGATTACATAGAAATCGACAAAGACGTCGTTACTGATGGCGTGATCACCGATGAAGACATTCTATCAAGTGTGCAGTCAGCACAGGCAAGCACATCTGCATGNTGAGGTAGTAGAAAGTCTACAGAAAATTCGACGGTATGGTTCTTTTGTAGGAGATGAAACTGTTTTAGAAAGCATAAATAATATTGAAGCATTTGTTTTTAAGCAGACGATTAAAGGCAAAAAACAACAAAGCATTATAGACTTTTTAAAGAAACCAAAGTAACTGCATATATACGATACGTTTCAGAGATGTGTTGGAGAATAATAAAAGTTTTTATCGATAATCGACGTTGGTTTTTATTTTAAATTTGTAAATTTCTGCTGTCAGTTGGTGCACATATACTTTTTGTTGTTAGCAAACATGTATGTACAATTTTATAGCATGCCGATAGCTTCATCAAACAAATAACGGCAATGCTGTTGTGTTTAAAAAAAACTCCAAAAACACGTGCATGAACATTATCATTTATTAACGCTAGTGATGGGACGATACCAAAATCATAGGCTGCTTACTGTAAACAAGGCTCCCCAGATTTTAAAATATATAATATAACAGACTACAGACAGTTTACTCACCCCCACTCTCAATCTCCCACACCATTGTTGTTGGTTAGTCCTATTAACATCAAGTTACCGAAGGAATTCTAAGCCCATTGATCGTATGGAATAATGGAATAATAAAATGTACCGTGTGCAGACTTGTTGTCATTGGCAACCATTCATCCTTCAACCTCAATTTGACTATTATATGTACTGTACTACTGCTTTGTTCTCATTGTTTCATTCATAAGAAGAGGCCGTGTGCAAAAGCCATTTAACTATTGGTTACAATTAATTAAAATATGTCAAAGTTGAAGGTTCAAAAGTTCAAAATGAGTACCTAATTTATTTGTGTACGTTTATATAAGAGAAAAGAGTTCGCTGTGTCATGAGTCATATATAGGTCACGATAGACCATTCCGAGTCCAGAAGAGAATGGTTCGAGGACAATGAGGGGATGTGTAGGTTACTTATTTGTGTAGCTTGTAAGGAAAATCAAGCAAGTGGCTTCGAAGACACAGTATCGCTCACTCTGGGAATCACCGCAAAACGGCGTTATATTTAAACTTAAACGGTCTTTAAAAACGAACGGTCTTAACAACCTTAAGAAAGAGTGAAGAAATAGGGTCCCGATATTCCGATACGATTCTGATTAATCGTCCCATCACTAATTAACGCACAACACGTACATAAAGAAATTTCAAGAGCATGTTAATATTTTGCCGCCATATTGGTTTTCGCTTCAACTCGATCATCGGTTATGTCGATCCCATTTTTCATACCCCAACGCCGTCGACTTAAGCGGTTTCGACTGTA
>MUZC01002468.1:57877-98496 GCA_002072015.1 Radix auricularia | reverse complement strand
GGGGGGGGGGCTGGTGGTGAAGATCACCAGTTCCAAGATATCACAGGTGGAAGACATCTGAGGCCGTCTCAAAAGAGGGCGACATTTTTTTTTAAAAAATTGGTTTAACATTTGACGACATTTTAAGAAAAAAATTAATTAGATTTCTTAAACTTAAAGGAAAAACTTACAGAGTTGTCTGAAAACGGGGCATGGTGTGGTTTAGATCTGATGGACAGACAACAGAGGGGGGGGGGAGGAATCAGATGACTCCTACGTCATCTTCTTCAGGTTACAAAGATTGGATCCAACATATCTAGGTCGGTAATAAAGTGAACACCGATGCTGGATAAGAAAACTAGGATAATTATAATCTTTAAGTGGGATGTGAGCAGAGTGGTTGGGGCGTTCAATAGGATGGTGATGGTCAGTGGGATGGGCGGTCAATGGGACGGGGGTGGTCAGTGGGATGGGGTGGTCAGTGGGATGGGGATGGTCAGACGGGATGGGGGTATGATGCAATTTAGCAGTGCTGACAACGCGTGGTATGACTGAATTCTTTGTTGAAAATTTTCTTAGATTTTTTAAAACTATAGTACCGCTTGGCATTATGGCTTAGCATGATGTGAAAATAGCTGCTTAACTTCAAAACATCTGATAAGTTACTTTTTTTTTTTTAAATGTAACTTTAATATCGATGTTGCGCAGATCTAACTTTAAATATCACATAAGATATCATATGCATACATTAGCTGTTATTTAAAAGAGCTGTTATGTATAAATTGAAATCTCCGCTCAACAGAACTTGACATCTTTGATCTATTGAAATTAGCTACTTACATTTATCATTTACACAAATATATATGTATTAGGCCTGGTACTCATTAAAAAAATGCGTTCTATTCATTGGGAAAAATATAATCGATTAATCGATTAGTTATATTTTATAACGCATATATAGATCCCGTTAAGTCGCGATTCATTATTTCGCGAAATCGGTTTAGTCGCGGTAATTCCCTGGCTACAAAATTTTGTGACGTATTACAGCAAATTCGTTCTGCTATTTTAGAAATTAGGAAGAAAAATATTTTATTTTTACATATGCACGTCTAAATAATTAATCGATAATTTTGATTAAAGCTGAATATAAGATGTATGACGTCATTAAATTTAAAATTTCTTAAAATGCTCATAACTTAAGTATTTAAGAAAATAAATATATAATATTTTTAGTAGGTATATTTAATAATTTAAATATAAGTAGTTCAATTTAATATCAATGAATTTAAATTTTGTTATTGTTAATTAAGTAAGAACAATGTTGTTGTTTTTAATATCACTTTCCTTATTAAAACAACTTTTTTTTTAGTTAACACTTATTTTTTTTTTTTTTAAACGGAGAAGTTTGGACTTAACAAAACAACTGTTATTAATAATCATCAATCAATTATTTATTAATAAATCGAAAAATTGTTTAAATATTTTCTTTAATTTTAGTCGCTATTTTATCGATTATCTTTTAATCGATAAATCTTTTTACCGGTTAATCGTTAATTTCTGCAGCCCTAATATATATATATATATATTCTAAGAGCACGCGTTGCCACGTGCCAGTGGCCTCTCAACAACTTAAATCCCTCCCCCCCTTCCACATCTCCCCTGACCATACACCTCCTCCGTGGCTTACAGATGTTATTTTAACTTTAAACTCGGGGAAAACCTGAAGTCCTCCAACGTCCAATGAAACCAGACCATCAGTTAATGCACCAGCCCCCGGGCCTATCGCTGAATTTGTAAGACGATCTTGAAATCCGATATGATGAAGAATAAGCAAAGTCACGTGTCTGGAGCTCCTAAGAGGAGATCTTGTGTTGGAACATAAGATTAAAGTTAGTTATATGTCATGACACAGTGGTCGGAACAAAGATGACATCACGTGCCACACTGTACTTATAACCATTGTATGTCACTTGACACACATCGTCACTGGAATAATAAAAGGGATTAAAGGTTCCATAAGTTAATGTTGAAAGCATTAATTATATCAACGGCGACGTTTAACAAGTCTACGGTCTTGGTAAGGGCGTGAAGATATGTGTGCGTATAGCAACAGCGCCTCTGGCCAATAAATGGCACGAGAAAAACGACCACTAGTAGTAAGAACGCCTGTCTAATCTTGTATAGGTCAATGTTAACGTTTTGTATCCCGTCATTTTTTGAGTCTATGTTTTAAGTGGCGTAGCTAGGGATTTTAGGGGGTGGCGTCTTTGGGGGTTCAGCATATATGGCGGCGGCGAAATATTTAGTGTAAAAATAAAATTCAGATATTCCTCTGGGGGTCGCCCTTCAGTGGGTACCCGGGGAAACTTTCAAATTTGGACCCCCTGCCCCTCATATAGCTACGCCACTGTGTATGTTCAGTTGTTAATTTTACGGCTCTTCCTTTAAATTGTTTAAAATTCGCTGGGTAGCGAAGTCAATAGTGCGCTCGCCTCACAAGCTGAGGGGCGTGGGTTCGAGCCCACGATAAGCCACTATAAAAAATGTTGAGAAAGTTAAGAAAGTCCTCCGCTGACCTGGAGAGGGATGGGCGCCGCCAGTGTCTATCAAGCCCGAGAATGTTCTAATGGAACATTAGAATCCCCTACGACCTCGAAAAAAAGAGGTTATGGGGCAAAAAAAAATAATTACAATTACGTCTCCATATAAGTATGCTCCATAAAAAATTTTGAATTAAAATGAACATAAATCTTTTCTCCCTTTACAATCACGACCAAAGGGGTTAACATTGTCATAAACAATAATAAATAAAAATATATTTTGGGTAACAAAGCTCAAGACCCTAAACTGAAGGACAGCTTTAAAAAAAAGTATGCGTGTGTGCTTATAGGGGTTAAAGCGGTGGTTGGTTTTCGCGGCTAAAACTGTACCGTAAGAGTACGGCCCAATCAAACAACAGGATCTATCAGGTGTTGGCCAGGGGCAGATGGCAGGGGTACGTGGGGGGGAGGGAGGGGGTCTCTAGTGGTNCGGGGTGAGTAGTTTGGGGAGCGGCTACAGGGATATTAACCGAATGTGTGAGGACCAGAGGCAACAGTGTTAAGATGTATGTGGGGGTGGGGGCGCTGGGGTCAAACAGAGGAAGAAGAATAGAAAGGATGAAGTGTGGGCGGTGGGGCAACAATGGAGGGCGCCACAGCCCCGGATGTGAAGGTCATGGGGTGGTAGTAGTAGTAGGGCCTCAGATGTTAAATGCAGGTGGTAGAGGCCGGGGCCCTTTAGCAAACACACACACATATATATATAAAATGTATGTATTCGTAACGATGAAAAAACTATGAAAACCATGAGCTACCGCCCCGGTGACACCATGAGTTACCGCCCAGGGTGAAACCAACCCTAGTGACGCCTCTGGTCTTAATATAAAAATTGTTGTCTTAGTTTGGACCAATAATGCGTAGTCTCAACTTTGTCTAAATTTTTAGTCGTACGATGTCTCACTTTGGTCTTAAGTCTGTCTCAGTCTGGTCCTAATTTGTTCATTTTTCGATAGCCCACCCTTCACGTAATGCGACTAACACATAATAATTATTTTATATGATATATAAATTATATGCATACTTTTTTGAGACCCTATTATATACAATATGCCGTTATTAAGCAACAATCAAGTATTTCTTTAAATGATCAACGTAGTTTCTGTGCACCGTAATGTCATTACTACATGTTCTAGGTAGGATATGAATGTTTTATATTGAATGCAAGGTATACGTGTTTCTATATTAGTGGAGCGCCGTGAGCCCAGATGCTTGCTGGGGTGCAGCGTTATATAAATTATCAAATGGTTATAATATGTATATATATATACGTTTTCTGAAAACCATTGATCCAGAATTAGAGTATTCAAATAGTGATCAACAAGGTCATGCCCCAACTATGGGGATTCCAAGCTTCTTCCATGTGTTGCATACTTCTGCCAAAATTTTCCACAACATTTATCATTATCTCTTGCACCCAATCTGACCCCTTGTTCAGACCAACCCATATTTCACAGAATCGACACATACTACCTGCCCCTTTCCCCCCAGAATTGACCGGTAAGAAATGCTTAAAGTTACGCCACCGTGAGGCCGTCCATATTGGGAGGAGGGAGGCTTCTACGCTAGGGCGGGTGCCCCCCATCCCCCCCACACACAAAAAGAAAGTCTGATAACACCTGGCGCACTGGAACAACGGCGGGAGAAGGGAGGGTGGGGGCGCCTTGTTTTGGTTTGTAGAGGGGTGGTGGGGGGAGGGTAGCAACAGTAGGCCCCAGATAAAATCGTTTCACCAGACCAGGTACAATAGATGAAGGGACAAAGGTGAGAGCTTCGGTTTACTGGGTCGGGGCAAGGGGAGGATGGGGCGGTTTAAAAAAAAAAATTATCCCGCACCCTCCTTCGTTTCAAATAACGCAGCGGTCCTAACTGTAGGATTGAGGGGGGGTGGAGGAGAGACGTGAGGAAAAGGGGGTCGGGGCATTACGGCAATTAGACTCGGATCAACGGACGGCACGCGACCAGGGGTATAAAAGGCGGCAGACGGCGCGTGCCCCGATAACGTCCAACAGTGACTACTGACGGAGCAGCCGCAAAGTTCGCGTGCCGGGAACAAACTCGAGGAGGGAAAAGTGCGCCTCCTCACAAACGTTACGTTAGCTACAACCGTGGGGTTTTTTTTTTACTTGTGGGATATATTTGCCTTGACATCACGGAGAGAGCAGTTTGTGAAAACTGTTTGAGACCGATCGAGGTTATCTATAAACAGACCAAAAGACTTTCGTCTGTTATTTTTCCCGTGCTATTTCAAGATAACAAATTATAACTTTTGAAAGTCAAGGACGACCAGCGAGGCGCTTAAACACTCCACTTTAAAGCAGCAGACGATAGCTTGTTGCCGTTTTAATTCAAAGGAACTATTTGAAAACGTGCATCAGATTTGTGAATTGAATTTGTAAGAAGAAGACAATTCTTTCAACAGACCAACACACAAAAAACGTGGACGTGGATTAGCAAACCAGCAATACGTTTAGGAAAATTAAAAAGTGAAGTTCTTGTGTTTTAATTTTTTAATCGGTGACTTCTGATGCAACAAAGGTGGGTCCCTTGTGTGTCGTCATTCTGCGATTGGTAACGGCCTGAACGCAAGGAGCGCTCAGCTGTCAACTAGAACAAGTTTTCGTGAGATTAGCAGGCGCGGTGTGAACTCATCGTCCACAAACTGACGTTGCTGTCGTTGACTGGTGGCTTACCTTGATGTCACCTGCTCACAGATGAGACACGGAAACTAGACGGACCGGATTGTTTTCATTTTCCTTGTGTCTTCTCGGAGGAGAGGCCTTAATCTCACTAGGTAAGTCATTATCCCACGAACTCACCTGAGTTCACTTACGTATTTCGTGATCTAATTTACCTAAACTGAAATTCAGGCCATTTAGTACTATTATAGAGTTACTTCATTGAATTGATTAATTTAGTCTATGGAATTAATAATTTAACCTCCAATTGGAAAACACCACACACAAAAAAACGATAATTAATACATAGTTAAGCTACTAATAGTCGTGGCGTTTTACGCAAAGAGAAACAAATAATTTCTTAGAAAATTAAATTCAGCTGATTTCAGGTCAAGGCTGAAACTCATCGTAGTAGTTAATTGTGAGTCATTTATCATCAGTTGCTGCAATTATTTTGTTCTAATTCGGAAGTAGAGACTAGGCCATCTGCCAACATCTTTAGGATGCATGCAATTTTTTTTTTTAATTCTTGCCGTTAACTACTACGCAGTAGAGCACATCATGCTTGATTTAACGACCTGACTGCGACATGTTATAAGAGTCAGTACACCATCATATTCATATTGCTAAGCTGACACACGAGGCATAAAGTAGATATCGCCTCGCCCAATGTCCCGGCCGTGGCTCTGTTGATTAACACACTCTGCTCACGATCAACAGCTGTTCATTGCGGCCCGACATCTGCTCACCGGCCCCCAGCTGTCGGCCTGCGGGCCATAAAGAGACGTTGCTCTACTTCCACTACTACTTCTACTACTACTACTGGGCCTCGGCTGCAAACTCAGGGCTTTGTTTATATAATTAATTCCTTGGTAACGTACCTAAGAGTCTGGCGATTGGGGGGGGGGGGGTTTCCACGTGTCATCTACACCCATAAAACACAACATTGAAATACTTTGATGTGTGGCTACGCTTAAGTAAATTTCCCAAGCCAAAGTGCGTTACATTTCAAACACTTTGACCAAGCTCTATAAGTTGGACATGCATGTATTACTTAAATTATAACTGTCTAACCAACTACAACAAAACTTTTTTTTTTGGGGGGTGGGGAATGTTAAATAAGGATCAAGACCTAAAAGGTTTGGTCGGGGTTTGAAAAAAATGGGGGTGGGGGTAAATCTTGCGCTGCCCAGGGAGTGTGAGCGAAATTTCAGGGCTGCTGGTTGAGTGAGGCGCCGGTGTTATAAGTAGGTCGTTGGAGAATATCGGCAGGTACAGCTGTTGGGGCTGGCATTTTGAAAGGTGTGTGTTGCCAACTCCCCACAACTGTGCTCAAAATTCATACCTGTGGGATGTTTCAATAGAGTTAACGCACTGAGGAGATCAGCTGTCCGAGTTTGGCTTAAGTTGTTAGTGTAATACCCTGCTCTATTGTTTGCATGAAAATGGAAAGAAAAACTTTCCCCAGATCATTGAAGAACTAAAATTTGCTCCAGATCATTGAAGACTTAAATAAAACTTGCCCCAGATCATTGAAGACTTAAAAACTTGCCCCCAGATCATTGAAGACTTAAAAACTTGCCCCCAGATCATTGAAGACTTAAAAACTTGCCCCAGATCATTGATGACTTAAAAACTTGCCCCCAGATCATTGAAGACTTAAAAAATTGCCCCAGATCATTGAAGACTTAAAAACTTGCCCCAGATCATTGAAGACTTAAAAACTTGCCCCAGATAGATCATTGAAGACTTAAAACTTGCCCCAGATCATTGAAGACTTAAAAGCTTGCCCCAGATCATTGAAGACTTAAAAGCTTGCCCCAGATCATTGCAGACGATCCACGACCGATCTCAACAAACAATTTTTGACTGCATGGTTTCATTATTTCTTTTTAATCGAACTATTTCCTTTCTGGACGTCACTTTGGTTCCTTTCCTTAATATTTAGTTACCAACACCCTCCCCCCTCCCCCACCACCACACAAACACATCTAATCATCGCCTGTATCTACCATCGCTACTGTTACAGTAAGCCGAGTCAGAAGTTTATCGCAGTACCAACGAATAGTGAAACCATAGTACACAGTAGTAAGTAGGTATAGAGGGGTGGGGTGGGTGGTAACCCTCAGGAAGACCACGGGAGAGATAGGGCTGGGGGCAGGGGTGGGTAATGGTAAACAGAAGAAGCTCGGGTTGTCCAGCTTTCCATTTTCCCACGCTCAAGAGTCCCAGGCCCCCAGGTAGGTATGTGAAAAATGGTCGACTTTTGATGAGCATAGGTATTAGTAGCCCTGGGGAGGGGCCGGGACGGCGACTTAAGATAGTTTACCAATGTGCCATGGAAGGGTGGGGGGGAGATGGAGTGATAGGACGTGGGGGTTGAGAGAATGGATGGGGAGAAAAGATTTACGTACACTCCACTATTCAGGGTAGACAATTGATCTATCCAGACCCGATCTAACGCAACCGCCCACCCCTTGCCCCCGGGTTAGGAAAGCACACGTATAGTTTGTATCTTTCAAAATGATGATGTGGCGCCATGGGGATGGAGTGGAGGCTAATAGGATCGAGACACTCTCTATATATCAATGTTGGATTAATCTGTGTATGCTGGTGCCTTGATGAAATACTAGGAGGAAAAAATGCTTGCTCAGCGAATATCAAAGAGCAGGTGAAGCACAGGAAATAAGAAGTAATCAATGTAAAAATATTACAAAGAGGAGATAGATAACGTTATTTTGCCCATGTTACAGAGTTCTGGGAAAAGGGCTCAGCTATGAATCAAAAGGGATAAAATACAAAGGTAGATAATTTTAGCCTCCCTTGACTACTGGGAAATTGTGTTACCGGTGCTGTTTTCTTGTGTTGTGAAAATTTCAACTGTTGTTGGTTTGTAAATGCAACGGTTTCATTTCCCGAGACTTTAAATTTACAAAACCGCCAGAAAGTAAAAGAAATTGGAGGTGGGGGGTGGGGACATTGCTACAGGGATGGAGAGGAGCACCCCCTGAGGGCGCCTGTCAAATTAGATGTTTATTTATGCTGAGGTGGAGGCGAGCTACATTGGTGAAGACAGACAGGAGATGGAAGGTGACGTTAAAACAAGAGTGTGTGGTTGGGGGGGGGGCTGGAGCTTGGGAATGACCACAAAGACCAGAAAAGTCCACGAGTTCAGAAAGTTCGATCTGATGACGAGGATAAAAGTGTTCAGGTGGAGAGGGACTGGGGTGGAGTAAACAAAGCGTTCGATGAATGATGAGTCCTGGTCAGGTCTTGAAAATTTGCCTCTTGTATTTCCGGATTACAAGTGTTTGTTCCCCTGTATAAAATATTTGAACATCCATTGATAACGTCTCACGGGACACACAGTGTCTATCACCGCCCGGTTGATTGAGTCGGGCAGGCAGTGAGGTACAAGATGTAACATGTAGTCATGATAGGTAACGCAACAAGCCCACACTGTCTTACCGCCCGTGTCACGGACTGATCGATTTATTGTTGGGGGTGCTGCTGAGAGAAAGAAACGCGGGGACCAAACGTGAAGGTCGGTTACAAAAACAAAAAGGAGAAGAAAAAAACCTTAGAGGAGAAGAAAGAAAGAACCAGGTCGATAACACGACGCACGCGTAACAATCTTAGTCCGCAACGGAAGGGGGAATAATTGTGTTGTGTTCGGGTATGTGCTTCGTCTCGGTGATGGCGGTGTCTTAGGATATTTCATTTTCATTGCTGCTGGCTGCTACAGTACTGCAACAACACACATACTTATACACGACGTTTAAACTATTCATGATCATGTCATCAGGAACTTGTGGATATTGAGGACCGATATATAGTTAAGGTGAGTCGAGGCCGGGGTTCAGCAACTATCGCGGAAATGACGGAGGTGTTTTTTGTTTTTTTTTGGTTTTTTTTTGTTTGTTTTTTTTTGTTTTTTTTTTTTGGGGGGGGGATTTCGAGAACGTTAGGGAGTCGGATTGTATTAGTATTAGTATACGCTAGATGTGTCAGTGTTATACTATACTCAACAACAATAAACAAGTCACCACATCAGTAAATTAGTTCATAACAAAGGCTTAGTTCATTTCGGGCCTCGTATCGCTTTGGTTGAATTTAAGATCATAACATGTGACATACTTCGTATATTATATCATACTGAAACACATTCAAAACATGGGTCTATAGTATTTACTGCTTGAGGTCGATTTCTTTTCCCTGAGTTAAGCTTGTCTTTGTATTCTTTTGGCAGGGTATCAATCGGATTTCACAATACATTAGGATTACAAGTAGCGATTATAATAGAGTACCTCGTCAGTGCTTGGCAAATAGTACTGTAACGTAAATTGTGGGTAGGGGGGCCTGGGCGTCCTTATTTAGTGGGCCTTTCCCCGTATCGATTCTTTCATCAATCACGGGAAAATGCCCGCGTCATGTAATGGCGGTATCGAGTCAATAATGGCCGGACACACTTTGTCAACGATGTCATCCGGGCCTTGCAGAATGGCAAGTGTTAAACAAGATACGCGACACCACGACACTGTAGCCATGTCTTGACACAGGATCATTATTGTCCTGTTTACCAGGCATCGCTAAATTTATGCATCATGTACACGTAAATTCCGCGTTAACCAAACCTACGCCTGGGTTCTTCGCGCTCCAAAAACTTTTGAAAATACAAAGTGACAAGATGTGACATACATGACACAAAAAATCTTCCAAAACATTGACATCATGATGTACACATGTCAGGTCATGGCCGTCAACTCAAAGAGTTGGAGCGAGGTCATGAGGTCAGCGATGTCTTGACAGGTAACGTTGGAATGAGGTCCTCTGGACCGAAGCATAAAACAAAGATTCAATCCACAGATCTCGTTTATAATAAGGGCATCTTCATCTATAGTTTTACAGGCAACAACAGCATTAGATCGTGTCCCCCCACCGCCGCCCCTCCCCCGACTGGGCCATCTTGACAAATAACATTCTCAAAAATCCACGAGACTCGCCCCTCCCCCGACAGCCCGTTATTTTGACAGCAAGATCCCCGGCTATTTGGACCTGACATGGACACGTTCAATGTTTTGGTTTCGACGGGTCGCTTTATTTGTTCTGTATCCTCTTGTGTCGTTTCAGGGTGCGCTTTTTTTTTAACAACCAGCGAGCGATAGCCATGGCGGAAGGAAGTCTACTCAGCAATTGTCTTCTCTTGGTTCTCGTCTGCCTTGCCGTGCAAACAGAAGCAGGTAAGGTAACATCCCAGCTAAACTTGTTCAGTATTTTGTGAGTTGTTGCGACATTTAAAAATAGCTCACATTGCGCTAAGAAAACCGATATGCATCTGACTCGGTTACATGGTTTTGTTCTTCACATTAAACAAAATATTTTGTTGTTTTATTTTCCTAAATAAATTCAACACTAGTGTTCACCAGTGCCGATGCCTTATTTTAGATCATAGGGATAAGAGCAATAAGAGACGTGCGCAAATCTAGATGTGCCTTCTAGGTAGGGCCAGCTGGCGACGTACAAATATAATACATTGTTTATGGGTACATTCATGTGTATGTAAAACTGAGTAGCTTTGGGTTGCTTCCAAGAACACGTTTGTTGCTCCCCATGCTATAGGCTAAAGTAAGTTGACTAAAGTAAAGGCTAACTAAAAGAAACCCTATACTAATATGTGTCAAAAATACCCAAAACTATGAAAAACGAGTTTCCTCTCAAATTTTAATATCGTCGTCAGTCCAGTTTTTTTATTAAACAAGTCGTGGCAACCGCAAATGATAGGAATACGGTAAATGACAAGCACCAACCCATTCCACGACTTTCTCTTGGATGAAAGAAGTTTTCTCTTTGGTGCTGTAACCAACAGTGGTTCTAATTTTGCCTCTGATAATCACACTAGTAATCACAGGCGGGCGCACAATATTAGAGGCAAGGAATCAGATAATCATTAGCGTGAATTGAAGTAAATGAAAGTGAAACAAAAACTCGCATTGGTAGTAATCGATTTTTACACAGGGGGAGAGATGAGGTGGGTGGATCACCTGTCAATCATAGCGGACGTCCTCGAAAGCCAGAGTTATGATCAATATTCCAAGCCGGGATTCCCCTCTCCCAGGAGACCCCCCCCCCCCAACCCTTATGGGCCCGTGACCTCTACCCTCCACCAGGGACGCTCCTGTGCGCTGACTCGTGTGTCACAATATTTAGTCAACTAGATGCCAGCCATAGTTTGGATTGGTGGGGCGGTGTCGAACTCAGCAATGTCAAGGTTAGGGTTAACTTAAGGATTGCAATATTAAAAAGAGGTGTGGAAAGAATTCTCTCATGTTTTGAAAATAAAATAATAATTTTAAAATTTAAATATTTTTTTAAAAAGCAGATTTGACATCTTTGAAACATAAAATAAACCCACAATGCAAAGACACCTTAAAGTCACAGACACAATCGAAAGGTTTCATTGTCATGTCCGGCATTTTAAATGTCACCAATTCTAATTAACAACGACGATGTTAAGGACATTTAGAGATGGATTAACGTATTTGAAAAAAAGTATAATTGATATGATTAACCAAGTGACCCTGCACACTAACAATATTGACGTCACATCTCACTGCCCGGATCTAACACTTGACTTGGCTGCAATCGTGTCGACAAATCGAGAGAAACAAACTATGGGACGATGAGCCGCTAGCCACTAAAGATTGGTAAACATTTCGTCACGGCCATACACGGGGGGAGGTCGATAGACAGATCAATTAGGTACGGGTGGCTGGAATAATTACAGGAGTCCGGGGGGGGGGGGAAATGATGACGTAACTTGTTCAATTAATCAGGATGACTTTTTTGTTGTTGTTGTCTCCCCCTGTTTGCAGGAGAGACCATCTCTGCGTGCTTCGGCATCAACAAGACCATCGACTTTGACTGCGGTGCCGGGCACATGGTCCACATCACCCGGACGTTCTTCGGCTTCAGCCCGACCGGCCAGTGCCGGCTGGTGGAAGGGGAGGCCGGTGCCGGCTGCACGGTGGCTGACCTCACGTTCTACTCCTGCGTGGGGCAGAGGTCCTGCAGCATCAACCTGCCCACGGGTCAGTGGGGCGTCAATGTCCCGGCGTGTGGACAGAGGAGCAACTACTTCCAAGTGGAGTACACATGCGTGCTTGGTGAGTGGCAATGGCAGTCTGCTGTCAGGCAATACTTTATCAATCTTTGGAATAATCTGTCAATCTTTGGAATAACCTATCAAGCTTTTGAATACCCTATCAATCTTTGGAAGAACCTAGCAATCTTTGGACTAACCTATTATTATTAATCAGTGGGTCAACTTTTGAAAAGACCTCTCCATGTTGTTTTCTTCGTTTACTTTAGTTAAGTTGACATTTAACAAGCAATAATTTAATGTAAAGATTTCTAACAAAAGTTAAAAATAGATAGGTGAAGACTTGAAAGGTTAAAGGTTTGTTGTTTAAATAAAAACACGTTCTACTTCTAAAATACACTAGAATATAAGAAAAGTGCTTCAAAGTTTGTTGTTAAAATTAGAATGAAATAAAGCAGCAATCGTTGGAACATTTAAAAAAAAAAATAAGATGTTGAAAGTATCAGAAAACACTTTTAAAAAACATGATGTTCTCAATGGTAGTGTGTAGATTGTAGAGGATTCGAAACCCATCCAACCCCCCCCCCCCTTCCCTCCGCTACAAATTTGTCTTCCGATTTCCAACAACAAAGTTCTGTTACCGGTGGAACAAAGCGAAGGTAACCTCCCATTGTTAGGCCCCTATCGGAATACGCCATTTAATATCAATTGGTTAGACCAACCTTCTTTTTTTTTTTTTTTTAAAGTTGTTCCAAGCTGATAAGGTGTGTACACATTTTCCGCACGTGAGAGGAAAGGTTTGCACCGCACCGGGGACGGGCTGCTCTGATTTTCACCTTGGCAATCTTTCAAACATTTACACCTTCAGGGCGAGGGGATGGGGTGCGGATAATTACGCGCATTGCGGGGTGAGCAAAGGTTGCAGGCAACGTTTCGTTGTTATTGTTGTTTCCCTTTCTCTCTCTCTCTCTCTCTCGTTCTTTTTCTCTGGTTAACAAAGAGGGGGGAAAATCACTACTTGACATGCCGAAGGGCCGAAATGGGGAAAAGATAGGAAAACGCATAAAGGTGAAAATAAAATAGATATACATAAAAAGTAGCTGAAAACTGGCCTCGCATGAATTAAAGACCAGGACTACAGCTGAGCTGTGCTATTTTTGGCCCCGCTCCCTAATCTAACGTGTCACAGCGGGTTGTACCGAGATAAATCTTCAACACAGCGTTTGAACTTACTGCCTGGCCTTACTTAACACGAACAAAACGTGCACTCTGTCATCATTTTACGTGCACTCCGTCATCATTTTCTGTGCATCTTGTCAGCCTTTTCTGTATACTTTCATCATCCTATTTCTCACATGCATTGTCCAGTGTCTTTTGATAAAAAAAAAAAAATCCCGATAATGTATTCTGCACCGAACAGAATCGCAATTTTTGGCTTTTGCGCATCGCATTTTCTTGCCCTTTTGGACCTGTACCACACCTTTTAAAAGTTAGCTTCTGAAAATTTGGCTAATCCCCGTTTACTTAGAGCCAATCCGACCGTCCCATTACTGGCACCGTCCCATCTTTTCGTCTCTCTGAATGAGCGGACTCAGGAAATCCTATTATCACTGCCTTCATATCTACACGGAGGCCCGGGTGAGGGCCGAGTCTTGGGGCCGGGACTCAGTGTTCACCCAGCGACATCCGCGCCAGCTGTTAAACTCATCCCTGTCTTAAGTCGCTTGGTCGTTTCACTTGGGTCAGACTGAGGCGTACGTACCCACCCACCCCATTCCCCGCACTCATAGATTTCACAGACCTCTGTACGCACTCGAGGTCAAAGAGGAGTTGAGCTTGGTCAACTGCGAGGGTCAGCTCCTAACACAATGAACACGTCGGTTAGTGCTTTCAGGTGCAAGTAGATGTAAGAGTGGGTTGAAAAGATTCATCACAGTAATTGTAGTCACTTGATCAACTGAAAGCCTACCCCCTCCTCATCAACTAGCTTCCTTTGTACTGCTGGGCAGTTTCCTTCTTTAAAAAATAATTTTTAAAAACCAACAACTAACATCTTTTATGTGTTCGCACTTCCGCATCGGTCAGGAAATGGAACCTCACACAAACTGCAATTTATTTGTACTGTTTTTGCGCAGCTGCGCTTGTTGTATAGCAGGGCCGCTCCTTCTTAAGTTAGAAAAAAGCTTAATGCCCACCTAATCTTCAGTTAGCCCCCCCCCTTTCACTCCAGAGTGGCCGGGTCGTCCTGCCAGGCAGGAAAACGACCGTCAGAACAGATGGTTGGGATGGACCGTTATTCCTCATCCGGGGAACTAACTAGGCCATCGAATCACGATGGAAGTCACGCTCACACTCAGCACACTGCTTCAATTTCCCGCATTTCAAATTTCCCCACTACAGATTTTCACTCCGCGAGACTTCATCCTATCCACGGTAATCATACCCTCTAATGAAGCGAATAACATGGCAGCCCCAACCATCTCCCCCCACCCATCTCACCCGACCCATCTCCCCCCACTCATCTCACCCCACCCATCTCACCCGACCCATATTTCGCCAAACCAAGTAGTGGATAATCCATTTAAGACCACGTCCTGTCTCGGGTTACCGGCCTGGCAATTCAAGTAAAACGCGCTGACCGTCAGAATGTGGCTAATAACCAAAATGACGGGCTCTCTCCTTGGATGCTAATACAATTCTGGTTCTTCTGCAAGTGTCACGTGATCCGATTAGCTACGAGTTGTCCACCCTGACTATTCCCGCACGACATGGGATTACTTCCCCGGAATCAATCGATCTCAGAAAGAAAACTAAGAGCCGAACCCTGCGTTGGGCAACAGAAAACATTGAAAATTCCTTCTTAAATGAAACGCAAAAGCTGAAGATTATCCGTAAGAGAAAATAAAATGGGAGGAGTTTGGGTAATAGTATAGATTTGAAAGAAAAGCGATAATATATACACATACATAAATGTTTTGGCCTAATTCTCTAACACTGGTTTTTTATTTGTCTCGTTTCCAGCCAGCACCGTGACAAACATTTGCAAGAACGAGAAGTTGACAGCACAGAGTGGTTACATCATGACCCCACGTTATCCTGCCAACTATGCAGATCAGGTAAGGATCTCTTTTTTTTTCTTCATCATCAATCTCATAATAGCCCACACGGAAATAGTCCAATTTTTCTAATTAAGCAAAAACATTTATACCAGATAACAAGTCCCACAATACCCATGCTGATAGGTTTTTCCTTTTCTCTGAATCTCCAGGGCGAGTGCTACACCAACATTTTGGTTCACCCCACGCAGAAGCTGACCCTCCACATCATCGACATGTCCCTGGAGGACAAAGGCCGCACTGACTGCGCCGATCTGCTCTACTTCAACGACAACCTGCGCAGCATCACCCTGTGCGGCCAGCGCAACAACAACAGCTACTCGATGCTCTCCAACTTCCTCCACATTGAGCTGCAGTCCAGCAGCGGGGGTCGGAGCAAGGGATTCTGGTTGTATTACGAAGGTGAGCGGCTCACAGTTTGAGATACTGACACATGATACTGATGCGTAGACAACTCTTGATTATGGGGCTGTAGTAAGGGTTGGGATGCATTTGTAAGTCTTTGATGGAATGGGTGGAGCTGAGACTTAAGTGATTGTTAGGTCAGTAGGGATTACGGCTGTACAGATCCAAATTTTTGAAATTTGTCCGGAGTCAGATTTGGTTGGATTTAATAAATCATTTATGAAGTGAAATCCTGTCGGAGCCAAAAATCAGCTACAACCCTAGTAGGAATTATGCTCATAACAGGTTATAAAAATTAAAACAGTCGTGTGTCAATGTAATGTAACATCTCCTATAGCTTGTTTTGTTTTCATTTACAGCTGACCCCCCTCTGCCCACCTCTTTGACCCCACCCCCAGTGACAGACAACAGGCAGGTTACTGTGGAGGTTACCCAAAATGAGGACACTGGCCTGAAGAACAGCGGGGACCCAAACAAAAACAGGGGAGCCAACTCCATCATGATGTCCACACTGAAATACCAATCAAAGAGCACAGTTCCGTTGTACAGAGATTCCAAAAGTTCCACAAAACAGTTGCCTTTTGGTAGGTATTCAATAGCCTCGTTCAGCTCAGTCTTAGAAGAAATATTGTAATAGCAATCATTTTCTAAGCCTAAATTTATGTTTTAAAAAATATAATTTAAAAAAAACAATAAAAAACTTTTTCTCAACCATTGCAGCTGCCATTGCTGGTGGAGTTATTGGAACCTTGAGCCTTATTCTGGCTTTTCTACTCCTGCTGCTGTTTATTAAATGGTAAGGTGCAGTAAACATTTTATATTCGTAACATAATCATTGAGACGGTACTTCAATTCTTCTACTAGATAATTTAACCAAAGTGAAGAACGTGACCAAAGGAAACAACGTCTTACCATGATTTTTGTTTTCCCTTCACAGGTGCAAAGAAAGAAAGTATTACAAGGCAGAGAAGATCTTGGAGATAAAGAACCCAGCTTTCAGAAGCAGCAACGACTTTCACGAGACACAGTCCTACAGCGGCTACTATTGTTGATAGACCCAAGAACCTCCGGCAGAACAACCTGCTTGCACTATAGAAGACTGGACATTATGTTAATGTATCGAATGGCTTCCAGCCCAATCTCACAACAACGAACGACAGAGTGATTTGAAGACTCCGGGTTGTGATTCCTGCAAGCGTGTGAGTGAACTGGCTACAGGCTTGACCACTGACCAGGCCAATGAAACCATCCAAGTTAAATTAATGGCAGGCCGTCACCTGTTTAGAGACCGTTGGTGTCACCTTCCAAAAGATCTACAACACGTGTTGAATCACTCCTGGTGCAACTGTCAGGTGTTGACCTATTAAAAGCAGATCTCACATGAATGTTTCCAATTGAACATCCAGATTTGCCTTTATAAACATATTGTCCCGTTCAGTTGAAGATAGAAGATGAAGGCTACTACGTGGACGTCAGTGGGTTAACGGGTCCAAGATCAAAAAACATTTAAGATCTCCCGCATATAAATATTTATTTTTGTAACAATACAGTATTGCCAGTCTGATGTTCGTCAAGTTTGGTCATGGGCTATGGGTAGTGGCGGTAGACTAGGACATAAAGGGCTGTGAAATTTTTGTGTTGACCAAAGTCAGAAATGAAACCAGATCCACTCAGGATATGATGACCCAACAATAAATGGCAGTATACAAGCATGAACAAATGAAATGACACTGATGGGTGATTCTGAAAAACAATTGAAAGACAACAAAATGCAACTAACAGATGATAATTGCAAAAAAAACACTGGATACTAGAGCAGCCAAATTGCTTCACACTTTCCAGGGATTTATTGATAAACAAAATCCTTGACCAAGGGCATGTTTTTGCATAGTCAAGAAATGTTGCAAAGAGATAGCAGAATGTACATTTCTTTGATATCATTGTTTTAAAAGTTTGTCTTAGTTATTTATTAATACAACAGCAACGCTTCATGGAAGGACGGAGCATCAGCAGCAGGTCCACATTCCATGGCTGCCCATTTCTCTACTGTAGCACCGGCTCAACAAGTTATGGAACTATTCATTTCCTTACCAAAAAACATTATAAACATGAGGGGAAAAAAAAGATACAATTGCCAGAATGGGACTAAAAAATATAGACAACCGAGCTATTGAGTTGTTGGTGTATACAGTAAGAGTGCAGCATTGGAGGAATAACAACACTACAGTAGCTGAAACCATTTTCATATATGACACTGCTCACAACTGCACATTTGGTAATTGAGTTAAAAGTCATCTTAAAGAAAAAAATTATATATAAGTCATCCCATTTATACAACATGACATCTTAAATTGTTGTCTTACTTGTTAACATATAATTACTTGATCATTGTGAATTCATTTATTTATTCTTAAAACATACTCTACTGTTTAAATTATTCTTGTGGTGAAAGTATTTATTAATAAGTTATTTTTAAGAGATTTTTTTTTATATTTGCTAAGTTATCGACATAAATTTAATTCATTTTATTTGTACATGCCTTATTTATAAATTATTTTGTCAAATTTTAAAAAATTTCTTTTTGTTTTTTAATGATTGCGTTCAGTCAGAAAAATATACATAATTTTAAAAAAATTTATTTTAAAGAATGTAACAAATTTATTTCATTGTAAAACTTAATAAAGGTTTCAAAAACAAAGAACTTGTCATTTTGAAATGTTAGGAATATAATTAAATTTTTATTTAAGTCTTGAAAAATGTGTCTCAAGATAATTGAAAAGTCATTTAAAAACTCACATATCTAAATATTAATTTCCATTTTTCGTTTAATTGAAAACAATTTGTATTTGGTTTATGTGTATAATATTGTAAATACTGTATTTAATTTATTGAAATTTCATCATTGATTCACCAAATCTAGTCATATCAACATGTGCAGAAATTGTTTTGTTCTTTATTGAAATGTTTATGTACAAATTCTTTTGTCTTGCCCAAATGTTAAACTAATAATTTTGAAAATGCTAGATTTATATGTGTATTTGCTTAATGGGATGGGTTGCCCCTTTAAAAATAAATGATTGATCTAAGACTAAAAAACACTAAAGAGCAATTTGAGAATAAAAGGGAAAAGAGAGGAGGGGGGCTGGGTTGGGAGAGTTGAAATAGAGTAGGATAATTTTTAAAAAAACAACTCCTGCAAGCTATTCAGTAATAATTGGAAACAAAAAAGTTTTGTTTTTCATGAAATAAAATAAAAAACATTTTTAAAAATAATAATTTCAAAGAAACTACTTGCCTATTTTCTTGTAAATATTTTCACCTGTGATAACTAGTCATTCCATTGGCAGTGAGACAGCTTACCATAAAACTCATCCACACATCCTAATCATAAGTCAGGTGGTGGTCATGATATTACATAGCTTATTAAATTATTGTAGCCATGAAAAAAAACAAATGATAGTAAACAGGACTAAACATGACTCATCTTAGAAAGCTTGTCACTATGGGGTTTTCTTCATGTACTGACACAGCGTTAAACATAAATTTGCATCAAATTATTGTACTGGTGGTATAATGTAAACAGAAAGAAGATGAACAAGTTTTCCGTCCACTTAAACCGAAAATTAATAACTTGTCATGACAAAGATGATTCTGCTGCCCGGGTTGGAACCATCTTCTAGTCTTATATATTTCTAAGTTAAAATGAGATGCTTTTCACCCTCTGAAGATCCTAAGGTCTGTTTAAATAGTCAGTGCAATCCCTCATTGTGCGTTTGAATGTCAGTGAATATGAATCAACTCAGTTTTCATATCCTTGTACAATGTAATCAGCCTCATTGTAGATATTTAATTAGTTATAAATAAGAGCCTCTTTAAATTTTGCTTAGCAAACCTTTTGATTTGATTTTTTTTGTTTCAAATATTCTTTTTTTTTTTTAAAAACCTGCCTGGTTTATCCACACAGCTGGATAAGGCTGGCAGTAAAGGCCCATTTACTGGTGCTGAATTTGATTTTCCCAGAGAAAGAATGTCCATGGATAAAAGGAACAAGTTAGAGAGTATTTAATTTTAAACTATTTTCTCCTTAACTTGGTTTTTTGCAGAAGACCCATGTTTTGCTTCGAGGTGTACATACTTCTCTAGTCAAGTGAAGCATTATTTATATGGTCTTAACCTTAGATGACTCAGTTCTTGTACATTCAAATATTTCAGTATGTTTGAGCCTGTGTTTTAAGTGTTACTGTGACTGAGAGTGTACAATCGTTTGTGAATGGACAGTTGTTGTGTATTTCATTGCTATGATGATGTTTCATTAATTTATTATGTAGACACTGAGAGAAATGCAAATAAATGATTTTGAGTAACCACTCAGTTTGTTCTTTGCTATGTGTTTATATTTTTATGGCACAATTTGAATCCAAACATTCAACTTGGAAACCCTTAGAGAGTAAATGGACAGAAAGAGTGATTTTTTTTTTTTAAATCTTCTAGAGAAATCTTGAAAACAGGGTTTTCTTTAACTTAAAATGTTATTTAAAGTGCCCAAAATAAATTTAGAATTGCATCTAAGTTAATTTTTTTTTAAAGATATAGTGAGAGAAGACAGACACAAAACTGGTTTAATGTGCCTGAAAGAATGAAGATATTTATTTTAAAATAAACTTTCCTACTGACATTTGTTTTAATAATTTTTTTTAAAAAAAGGAAAGAAACATCACAAAAGCGCTAACTAGAGAAAAGACTGACTTAAATTACTTATTTTTTCCCAGTGACTGAAATAATTGGCCTGCCTTTAACTAATTAAAAAAAATATAGACATAAATCTGTGCACCTGCGCTAAATAATCATGTGTGGTGTTTTTGAAGCATGGCCTTCAAATAGTTAAGGGTATTTAAACAAAAATATTTCCAATGATTGGGATTTTCTTAAAGAAATATTTTAAAAGAGTGAAACACATTCTTGTAAGGAAAGACAGAATTAGGTTAACAAGACTGAAGAAAAGAAAAATTTTTGAACCAAGGAAAGCATAGAATACAGGTACAGGTATAGGAAGGTAGGTTGTTGGGTGGTGGGGGGGTGGTGGTTTCAGCCATACCATTTATCATAACTTTCTCCCTCTCCTCATTATGTCATCAGTTGTGTTTTGATGTAAGGGGTGAGACGAGGGGAACAGATAACCAGGGCAAGAAAGTTAAACTCCCTTTGGATCATAGCCAGTTGTCTCCCTTACCTTGGGTTCATGACAAGGCGTCTGAAGAAGTAGGTCCACGTGATGTAGTCCATGGCGTCCTGCTTGGAGCTGATGGTGCCCGCAACAACTTCAGCGTTCAGATGGTCCGACAGCACCTCCAGCAGACTGGAGAGATGAGACAAAGTTAGTTCAGATGACCAAAACCAAATTGATTACTACGGCATTCATTGAAGTAGTAAAAATCTTTTTTATGGACTATACCCCCTAAAAAGATTTTACTACTTCAATGAATGCCGTAGTAATCAATTTTGGTTTTTGGTTCAGATGACCAAAACCAAATTGATTACTACGGCATTCATTGAAGTAGTAAATCTTTAGGGTATAGTCCAAAATTCTCTGATTGAAGAGACTTTGTTGACACTCGACTCATGTTTGATTTCAAATTTTCTTGTTAGTAGCACAAACCTTAGATTAAACAAACTGCAACTAACTTAATATGAAATATTATTAAGTTTTTTTATACTGACATGCATTACAATGCCACACACTGTCTGGGAAAAGTGACATTTACGATAATGGTCTTTCTTTAACATGCGTTGTTATAAAAAAATTCAGTTTTTTTTTCATGCATAAAGGAACTACATCATGGAAAGCTTTCATCATTAATCATTAATGCCAGTGATAAAGAAGAACCTAGTTTTCAGAGGTACTAATTAGCACTATTATTAACTATGAACAGTATTATGGCACAATTAAATATATGTGATTGAGTAACAGAGTAAATCTATTTTAAAATTCATTATTTAAATATTAATTTATTTATAACTAATTCCTTTAAATAATTAAACATTGATGCTGTAATTCAAAGTAAGTTACAAAACACAAGCACTTATCACATTTCATGTTCAAAAAAATTTCTCCATCTATTTAAAAAAAAAATCTTTTTGCACTCATAATTTATTTAAAATATTGGCAGCGTGTGACTTTCAGTACATTAAAAGTAGGCGGGTTAGTTGCAGGTTTATTATTAAAGCTCAATGACATAAAGATGGTTAGAATGGTAATGCTGATTAAAAGGGGATTTAGTTGACTGTAAAGATCAGCACTGACTATGAAGAGTCTAAGTCCTTTGAAAAATGTATACATTATATTCAAAGGTTAGTTTCAGCGTTCTCTATTCTGGATTCCATCTCTAAAAGGGAATTTTATTTCAATTTTATCACAACTATCATTAGGAGCATGATAAACACTTTCTTATAATTCTGGATGGAATCAAAGGAAAGGGTCTACTTGCTTTGATTCCACTGGGAAAGGCTCGTATAGGAACTTCTTGTAGAAATGTTTTTTCACATCGTGGACAAAGATGACCGCCACACCTTGGTGATCAAACTGTGGCCGCCCGGCTCTGCCCATCATTTGAAGGACATCTGAAACAATAACCAACATAACATTGTTCATAGAAGCATTAAACGGCATAAAAAACGAGGGGAAATAACTTCAAATTTGATATTGGAAGAGGTATGGAATCTATATATTCAAAGTTGTCTCCCCATCAAGTTAACTGATTTTATGGTTTTAAATCTTTAAAAAAATATATAAAAATTAAATTTAAAAAATTAACAAATTAAAACAGTTTTAAATAAAGAAGCTTCATAATAGCATGGTATCATTTTTTAAATGTTAGGTCAAAAAGATTTTTTTTTTACAGCTTTAATTTTCTGCACAAAATGAAAAAACTTTCAAGAGACTTAACTTAGCATGTAAAATGTGACAGTAAACCATACCTGTGATTGGGAAATCCACATAACGTTTTGTTTTACCGTCAAAGTACTCAGTACCTTTGACAATAACCAGGTGGGCTGGAAAGTTGACACCCCAAGCTAAGGTGCTGGTGGCTATGAGAACCTGGAGAAGTTAAAATTTTCAAAAGTAAGAAATAATATGCTCAGATTTAATGAACGAAAAAAACGTTTTTCAAAACATTTTCTCACTTCATGCAGAATATATTTTAACTTTGATGGAATAGACCATCTTTAATAAATCCAAATGTACATCTCCCAAAAAACTTCTCACCTGCACAATCTCCCACAATACTCAACTACACAATCTCCCACAATACTCAACTACACAATCTCCCACAATACTCACCTACACAATCTCCCACAATACTCAACTACACAATCTCCCACAAAACTTCTCACCTGCACAATCTCCCACAAAACTTCTCATCTGCACAATCTCCCACAATACTCACCTACACAATTTCCCACAATCCTTCTCACCTGCACAATTTCCCACAATCCTTCTCACCTGCACAATCTCCCACAAAACTTCTCACCTGCACAATCTCCCACAATACTCACCTACACAATCTCGCACAAAACTTCTCTCCTGCATAATCTCCCACAAAACTTCTCACCTGCACAATCTCCCACAAAACTTCTCACCTGCATAGTTCCCACAATTCTCACCTACACAATCTCCAACAATTCTTTTCCAGAGCACCATCTCCCACAATCCTTCTCACTATACAATCACCCTCAATCCTTCTCACCTACAAAATCTCCCACAATCCTTCTCACGAGCACCATCGCCCACAATCCTTCTCACGAGCACCATCGCCCACAATCATCTCACCAGCACCATCTCCCACAATCCTTCTCACCAGCACCATCTCCCACAATCCTTCCCCAGAGCACCATCACCCACAATCCATCTCACCAGCACCATCTCCCACAATCCTTCCCCAGTGCACCATCGCCCTCTATCCTTCCCCAGAGCACCATCTCCAACAATCCTTCCCCAGAGCACCATCTCCCAAAATCCTTCTCCAGAGCACCATCTCCCACAATCCTTCCCCCGAGCACAATCGCCCACAATCCATCTCACTAGCACCATCGCCCACAATCCATCTTACCAGCACCATCGCCCACAATCCTTCTCACCAGCACCATCGCCCACAATCCATCTCACCAGCACCATCGCCCACAATCATCTAACCAGCATCATCTCCAACAATCTTTCTCACCAGCACCATCGCCCACAATCATCTCACCAGCACCATCGCCCACAAACCATCTCACCCGCACCATCTCCCACAATCCATCTCACCAGCACCATCTCCTACAATCCTTCTCACCAGCACCATCTCCCACAATCCTTCACCAAAGCACCATCGCCCACAATCCATCTCACCAGCACCATCTCCCACAATTCTTCTCACCAGCACCATCTCCCACAATCCTTCCCCAGAGCAACATCGTCCACAATCCATCTCACCAGCACCATCTCCCACAATCCATCTCACCAGCACCATCTCCCACAACCCATCTCACCAGCACCATCTCCCACAATCCTTCTCACCAGCACCATCTCCCACAATCCATCTCACCAGCACCATCTCCCACAATCCTTCTCACCAGCACCATCTCCCACAATCCTTCTCACCAGCACCATCTCCCACAATCCTTCTCACCAGCACCATCTTCCACAATCCATCTCACCAGCACCATCTCCCAAAATCCTTCTCACGACCACAATCCCCCACAATCCTCACAAGCACCATCTCCCACAATCCTCACAAGCACCATCTCCCACAACCATTCTCATCTGCACAATCCCCCTCACCTGTATCCTCTGATTGACGAAGAGCTCCTCCACCACCTTCCTGTCCCTCTCTGTCAGACCAGCATGATGCAGGCCGATGCCAAAGGCAAGGGTCAGCTTGAGGTTGGACTCCTTGACCCCACCACAGATCAGCTCTATCTGTGGAGTGACGAATGAACACCATGTACATTTCTGTTTGAGATCCCTCCCAGAGACTGAGACATTGATGATCTTTAAAAAATCTCTAAGCCTTCATTATAACTTGAACTGTACGGTATTATCATGAATGGGTTTAAAGTGTGAAACAAAGAGAAACTAATTTTTATTTCATGAGTTAAGTGTCAATTAGCCCTACTCAACTCAAACTTGTGTAAAATGTAGTACAAAAAATGCATTATTTTATTGCTTTGGTTTTTTTTAAAAATATATATATATATAATTTGCGTCATCTAGTACAAACAATACACCCAGTTTTTGTGTCGATTAAATACTAAAAGTTATGATGTTATCTATTAAAAATGCTTCTTCTAAACAGAAGATTGTTGCGTCCAACACTTAACCATCGGGTTTTGTCTAGTCTTGCAGTTTTATTAGTTTTAAATGTTGATAATTGTTTGTCTCCCTGGTATGATTAGGCAGCGTATTTTACGCCCGAATTCCAGACGGGATCAACGAGAATTTTTACGTTAATATTGATTGATATCAATACTTTGATGGGTTGATAACATTCCTTTCAACTCAACATAGTTCGCCTCAGCAAGATGGTATTGCTTAAATTCCACTCAACATAGCACCCTGCCCCGATCGAAAAATAAAAAGGGGAGGGGCTTCTTCTATCTCGTTCTCAAAATCTTTTGAAAGAGGATTTAGACAGCAAGTCCCATATTATTATTCCATATTATTATTATTTAACTGCGCTGTGGCTGTCAGTTGGCCCATGGGGAGGGGGCTAATTTCAGGGGAATTAAGCCCCACCATTGAGAGACGGTTTGATTTGCGTGATTATGTCCCCTGACACACATAACTGATAGGTGAAAATGGTGAGATTTCTAAACACTGGCAACCGAGACGATAAGAATCTATCGGATCAAATAAATTAAAGGAACGCGTCTTTACGAACTAGCAGCCAATCGTTTACAAACGTAGCAATGCGTCTATACAGATTGAAGTATGGCCCATTACAGTCAAACGTTCCTACAGTTGGTCATAGAATAATTCATAGGTGATCTCGCCAGTGGTTCTCAACATGGGGGCTATTGTGGGGTTGGGGTGGCCTATGGAGCTATTTAGACGTTCAGAAAGTTTAGAGGAGCTTACTTAAAAGGCATAAAGACGTCATACCATTGATTGTCACTATTTAATTAAAATTTAACGTTTATTAGAACGTCTGGGCTGTATAAGCCTTGTCCAATCATGGCGGAAAACCGTTGAATCAAATATCCGGGTATTCTTGTATCTGTTGCAGAAGTTCCTTCAACTTCCTTCTATACAGAAGACTATTGCGTCTTGCGCTTATACATGGTAATGTCCAATCTTGCATTTTAAATTAGAGTTTAAAATGTCAATAGTGGGTTGGTTTTCCTGGTTTCCTCAGGCAACTCATACCGAATTCCGGATTTACCACAATATATATTTGTAAATTCGTTGTTAATTCGAATCTGCGTATGAAAATTGCCAAATGAAAAACTAAATTTTTTGAAAACATGTCGCTGCTTCTAAGATTATGCTGAAAGACAATGTTTTACGAAAAGTGTGTCTAAAGGTAGTAACATTACATAACGATATATGACTCTTCCGGTCTGAGAAATGACGAGCCCTAAACACGTAGTTTTTATTTCGTGTCAACAAAGAAGACCTGCTCAGGTGACATCATCAACGATGTCTCAACTGTATTCATCACGTTACTTAATGCCGTGATTATCAGAACCAAACCAATGATCTCATTACATCAATTGTTGCATGATTTTAAAAAAAATACAAACAGTAAGCCAATGATTTCGTCATATAAATTATACGTGGTTCTAATTAATACGTGGTCCACCAGTAACAAACCAATGAAAGTATGAAACCATAACATTAATTAATGCCTGGTTTACAATTTTACAGAATTAAACTAATGTCTTCGTAACATTTAAATAGTGTCTGGTTTAACCTTTGTTATAAGTGTGCAGGAAGAGGAAGCGATCAACTGATTCCTCTAAACGGATATAGCATTGAACAACATTTAGAGGGCCATCTTAACACCAGCACTAAATACTTAGATGCCCATGCATTATTTAAAACCTACTTGAACTTGTTTATAATTTAAAAGATTACAAGACAACTGTATACAATTTTACATATGTGTAGTAGTTGGTCATAGGCGCGGTAGGTCTTTTTGAGTAGCACCTTCCTCCCTCCCCCCAAGGCAGCGCTTACATGTTGTGACGCTACCGGGTATCCCTTTACAATAGCCCTTTGTATTTATAAGGTTACGGGTTCTGTTTTTTATTGTTTATTTTTATAACTTTTCTCATTGGCTAATGAACACATTTAAAGAGATCGTAGTTTTAAAATTAAATACCTAAAGGTTACCAAAGATTGTTTTGTGCAAATTAATTCTTTTTTTTTTTAAAGATTGAGGAAAACAATGGGTTGGGGAAGTGGTTTTCACTTCCGTTGATGTGTGCCAATACATTACTTGGTTCTCAAATAAAACAACTCAGAACTAAATGGTATAATGGATTTTATTATATTTTTCTATAGCAAGATTTCCAAAGCAAAACATAGATATAAAAAGCGTCCATTTTCAGAGACATTCAAATAGTTGAGTCAATTAAGTGAACACAAATATCTCATCAAATGTGTAGAAGTAAAAAAAAATTAAAAGTTCAGATAAAAAATAAATAGTTAATTTTTGGAATGCCCAATTTATAGTATTGTTTCATTATTTGTGCCACATACATGAATACATGGTTCCTAGCAAATTAGGTGAACCTGACTAGAGCCATTGACGGAGGTTGGCATAAAAATAGTGTTGTGCTTCCCTGTGTAGTAGGTACCAGGGACTTAGAGTACCTGTGTCAGCATTGTCAGTGTCGTCACTATCTGTGTCATCATCATCAGCGTCGGCCCGGTATGTGTCACTATCGTCACTGCCGGTGTCGTCACTATCTGTGTCGTCACTGCTTGTATCGTCACTGCCGGTCTCGTCACTATCTGTGTCGTCACTGCTTGTATCGTCACTGTCGGTGTCGTCACTATCTGTGTCATTTTTACCTGTGCAGTAACTACCCGCACATCGTCATGCCGGTATCGTCACTGTGTCGTAATTACCATTGCCTATCTAAAAATTAACAACCTAAATGCAATGAATACATTGTGATTACTAGCATATACAAATATTACATTCATTTCCTAATAAGCACAGTATTTGCCAAGTCACCGCAGGGCAAGATGAATAAATTGAACACGATTAATGGAAACACTGTGAGTTTAAGGCACCAAGAGGAGGAATGTTGGGCAATATGTAAGTTAATGGGTGTTATAGGAATGTAAAAAATATGTTTATTGTAAAACGAAAAAAATTGTGCTGCTGACGTAGAGAGGACGGGTGTTGTAACGACAGTGCATAGCGTTAAAGCACCAATTACATCGGCCCCAGTCATTGGAGGACATGGTCTCATAGTAAAAGTTGCAGGTGGAACAATGTGAGCGTCTATTGAACTCTTGCCTCGAACATTCTCACAACTCAACATTTTCTCAAGAGCTCTCCCTACTTTCAGCGTAAAGGATTCGTTAGTCTGTCTTCTTGTTGATCAACAGTTTCAAATATCCGAAGCTAAAGCTATTACTTCAAAGTTTAACGGATTAGCATTACGAGAATTTTGATATTTAAATCTCCATTAAATAGAAAAATGCGAGAAAAAAAAATAAAACAAAACTAACAGGACAAATCCAGTAAGAATATCAGAAGGTAATAGTAAAGACAGATATGGGGACGAATTGAACAGTTGATTACAACCTTGAGAACGTGACGGAATTTCAATTAGGCCAACATTAAGGGAATAGAGGCTAATCGATATGGAAGGTAATAACTGAATGGTGCACCAATAACGAATTAATTTTGCCAAATAAATAATAATGTAGTTAGGTTAGTGTCTCGATGGTACACCGTTTCATGAACACATCACAAAGCATCAACACCTTAACATCGACAAACATATCAACCAACTTACCTAACTTTTGTATATATATATGTTACGGCCAAACTCCGAAATCGGCCGGCATGTTCGTGAAACTGGCCGAACTTCGACCGTGACATTCACACCACTACGCACCCACATACAAAATCACATCACTATACACATTAACACAACTCCAACACACCACTAGGCAACCACATACCACATCACTATACACACTAACACAACACACCACACCAAAATAAACAGCAACTTCCAAGCCGCACGCAACATGGCTAGCATCCACTCAGTTAAAATATTTTTATTTCATGATCAACTAGACACCGATTAAAAAGTTATGGTCTTATAAACAAAAATGAAAGATTTCGTCAAAACCAAGATGGTCCCCACACATCCCTAAAATTAGAATCAACAACGTGCTAGGGGTTGTCTACCGCAATAACTGGAGCTATTGGGTAATATGACATGTACAATGAGTCGTTTTAATGGCGAGAGTAATAACTTTCAGCTTCAAAGAGTCAACGCGTTTTTATTTATTTTACAAACTTCCCCATAAATGTATGGTGGGCTGTGACACAAGTCTTAAAAACTGTCCCATATATGAATGATGGGCTGTGACACAAATCTTACAAAATGCCCCATATATGAATGATGGGCTGTGACACAAATCTTACAAACTACCCCATAAATGAATGATGGGCTATGACACAAATCTTACAAACTGCCCCATAAATGACTGATGGGCTGTCCCACAAATCTTTCACATCTTTGACTTTCATAAACTTTTTACTTTATTTCTTTATGTTGGTGTATGCACCTTTTATGCTAACCCGGGCATTTTATCAAATTGTGTGAAAATAAAGCCACCATTAGCCCAGCCAACGAGCCCAGCTACAGATAACATAGTTATAACATAGACCGGAAGACACGTCATCTACAAACTACCGCTCATCGTATTTCGCGCATGGAGGAAAAGGGGGGACAATGCAGAGAATGTAACAATTAAAAGTCTCTGGCGATCAACCCCCGTCACGCAAGTCATGACAACGGAAACAATAGCATCAAATGAAACATGGAGACGGGGGATGGGGGAGGCATGTCAGTATGTTGATGGAACAACGGGCGGGGTAATGAGGGAAAGATGTCGTGTGACAAACACTGGGGGGGGGGGTGTAATTGCAACAGCACTGATAGCGGAGGACATGGCGAGCAAACAACATGGTGAGGTTGACTTTTCAATTTGTTTCCATCTAGACAAAATGTCGACATGGGAGGTGAAGGTATACACATCACAGGGTAGAGATAACACATTGGCGTCGGATTCTTTTATAGCTCAGTAACAGGTTTTACGTGGTGCATAGCTGAATACCTGGCTTTACTTGGTTCTTAGCTGAATACCTGGCTTTATCTGGTTCTTTAGCTGAATACCTGGCTTTACCGGGTTTATTGTTGAATTTCTGTCAGTATCTGATTTATAGTTGATTTCCGTCATTATCTTGGTTTACTTTTATATTTCCGACAATGGTTTATTGCTGAAGTGTTCAATGAACTTTGTTTATAATTGAATTACTGCCAGCATCTGGGTTTATAGTTTAACAACTCCCAAAATCTAGACATCAAACAACGTCACGGAATAAAGAACATTGAACTCTCCCGTATGGCGCACAAATTACAGCAATCGCCCTTTAAATTCTCCCCATGGACCAGGCCTTACCCCTGAGCAGAAAATGGGCCGCTGATTGAAGATTTGAGGAAATGTTTCTACTGGTTAGGTTGGTAGGCGACTGACTGCCATCAGATACGAAGGAGCTCAGGCTTCACACCAGTCCCATCCGTCACAGCAGTCGCGGCGTCACTGCAGTTTCGGCATCAATACAGTCCCGGCTTCACTGCAGTCCCGGCGTCACAGCAGTCCCGGCGTCACTGCAGTCCCGGCGTCACAGCAGTCCCGGCATCACACCAGTCCCAGCTTCACTGCAGTCCCGGCGTCACAGCAGTCACAGCTTCACACCAGCCCACAGCATGCATCTGAGCGTTATATCAATATTCTGGCGTCATGGACTTGACTCAGTTGCTATTACTTGGCTACATATCATGTGAAAGGGTTTGCCACCTGGGACCTGGTCGGGACACTCTGAGATGTGGGTGTAAAAATGGAGCTAGATTTTAAAAACTTATAAAATATAATTACTTTTTATTTAGATCACAATTGTATGGCAGACGTAGTTGGTACAACATATTTTTCTGAAGATTTCACCCTTTTTTTCAACAAGTCTTTTTTCTCTCCAACGTATTTTTAAACTCTATGCAAGTCAACTTGTAGTCAAGCTGTCACTGTAAGTGTTAGATAGATACCACTGTCTCTGCCAGCACTCGGTGTCTTTCATTAGTGTTCTGGGCCGACATCAGAGAAATTACTCCTTCCTCAGTGGCATTAACAAAATGAGGGGTAGACTGCAATCAGGCTTATAAAAAAGTGTTAATAACACATTCGGGCGATTACACAAGACAAACAGTGTCCCGTCTCCCGATACTTCAATGGACGCGACCATGTGGGCGTCAAGGACCTGGCAGTCACCGCCATTGTCTCTTGCACAAACACACCCGGGAGGGTCACTCTGGAGAATAGACTGATACAAGAGTATGGGACTCTTGCGCCACATGGGATGAATGTTGTATTCGCTTTGACCACCTAGTCGATTTGCACCACCCACTCTCTCCTTTCCTATGTAGGCTCCCTCAGCTCTCTTTCAGCTTTACTTTCATTGACTCTTTGGATTTCACCCCAGCTAAGTTTTTATTTTTTTTATATTCGTTTTATTTTGTTTATTGCATGTCCGTTGAAAAAAGGCTCTTTGTCGAAACGTTCGCTGTTTTGTTACGTCCAGTCAGGCTAACCCTTACCCTGTTTACGTCTTTTCCATTTACTCAGTGGCGTTGTGTGAGAGAATAGAAGACAAATACTCGCATATTTTTTGATACACATAATTAAAACTGAGGCTGCATTGACACGTTACGCCCGTTATGAGGTTACTTCAGTGCTTGAGCCAAGCTCGTAACAGTATTTTGCAAAATAGGGACACAAATCAGATCTTGTCGGGATGTCGTGTAAAGAAGGTACATAACGGTGACGGTCCCGATATATCGGGACGGATGGCAACTCCACTTGTAAACCACAACCATACCGTACCTATTATACGCCGCCGTACAACTAGCCCTGCTGGATAGATGGTGTGTTCCGACAGCTGCGTCGTGTTAAGTGCCATGTGATTGTGACACTGGGGTGGAGCTGGCGGAATGTAAACAAGCAACGTTAACGTCAACCAGACAAAACATTGCCATGTCCACACAACCCCCTTCTCCGTAAACGTCATAGTTGTTAGTGTATGTCTTTGAAAAATATATTGCATACACTGATAATATGAAGCGTTTCTTACTCATCTGCATAATATTTGATGGGAGTCCGTCTTATCCAAAGAAAAAGTTCAGTGCAAGTGAAAAATAGTTTACCAGACACAAAAATATGCAACCCGGGTGGTCAGCACTTAATTTTTTCCCGAATACCATTGAAACATACAAACACCATTTAATTATACAATCATCATTTCATATCACAAATGTCATCAAATTATGCAATAATCATACTATTATATAAAATATACCTTCGAATGATACAAACACCATTCCAAATAAAATATAACATTAAATTATACAATCATTAGTCCATATCACAAATTAATATCGCAACATTATACAATCATCATGGCATATGACAAACACCATCGCAGTATGCAAACACTATGAATCTTGATAACGCCATCACAACGTGTGAACACCGTTCCATCTGGCATGCAGCTTTCTCTGGTGTCCTAGTGTCTTTGTCACCAGGACCCCTTTTGGAGATACTTCAGCAACACAAAACATGCTGTAGATCCGACTTATACCAATAAGGAAATCATTGTATTGCATTAGGATTGTCAACAGCTCCACAGATTCGAATATTCAAATATTCAAATGAGCAACAAAACAACTTGAATAGCATCACTGAATAACAATACACTGAAAAAATACATTTAAAACATGCCTATCACACGTGTATTTCCAGCACAGGAAGTATTATTCCAAGGTCAAGAAACAGTCCAACTAAAACATTTCCCATGTGACCTAATATCAGTGACAAACGTATCCGGCTGAGATGTCAAGTTCTAGCGGCCCACACTTTAAGCCTGGCGATCTGATCCTCCAGATCGTCCACCCCGACGGTCAACTCCCGCAGAATGTCGGCCTTCAGGCTCTCGGCCCTCATGAGGGCCTCAAGCTCAGACCGCCTCTCCTGGACCTCTTGGGCCAGGGCTCTGTTCTGGGCCAGGACCTCCTGGAGCCGTTGCTCGTTGAGACGGCCGGAGCCCGGGTCCGTGATCTTGACGAGGATAAGAGCGAGGTCCAGAAGAAATACGGCCATCAGCACGTGCCATTTGCCGAATGGACGGATCATTGAAAGTAGTTCAAACATGGCGGCTGTTTTGTTGTTTTTATTGTTATCGCTTTCGTTGTTACTTTAGACTTGAAAGACTTTTAACCTTGAAGTTTTGGAATGTTGAATTTAAGTATTTGATCACAACACATGGTCTCAGCTGTTGGAAATATTGACAAATATTGACACTGTTACATATTAGATAGGCGACTGAATAAGATGGTGCGCTTGGATGATTCCTTTATAACTCTGCATCGCTTGCCATCATGTATTGTCTTCGAATCCTTTCCAAAATTAAGTTAAAATACTAGAAGTTGCAGACACTAAAAATCAAACTTGCAGTGGCAGGCACTAGAAGTCTATCTTGCAGTGGCAGGCACTAGAAGTCTATCTTGCAGTGGCAGGCACTAGAAGTCTATCTTGCAGTGGCAGGCACTAAAAGTCTATCTTGCAGTGGCAGGCACTAGAAGTCTATCTTGCAGTGGCATGCACTAGAAGTCTATCTTGCAGTGGCAGGCACTAAAAGTCTATCTTGCAGTGGCAGGCACTAAAAGTATATCTTGCAGTGGCAGGCACTAGAAGTCTATCTTGCAGTGGCAGGCACTAAAAGTCTATCTTGCAGTGGCAGGCACTAAAAGTCTATCTTGCAGTGGCACACATAGAAGTCTATCTTGCAGTGCCAGGCTCTCAGTGACCTCGCCTGTCGCGAATAGGCTCCAGGATAATATTGCGGCACAGCTCACGGATACAAAACATGCACGAGATTTACTGAGAATCGTATCCTGCCACACCAAACACCCGGCGTCAATATAGAACCGTCTTGTACCTTGGCTTTGACAGTTTGTAACCTACAAGGAATTGTGTTGAGAAACGCCGCTGGCGACGCAGAAGACTGTCAGACAGGTCAAAAATGTCCTCACATCGGAATGTTCCAACGCTGATTTCAGTCGTATGTTGGTTCGTGGTTCAACATCTGGAAGAAAATAAAACAATCGTTAACATTTTGTAAAGCTCTCCCGTCAACATGCTCTCAGTGTTATTGATGTAAGAACTTAAGATCGCATGAATAAACAGCGAGCATAATAAATATTGAACATTTGCCTACAATAAAAAGCAGGAAAATAATAAATGAACTTATATAACGACGAGGGATAGACTACAGTAAATAAAGCACAAACTGAGCTCCGCTAGTTATGAAATACTTTATTAAGCATTTTTATTTGTTACATTACTTTGGACACGAGAAAGAGCCACATAGTGAAATATGTGAAAACTTGTAAATAAAACTAGATAAGTTTTTTTTTTTTTGTTGTTGTTGTTTCCATTAGTTGTGTCAAATGAACCTGGAGGTGGAATGGGTTGCCGAAGAAATCAGGAAAACCAACACTTAATCATCATTATAAACTCTAATAACAATGCAAGATCATACTTAAACCATGGATAAGCATAGGACCCAATAACCTTCTGTATAGAAGAAGCATCTGTAACAGATAAACCTAACGCTTTCCTACAGGGTTCAAAGCCTCGGATTCAGCACTTATTCCCTCCCGCATACGTGGATTTCCCAACTTAAAATGAATTTTAAATGTACTTTAGTGGTGTATATGTCCACGAAATACCTACGTGATGACACTTTGTGAAAGACACTACGAACTACTTTACTGGTGATTAGTCCTCACACATTCACGCTATTAAAGTTATGGAAACAAATTTCAGATTCACGTAGGAAAACACAAAATACTCGACCATCAAATCAATGTTGAACATCGCTCACAAATCTTATATAACAGTAGAGCGGAGAATTCTATTGGAGAGCACACGCGTCAGCCATTCAAGCGTATTTCGGGTCTAGTGTAACAGATGTTTGGGCCAGTAACTAAAACATACATAATAGAGCTGACAACATAAGAATGTATGGGGTGCATGGGGGTCGAGACTAAGGGCATGTATGGGGGGAGGAAGGGAATGGGGCATAGGGGGTTAATCCCTTCTGATCCACACATTTACGTCATCTTTTAAAGATCATCTACCTTAATACGTTTTAACACTTCTCCTTCACATCTGCCGTCACGTTTATAGACCACACATGTTCAAATCTTTACCACATCAAGAAAAGATCAGGTTTTGAAACTACCAGGTTCTCATTTCAACATTTGAAACACATTGTGTGTATTTCTAACCACGTATGGTGTAACCCCCTGAACCTTACGTTATTAATTTATTTATTTAAGGTAAGAAATCATGTAGACACCAGTTTTGGTTTTTCGGGAACATTCTTGAAGGTCTTTTAAGGCAGAGCTTCTCACACATTTTAGTATTCGGACCGGCAGGAATTTTTTTTCCCATTTCTTCTGAGACCGGTGCACTATTTTATCTGTTATGACATGGTAGTGAAATGTGACTTATTAAATCCCTTATCTTAACTTCACCGTCGTCTCTCGGTTTGTCCGTGCGGTGGAAACACAAAAGTCAAAAATGACCTATTTCCTGTGATACTATCGAGCTGAAATTTTGCACACAGACTCGTGTCACCTAACAATGCATTTGATCAGAATTTCAGATCGATCGAATGTACCGTAATTAAATTAATGCACTTTTAATTTTTCTCTATATAAATGTATCGTAGCCGTCTGTTTTTGTTGACATCCACGTGTTTACTGGAGTTCAGTTTAACTTTAACCATCGGTGACCACACCCCCACCCCACCCCATTTTTACACCAAGAGAGATTAGTCACGTTCATTCTGTAAATGCTTGTTTGTCACGTAATGCCTATTATTTTTTTATAATCAATACTTTTAGTTCTGTCTCATATAAAATGGATTTATAGTCAAAAACTTTGTTTTAAAGGGTTGTTGTTTTTTTTATAAATATTTTATTTGTTTGCTTTTATGCGATCATTGCAGAAAAATTGACACGTTCTATAGGGTTAGTATTAATGGTTGAAAATGGAGGATTAAAATTATCTGTTTGTCCCCTCTTGATAACTACTGAGGACCGGCGGCGGATGGCCAACGGAACGGCACCCACCGGTCCGCGGACCACTACTTAGAGTTGCACTGTGGGCGGTTGGTAATTTATGCTGTACGGTAATATGAATAGCGGATGTTGGAAGATGCCATTGATTTTTAAAGGTGCACCCATTTTCGTGCCGCTGAAAATGACATTTTCAACAACGAATTTTCGAGGGAAGAAAAAATGACTAATGAAAGGGAATAAGGGTATAAAATATTTCAATTTGTGAAAAAAAAATATTATAAAGTTCTTTACAATTATTAATAATAACTAGTGAGAAATTATAGCGAATAAACTATTATACTCTAAATTGAGTAATCGGATATGTCCCCAAAACGCTTAAGAATTTAAAGGAAGCATTAAATGTGCAATAATATTTAGAGAAACCATTCAAAAGTTTCTTTAACCATGACTGACGTTTGCTTGGATCGCATCTCAAATAAAAGTCAGCACTTGCTGAAATAATCACATGTTTTTCATTCCGCGTCGTTGACCGTTAATCTCGTTACGTCTGCGACCCCGCACGCAAATCGGCGGCGCCGAATTTCATAGTACCTGCACGCCCGGCCACTACCTTCACGACAGGCTAATACTTGCAGGCTGGGCTAGTACCTGCACGCCCAGCTAATACCTGCACGCCCAGCTAGTACGTGCAAGCCAGGCTAGTACCTGCACGCCCGGCTAGTATGTGCACGCCCAGCTAGTACCTGCCCTGCACGCCCTGCTAGTACCTGCTCGCCCGGCTAATACCTGCTCGCCCGGCTAGCACCTGTCCTGCACGCCCGGCTAGTACCTGTCCTGCACGCCCGGCTAGTACCTGCACGCCCGGCTAGTACCTGCACGCCCGGCTAGTACCTGTCCTGCACGCCCGGCTAATACCTGCACGCCCGGCTAGTACCTGCCCTGCACGCCCTGCTAGTACCTGCTCGCCCGGCTAATACCTGCTCGCCCGGCTAGTACCTGTCCTGCACGCCAGGCTAGTACCTGTTCTGCACGCACGGCTAGTACCTGCACGCCCGGCTAGTACCTGCACGCCCGGTTAGTACCTGCACGCCCGGCTAGTACCTGCACGCCCGGCTAGTACATGCACGCCCAGCTAGAACCTGTCCTGCACGCCCAGCTAGTACCTGCATGACCGGCTAGTACCTGTCCTGCACGCCCAGCTAGTACCTGCACGCCCGGCTAGTACCTGCACGCCTGGCTAGTACCTGCACGCCCGGCTATTACCTGCCCTGCACGCCCGGCTAGTACCTGCACGCCCGGCTAGTTCTTGCACGCTCGGCTAGTACCTGCACGCCTGGCTAATACCTGCACGCCTGGCTAATACCTGCACGCCAGGCTAGAACCTGAACGCCAATCTCGTTACGTCTGCGACCCCGCACGGCAATCGGCGGCGCCGAATTTCCTAGTACCTGCACGCCCGGCTAGTACCTACACGCCCGGCTAGTACCTACACGCCCGGCTAGTACCTACACGCCCGGCTAGTACCTGCACGCCCGGCTAGTACGTGCAAGCCAGGCTAGTACCTGCACGCCCGGCTAGTATGTGCAAGCCAGGCTAGTACCTACACGCCTGGCTACTACCTGAACGACTGGCTTATACTTGCACGCGCGGCTAGTACCTACACGCCTGGCTAGTCCCTGCCCTGCACGCCTCGCTAGTACCAGCACGCCTAGCTAATACCTGCACGCCAGGCTAGTACCTGCACGCCTGGCTAGTACGTGCCCTGCTCGCCTGGCTAGTACGTGCCCTGCTCGCCTGGCTAATACCTGCACGCCTGGCTAGCTGGCTAGTACGTGCCCTGCTCGCCTGGCTAATACCTGCACGCCTGGCTAGTACGTGCCCTGCTCGCCTGGCTAATACCTGCACGCCAGGCTAGTACCTGCACGCCAGGCTAGTACCTGCACGCCAGGCTAGTACCTGCACTGCACGCCCGGCTAGTACCTGCATGCCCAGCTTGTACCTGCACGCCTGGCTAATACCTGCACGCCAAGCTAGTACCTGCATGTCCTGATAGTACCTGCACGCCAGGTAAGTACCTGCAGGCCTGGCTAGTACGTGCCCTGCTCGCCTGGCTAGTACGTGCCCTGCTCGCCTGGCTAATACCTGCACGCCTGGCTAGTACGTGCCCTGCTCGCCTGGCTAATACCTGCACGCCTGGCTGATACCTTCACGCCAGGCTAGTTACTGCACGCCAGGCTAGTACCTGCATGCCCAGCTTGTACCTGCACGCCTGGCTAATACCTGCACGCCAAGCTAGTACCTGCATGTCCTGATAGTACCTGCACGCCAGGTTAGTACCTGCAGGCCTGGCTAGTACCTGCAGGCCAGGCCATTACCTGCAGGCCTTGCTAATACCTGCACGCCAGGCTAGTACCTGCACGCCAGACTAGTACCTGCACGCCTGGTTAATACCTGCCCTGCACGCCTGGCTGGTACCTGCACGCCTGTCTAGTACCTGCACACCAGGCTAAAACCTGCACGACAGGCTAGTACCTGCACGACCGGCTAGTACCTGCACGCCTGGCTAATACCTGCACGCCAGGCTAGTACCTGCACGCCCGGCTAGTACCTGCACCCCAGGCTAGTACCTGCACGCGCGGCTAGTACCTGCCCTGCACGCCTCGCTAGTACCAGCTCGCCTGACTAATACCTGCACGCCTGGCTAATACCTGCACGCCTGGCTAATACCTGCACGCCAGGCTAGTACCTGCACGCCCGGCTATTACCTGCCCTACACGCCCGGCTAGTACCTGCACGCCCGGCTAGTACCTGCCCTGCACGCCCGGCTAGTACCTGCACGCCCGGCTAGTTCATGCACGCTCGGCTAGTACCTGCAGGCCCGGCTAGTACCTGCACGCCGGGCTAGTACCTGCACACCCGGCTAGTACGTGCATGCCCGGCTAGTACGTGCAAGCCAGGCTAGTACCTGCACGCCAGGCTGGTACCTGCACGCCTGGCTAATACCTGCACGACAGGCTAGTACCTGCACGACAGGCTAGTACCTGCGCGCCTGGCTAATACCTGCACGCCAGGCTAGTACCTGCACCCCAGGCTAGTACCTGCACCCCAGGCTAGTACCTGCACGCGCGGCTAGTACCTGCCCTGCACGCCACGCTAGTACCAGCTCGCCTGACTAATACCTGCACGCCTGGCTAATACCTGCACGCCTGGCTAATACCTGCACGCCAGGCTAGTACCTGCACGCCCGGCTATTACCTGCCCTGCACGCCCGGCTAGTACCTGCACGCCCGGCTAGTACCTGCCCTGCACGCCCGGCTAGTACCTGCACGCCCGGCTAGTTCGTGCACGCTCGGCTAGTACCTGCACGCCCGGCTAGTACCTGCACGCCCGGCTAGTACGTGCAAGCCAGGCTAGTACCTGCACGCCAGGCTGGTACCTGCACGCCTGGCTACTACCTGAACGACTGGCTTATACTTGCACGCCCTGCTAGTACCTGCACACCAGGCTGGTACCTGCACGCCTCGCTAGTACCTGCACGCCTGGCTTATACCTGCACGCCAGGCTAGTACATGCCCTGCACGCCCGGCTAGTACCTGCACGCCAGGCTAGTACCTGCACGCCTGGCTTGTACCTGCACACCAGGCTAGTACCTGCACGCCTTGCTAGTACCTGCACGCCAGGCTTGTACCTGAAGGCCAGGCTAATACCTGCACGCCAGGCTAGTACCTGCACGCCAGGCTTGTACCTGAAGGCCAGGCTAGTACCTGCACGCCTGGCTAATACCTGCACGACAGGCTAGTACCTGCACGCCTGGCTAATATCTGCACGCCAGGCTAGTACCTGCACGCCAGGCTAGTACCTGTAGGCCTGGCTAATACCTGCACGCCAGGCTAGTACCTGCACGCCTGGCTAGTACCGTGTGCACCTGGCCAATTCCCAGCAACGACATATCGCGGAGTTGAGCTATTGCCCATACCTGAACCAGGTGTCGCACGAACTTACTTAAAAAGTGTTGATGAGCTCTGGAGAGTAGGACCAGGCGGTCACGTGTCAAATATTGACATACACGGTACACCGGCCAACACATGGCGCGGAGGCGTGTGCTGGTGGGTGGTGGTGGGTAAGGGAGGGGGAGACGAGCTTCAGATTAAGGTCTGAAGCCTTAGGTGAATCCATTTTAGATTGACAAGGGCATCACATAAAATTCAATAAACCGCTACAAATAAAGATCATAACAGTCACATTTAACATTAAATAGTATAACACTTAATTCCCCAGCCCCCCTTCCTTTCCCAAACAAAACAAAAAAAAA
>MUZC01002468.1:16249-57374 GCA_002072015.1 Radix auricularia | reverse complement strand
TTATTTTTTTTTTTTTTGTTTTGGTAGGGTAACAAGAAATTTAGATCATTTAGTTAAACTAATTAAAAACTTTTTTTTTTCATTTGGAAGTTCGTTTTAACTTAATTATTAGTCCGATTTGATTTTCTTCGCCGAGCATCTTTTTTTTTCAGTAAACTTATTTACGAAAAAACAAAACTTTCAGCAAGTCTTCATTTTAATTGGGACATTGTTTATTTTTATTAGTATCACTGCATTAGGATGTATTTTTACATTTAAAAAAAATGTATGCGTCTTTACCACCATGCAGCTTTCATCATTGTCAAAGAGGTTTGTTTAAGGATAGCATGAATACTGCCTGAAATGAGTCACAGCTTTGGACTTTTTTTGTGGGAAAATTGGACCGCAATGTCAATAGCGGAGGCAACGATTTTGTGTTGACTGTGCACAAAAGCCCAAAGCCTCACACCTGACCGATACAGACAATCAATAGCTGACAGGTTTGTCATTACATGATTGCCGCTGAAACGACGGCGGCCAGCAATGAAAGATGTTCGATCATGTAGCTTATAGGTTATCAAAAGGCTCACTAGAGCAAACATTAGCTTCAGGTGACCCATCAAACTTCCCAGCGGAAGTTTGACAGCAGTAACAGAACGTAAAGATATTTAGACAAGCATTATATAAAAAAAATATTATCGTACAACGCAGGATCTCTTCATATTTCAAACACATTTTTATTTCATTCGTCGATTTTGTGGTTAAAATTTTGTAGACTGTCCAAAGCAGGACTAGTAATATTTACACCACTAAAAATCCTAGCTGATAACTTGACAGCTGTTGGTTTAACGAGGGTTTTGAACGGTCGAAAAATTGATACATTTTTATTTGTATGCACAGCTCGGTTTTATCGTCTGACCATAAAAAAGAGACATTTAAAACAGCAGCGGCTTGACTCTTATTTCGCATCGTACATCTGTCTCAGTGTTTCTCAAACTCCCAACCGCCACGTAAAGATCATTGAATCATGCGTATTGTAGTGATCTCTAGCTATTGGGTTGTAAATATCGTAGTATCAAATCACAGCAGACCTTGGGAACACGAGAAATACAAGAGGGATGGTCCCGCAAGTAAACACTTTGACCAAGTGTTGTTCTTACACGGATACCCGAAAAATACCGAGTTGATTCACAGCTGAAACATACCAGAAGCCGGAAAACCGCGGAGACCTACCCGGAGCGTATGAAACAAAAAAAAATAAATTAAAATACAAATATTTAAAAATATTTAAACGTATTTTTTTATCATCCTGGTTTGAGGACTTCAGCACTAGAGGGTATATGAACCGAACTCGCAATGTACTTACGAGCCGAAAAGAAACCGAATGTTACTGAATACGAACTAATAGTTTCTTGTTAAGAGTATATAATCGACAATTTTTTAGAACTGACAGCGATCGTGTCACATCACTAATCGCACCAAAAATTATGTTAATTTTCTCAATGAAAACTGGTAAACCCGCTTGCACAGAACGATCTTTTACGTAAACCAAATTGATGTTTGATAAACCAACCCCCCACCAATCACCTCCTGGGGGCCAAATCTCTTTCACACCGAGCTCTGACATGTCGCATTAATGTGTGACGAAATAAACAGCATGATGATAGAGCGTCTCTTTTTCTTTTCATCGTGTGTCAGCACCAAGTCTCATTTCAAAATGAAACAAAATTAGAATTTTTAATGCATAGATTACAGATTGTGCATGTCAGCAAGATTAGTTAGAGGATTTATATGTCGTTTGTAATGGCGCTTGTTTAACGAGAATAAAATATTGAAATACGTATTTTAATAGATGAATGTTTTTATCAGATTGTAATTAATTGTTGATAACGTTAACAAAACCAAAACAAAAGCAGTCTACAGAGATTGCCAATGACACCGTTTTCCACTCTTAGTACTGCATTTCTTCAACAACTCACGTATAGATAAGGAACTTTCAAAGTGACCCCGAGAAGGTGGTGAGGCACCACAATGATATTATAGGGGTCGTTATTTAGGTACCAGAGCATATAAATGAGACCCGCCTTTCAAAGGTCAATAAAGATCCGGGAAACATGATGGAGATCCCCACTAGTACACACAGGTTCGATTAGTGGTACAAATTTTCTTGAGGCGTTTTACAATCATTGACAAAATTACAAGCCAGACGGCCATACAAGAAGGTATGATAGAAATAACTCGTCTAACTATGGTGACGGGAATGCGTGATCCATGCTGCTAACCGCTTACATAAATGACGTTCACAGTCGAGCCTAATAACACAAAACGTGGGTTTCATACTTTCAAATCCCCTACAGACTTCAACTAATTTAGGCCTTTAGTGTATACCCCGGAATATAAAAAAGTAATAATCATGCGACATTGAGCTTTATATGACTTGCTGCTCTTGCTAACTCGCGATCACTCTATCTATATAATCTACAGTCAGCCCGTTGTATTGGGCTAACGATAATAAATATTTCCATCTTAAGACTGGATCAGAACGGAGTCCTTTTGTTTCCAAAATTGTCTCTCAGCAATAGTCAACGAGTTTTAAAAATTTACCGCGTTCCGGAAGTGGACAAAAATATTTTACGCCTGTCTAGTTGAGATTTAATTTGTCAAAAAAAATTATAGCGACGCATTTCTTCATTAACCTAGAGACCCAATATTGCTAACTTTTCAAAACCAACATTTCTAACATAAACTGGGGAACTCAGGGGACACAAATCCTAAATAAATAATGTCCAGAGCTTGTTAAATTTAGGAACAAAGGAAAATAAAATGCAACCAAAACAAAACCCGCTCAGAATAATTTTTAATAATTTTATTCAGCGCAGACTTTTGGGATCATCTAGGGATTCTGACGCATTTCTAAGAGAATTGTGTATGATAGCCACCATAGCGTTAATTCTAACAAGGACCTTCATGAAATAATTATTTGCTGTGTTGGTATTATGTAATTGGCTAACAATTCTGTTTAAGTTTATCGATCCATTTCGCTCAATGAACGATAAAAACTTGTCACATCCTTCAGCGGATCTTAACTATTATACCATACGAGGACATCACGTACTAGTGGCGAAAAGTATGTGTATGTGAAGGTATTATGGTGAGTGTCTTGAGAACACTTCTTTTAATTAGAAGGCGTGGTGGGTAGTTATTGCCAAACAGGTGTAATTACACGAGGGCCTAAATCAATAAAAGGCCATTTACTTTCTGGATCAGTTGGCCATCTGCTGGAGGTAGTTGGTGTGGAGTTGAAAAGCAGGTAGATTGGCGGCGTGGTGGTGTATGGAGATAACACAACGTAAGACACATGAGAATGAGGTACCAATACGGTACAACAAGCACCGATAGAGTACATGACTGAATATCACTGAATGCATTTAACCAATATGGCATGGTTAGAGTAGATTTAACAAATAAGATGCAAGGGTTGGAAACACCGCCGGAACAGTACAACGACAGTGCAAATGAATTGTATGCCATTTAAACCAAAGGAAACATGACCTATTTCGAGCAAAGACGCGAGATAATTGATGAAAGATTAGTTCCGGTGTCTAAGAGGACAGGGTGGCTCGATGAGCGGGGGGGGGGGAGCTTATCCCTGATATAAAGATAGATTGGAGCATTTAAAGACAATATCTAGACAATCTCCTTACACCACACCACTGATGTGTCATACAAATTATTATTAATTAACGACGACAACACAACAAGCATCAATTTCAAACTTTTCTGAAAACTGTGCGTGTCTGAAGATTTTAGAGACACTAAATAGCTGAGCCTGTTAAGCAGGAAGTTAAAATGCGGCACTTGCAAGTCTTGAGACATCGTCTCAGTTAAGGATATGCACATCATCTCACCTATTCGTCTGTGTAATGTGTTAAAAATGAATTAAAATATTCACTACGTTTGCACTCAGGTTAGGGGCCGTCCATAAATGACGTCACGCACCTAGGAGGGGGGTCTCACTTTTGTGACGATGCGTGACGTGGGGGAGGGAGGGGGTTGAAGAAATGTGACGTCACATCGAAAGGGTAACTTTAAATAAAACTTCCACTGAAATATTTGGTCACTTAAAACTTAAAATTTATTTTATGACTTTTTTTTATTCAGTGCTTCTCAAAGTGCCGGTCGATAGGCCATCAGGCATGAAAATTAAATATAATTATAATTCTTAAGTTTGAGAACCCACAAGAGAACATACGAAATTGTTACCCTGCGTCGTTTGATGTTGACATCAAAGAGTTTGTGATGTAACCGCACTTTCGTTTGGTTCACTCGCGGCAGGAGTCTGCGAACTTTTTTTTTGTCGGCTATCCCCCACCCCCCTTCAAAACTACAACTGGTGAGTTTTACAAACAGGACAAACGTCTAAAAAAAAAGATCTGAATAGGATTATAATTTATATGTAGATATTTTAATTCAAAACGACACGGAATATCCATTTGGGGGTTGGGTGGGGGGTGAGGGGAATCTATTTGATACAATTATAAACGTTTTAAATTTTATATAATTTTTCGATTGCTTTTTGGTAAAACGCAACTGACCATTCTAAATATAATGATAAATGTGTCCATTTAAAATTAGTCAAAAATATTCATTAACTTTATTGTATGCATCAAATTCTCGACATCGCAATTCGAGAGGAGCACAAAACAATATTCTTCTGAGCTCAGTTTTTAAAGCATTAATTTTCAATATGACAGAAAGGATACTTGATACAGTCAAGTCATGTTGTTTAAGATTATTGTCACTTGTGTAAATATAAATGAAAGTAGGGCGGATTTAGGTGTCTTCGTATAGTACGTAAATAAGAAATCTACATAGATGACAAATTTAACAAATGCATTTTCTGAACGGAACCGGTTCAGTAGTGGGCATATGTTCCAAGCGTACACGCACACATGACGTATTTGAATATATCTTATAGTGGAGTGTAGTGGATGTTATATGTCCCAAATGAGTCTGCATTACCCCCAATGATTCCCTTTTGACCCCAGACGAGGTAATTTACCCCTGTTCGCCGACCTCTTTCTCACCGTCCCATGTCCTTTGAGGGATTTTTTTAAAAATACATTATAAAAATATTATTTTTAAAAAACGGTTTTTATATAAACACAGAAGTCAGTAATGATTTATAGTCAATGTTTAATTTGTATGCATTAAAATTAAATATAATTAGGGCTATTAACACATTTCATTTTTTTTTTTTTTTTTTTTTTTTTTTTTTAAGGCCGGTTAAACGATTTGAAAAAACGGACCGGTTCAATAGGATACCTAAATACTAGAACTATAAAAGTTTATGTTAACATTACTGTGAACCCAAAAGTGGCGGATTATAGCGAATTTTCTATGCGCACAATAATTCAGTTTACCCCCAAGAGTTCCCTTTTTACCCCAAATGAGATAATTTATCCCTGTTTACCGACCCCTTGGTTAAACAGACCGATAGCGGTAGCCATGTATTTTTCATTAGTTTATAGATTCGTCAAGAGAATACAACAATTTAAACACGCCTCGTCCATTGGTGACATTATATTTACAACTGTTGTGTGACGTAAGTGAAGTCCTGAAGAAAAAAGAATTTAAAAAAAAACAACAACAAAAAAACAACTTGTGAGCTCGACTGCTGTACCGATGGTCACGAGTTCGAATCCACACGAAGGTGAGGATTCGTTCCCGGGGCCCGAGGAGTCCCCGAGTCACCCAGCTCTGAATGGGTACCTAACTAGACAATAGTTAGGCGGCTGGGGTAATGCGTGGAACCCCTATAGCATCACTTGCCAACAGATCATCTCTCATGGTATGTGGACGCAATTTTCTGCATAGAAGGAGCGTCTGTATATCTAAGATAAGATAAGATAAGATTTTAATAATGTCATAGTATTTTTTCAGTTCTCAACTTGCAAGAATTACTTTATTTTGCGACGCGCAAGATGACACCCTACTTTCCTGCACAAATGTGGGGTTCGTACAGTATTGGCCATTTTCCTCTTCCAGCGCATACCTAATAATTTTTAGAAAACATGAGATGTGATATCAATGTGATAATTTTTTATCAAATGCCTTTGATGTGCATATACTTAGCAGGAAAACTGTCTTTAGAAGATCGAAATCAATTTGAAGAATTGTCTTGTATCTGTACATTCTAGGTCTATCAACAATGCAATGATCCTTGTAATATCAATAGCCACATTAGCGAGCTTAATCGCGAAGGTTAATCACATCAAATGGTTTTTGACATTACCACTGCTTGTTCGTTAGCTGTTTTGTTATGCCTTGGCAACTAAACATTTTTTAAATAAAAAATGTAATATATAAAACAAGCCGAATTCATACTTAGTTTTATAGGGCTTTAAGCTGTGTAGGGGCTCATTTTCCTATCAAATCAGTACAGAGAAAATCATATCAAAACGGGAAAAGTATGCAATGGTACCTAGTGAAATGGAAAAATTCTTCCCGGTCGTCTGATAAGAAAAAGTTTGAGAATCACTGGCTTACAATTTATTTAATGTCTTTTACATAGCTTCACGCGTGTCACAATATTACAATGTAGACCTACACTAAATAAATACTTAAATGATAAAAAAGTGATTTGAAACGTACTTATTTTCAAATAGAAAATATTGTTGTTGTTTTTTTAGGTTTAGGGGGGGGGGGGTCAAAGTTTTGTGACGTACTTTTGGAGGGGGGGGTCTACGATTTTGTGACGACGCGTGACGTAGGGGGGAGGGGTAAAAAATCGGCCAAAATCGCGTGACGTCATTTATGGACGGCCCCTTAGCTATTCTATTGTTTCATTGATTTCTTTGTTAAAATAGTTGAACTATTAAAAAAAAAAGAATTAGGACCGAGACAATAAAGTAGAGCCGTCATCTTGCCCGCGGGACACAAGTGAAACATCAATCAAGCCACAGCACAGCAACAAATACTGGGCTCGATTTCTGACAGAGACGTGTGTACATATTATAACGGCCTCTGGACAATGTTTGCTTTAGCTGCGCGGCTGCGATAATATCTAACTAACGCCGCGCAGCACTTTATAACTTCCGCGCGGAAAATTTTGAAAAGAATAAGTTCATAGATGTATGTGGATTGTAAAATTTTTCACAAAAATTGATGCTGTGCAAATTTGTTATGTTGCGCACGGACCAACGAACGTTTAAGGGAACGTAGCACCCAGACCTATCCATCAGCTGTCAAGTGTATTCTTAGGTATGAGTAATGGACGAATCAAATATTGTTACAGATTACAAAGACACCTAAGAGTGTGGTCACGACTTGCAGCCAGTACATAGCCCTGGGCCAATGTTGGTGAACCGACGGCATGCGGGGATTGATGGGCACACAGAGACATTTGGCACGCGTGCATTAGTGGGCACACAGTGACCGTTGGCACGTGTGGATTGGTGGCCACACAGAGACATTTGGCACGCGTGCATTAGTGGGCACACAGTGACCGTTGGCACGTGTGGATTGGTGGCCACACAGAGAACGTTGGCACGTGTGGATTGGTGGCCACACAGAGACATTTGGCACGCGTGCATTAGTGGGCACACAGTGACCGTTGGCACGAGTGGATTGGTGGGCACACAGAGACATTTGGCACGCGTGCATTAGTGGGCACACAGTGACCGTTGGCACGTGTGGATTGGTGGCCACTCAGAGACCTTCGGCACGTGTGGATTGGTGGCCACTCAGAGACCGTTGGCACGTGTTGATTGGTGGCCACAGAGAACGTTGGCACGTGTGGATTGGTGGCCACTCAGAGACCGTTGGCACGTGTGGATTGGTGGCCACTCAGAGACCGTTGGCACGTGTGGATTGGTGGCCACTCAGAGACATTTGGCACGCGTGCATTAGTGGGCACACAGTGACCCTTGGCACGAGTGGATTGGTGGCCACTCAGAGACATTTGGCACGCGTGCATTAGTGGGCACACAGTGACCCTTGGCACGAGTGGATTGGTGGCCACACAGAGACATTTGGCACGCGTGCATTAGTGGGCACACAGTGACCGTTGGCACGAGTGGACTGGTGGCCACACAGAGAACGTTGGCACGTGTGGATTGGTGGCCACTCAGAGACCGTTGGCACGTGTGGATTGGTGGCCACACAGAGAACGTTGGCACGTGTGGATTGGTGGCCACTCAGAGACCTTCGGCACGTGTGGATTGGTGGCCACTCAGAGACCGTTGACACGTGTTGATTGGTGGCCACAGAGAACGTTGACACGTGTGGATTGGTGGCCACTCAGAGACCGTTGGCCCGTGTGGATTGTTGGCCACTCAGAGACCGTTGGCACGTGTGGATTGGTGGCCACTCAGAGACCGTTGGCACGTGTGGATAGGTGGCCACAGAGAACGTTGGCACGTGTGGATTGGTGGCCACTCAGAGACCGTTGGCACGTGTGGATTGGTGGCCACTCAGAGACCGTTGGCACGTGTGGATTGGTGGCCAGTCAGAGACCGTTGGCACGTGTGGATTGGTGGCCAGTCAGAGACCGTTGGCACGTGTGGATTGGTGGCCTCAGAGACCGTTGGCACGTGTGGATTGGTGGCCACTCAGAGACCGTTGGCACGTGTGGATTGGTGACCACTCAGAGACCGTTGGCACGAGTGGATTGGTGGCAACTCAGAGACCGTTGGCACGTGTGGATTGGTGGCCAGTCAGAGACCGTTGGCACGTGTGGATTGGTGGCCACAGAGACCGTTGGCACGTGTGGATTGGTGGCCACTCAGAGACCGTTGGCACGTGTGGATTGGTGACCACTCAGAGACCGTTGGCACGTGTGGATTGGTGGCCACTCAGAGACCGTTGGAACGAGTGGATTGGTGGCAACTCAGAGACCGTTGGCACGTGTGGATTGGTGGCCACAGAGAACGTTGGCACGTGTGGATTGGTGGCCACACAGAGACCGTTGGCACGTGTGGATTGGTGGCTAATCAGAGACCGTTGGCACGTGTGGATTGGTGGCCACTCAGAGACCGTTGGCACGTGTGGATTGGTGGCCACTCAGAGACCGTTGGCACGTGTAGATTGGTGGTCACAGAGAACGTTGGCACGTGTGGATTGGTGGCCACACAGAGACCTTTGGCACGTGTGGATTGGTGGCCACTCAGAGACCGTTGGCACGTGTGGATTGGTGGCCACTCAGAGACCGTTGGCACGTGTGGATTGGTGGCCACTCAGAGACCGTTGGCACGTGGGGATTGGTGGTCACAGAGAACGTTGGCACGTGTGGATTGGTGGTCACAGAGAACGTTGGCACGTGTGGATTGGTGGCCACTCAGAGACCGTTGGCACGTGTGGATTGGTGGCCACTCAGAGACCGTTGGCACGTGTGGATTGGTCGCCACTCAGAGACCGTTGGCACGTGTGGATTGGTGGCCACTCAGAGACCGTTGGCACGTGTGGATTGGTGGCCACTCAGAGACCATTGGCACGTGTGGATTGGTGGCCTCACAGAGACCGTTGGCACGTGTGGATTGGTGGCCACTCAGAGACCGTTGGCACGTGATGATGAGGTAGTTATTTTATAAAGAACTACTGTATAGGTTATAATGGAACGTTGTCATATTACAGCAGTTTCTGTGGGACGTGGTGGTCGAGAGGTAGCGCTCTCGACTGTCATACTGATGGTCACGGGTTCGAATCCACACGAAGGTGAGGATTTGTTCTCGCGGCCTGAGGAGTCCCCGAGTCACCCAGCTCCGAATGAGTACCTAACTAGACAATAGTTAGGCGGCTGGGGTAATGCGTGGAACCCCTATAGCCGTGGCCTGTGACCGCTGCATCACTTGCCAACAGATCATCTCTCATGGTCTGTGGACGCAATTATCTTCTGCATAGAAGGAGCGTCTGTATATCTAAGATAAGTTTTCCATCATGCTATAGTCTTGGAATCTGGACATTTTAGTGTAGAGTTTTTTTCCTCCAATACTTATACATGTCACTTCTGGTGCCAAGGCCAAAATAATTTGTTGAAATAAAAATATATAATAAGCAGCCATCTCGATCAAATTTCCGTGTTTCTTTATTAACAGTGCTGAGTGTGTGTGTGGATGTGGGGTCTATCCTGCAATAACTCCATTCGTGACCGTATGAAACCAAATTAAGAAAAATGTTTGTTTCGTCATTTTCATTTACGAAGTAAGGAAAATTAGAAACTTTTTTTGGTGTTGTTTGCAAATATCCATCGGAAAATAATGTTCTACTTTTAGGAAAGTTTGATAACCACAGTCAATAAGTACGATCAATGTGTACGAAGGTGGAGGGAGGGGGGTAGTCTGAAGACCAAAAAAAGTGTGTTTTAGGGGAAGGACGCGCGGCTGTGGTCTATCATGTCTGGATATCAGTGGATCACGACAATGCGAGGTTTGGAGTCGAACAGGTGAAATCATTCTGGACAACATGACCATTAATAGTCATTCTTTAGAAATCTAATTATATGTGAAAGATAGTGATAACGATGTGTTCAAAAGAACGCTCAAAACAGATTTCCAGGAAATTAGAATCAATTCAGGCGGTGTCTCGAATGTTTATTGTGTTAAATAACTAAGTGAAATGACAAGTTGACACTTTTATGAGTCCAACATTTCAAGGCTTATGTCATCATACTGAGCCTGACCTGTTGTTGATAACACACAAGCAGCTGTTAATTTAAGCCGATTGAGACTTAATAAGAAATAGAACGACGTAAGTATGGCCCTACCGGCGGCCGTATCGGCCTAACAAAACAAAGCTTCATCGTTTCACCCAATTTGTCCCGATCGATAACACGAGTCGTTACTTCTGCAACTCAGCTAAAGTTGGATATCACTCCGAAATATAAGCACAGACTAATACTCCATTATCGCAACACATATGGTGAACTATTTGTTCAATGCCTCTTTTTGCTGCTGTGGCTCAACATGCTACACTCTACGCCATGATATCAGCACAGTGGACTAAGTACAGTCTGGATTTCACACATGTATAAAAAAAAAAAAAAAAAAAAAAAACGCACTTTACTGTACTATCTGTTCTTTAAAAAAAAAAAAAATAATAAATAAATAAAAAAATTTTAAACCCTGAAAACTTTTGCCTATGAGAAAACTGTTGCCTATGAAAGGGGTGAGAAGACGGCGTTGTTTGGCGAAAAGTAGAACGGGGACGGTAAAGAGCTCCCCACCCCACCCCCACCCCCAGCGACACTTAACCGACCTACGCCACTGTGTATACGAACTTTTAGTTATTTTATCGGTAAATGAAGAACCAAGAAAACATTTTAACTTTAATGATATCATCAAGACAAAAGATTGTGACGCCATAACCATATCCCTGTAAAATGACCAGCCTACATTAAAAGCGTGGAGTTTGAACTACACCAAAGACTCCTGGTTCTCCGCCATTTCTCCAATCTTTCTCCAACACGCCACGCATTCAATTATCTGTATATTTCTTTTCTTAGGATCCGTTATATTTGTATAATACTCCAGCGGGGAAAAAATATTATTGGGCGCCATTGAGAACTAAGGGTTTTAGTCTCTTTCAAAGCTGTCAACTAAAGAAGCATTTATAAGCCACGATACACTGAATGCGATCCCGAAGCTTACACCATTCTCCCCCCCCCACCCCATTGATCCCCCTTATAAGCCTTTTAACGCTGCTACATTCCTTCCATACAACGCATAGATCAACCGTTATCTACCGAGACACTGGGCATGTGAGACTGCATAATTGAAGGCCTAATGAGAAGCTCCAATGTTTGTTTAGTAGCGCTAGGCTAGATGGTAGGTGACTTCCCATGTTTTTTAGTAGCGCCAGGTTAGATGGTTGGTGACTTCCCATGTTTGTTTAGTAGCGCTAGGCTAGATGGTAGGTGACTCGTGACTTCCCATGTTTGTTTAGTAGCGCCAGGTTAGATGGTTGGTGACTTCCCATGTTTGTTTAGTAGCGCTAGGCTAGATGGTTGGTGACTTCGCATGTTTGTTTAGTAGCGCTAGGCTAGATGGTAGGTGACTCGTGACTTCCCATGTTTGTTTAGTAGCGCCAGGTTAGATGGTTGGTGACTTCCCATGTTTGTTTAGTAGCGCTAGGCTAGATGGTAGCTGCCTACCCATATTTGTATATTAGCCTCCTATGGAAAATTTTAGCACTAACATCTAAAAGTAAATAGTGGTTCAAAATTCAAGAAATATGTATACATTTCTTTCATTTAACATTTGAAAAAAAAAAACAAATTTCACGACGTGATCTTATCTAAAATGCAAGTATTAGTATTACATTTTATGCACACATTCGTCACCAGTGCAACTGTAAAATGATAACAGTAATTCTTCACATTTCATTGCCTTCCATCATGAAATACCAGTTCATGCGTTGCTTTCACGGCCAAATTCCATAAGTGCTGCCGACCCGAAAATTCCTCTTTCAACTTGTCACGGTAGGGCGGGAATAGTTTCCTTAACCCCTATTTTGCCGGTAATTCCCGGAGCAGAATTTATTGTTGAGAAATATTAAACTATTAACTGAGTTAAAGTATAACGGAGTTGACTATTGAGCTGTTGTTGACTTTAGTGTAAAAAATCTGTAAAAAATAATGGTGGGAGAAGTGTCCAAGTCGTGACTAGATTATCATTTGAGCGACGCTATAATGTGCTACCTTTAGCAGTAGAAATTCAGTGCAGTTAATTGTTATTCCTATTTTCCTAAATTCCTAACACAAAACAACAGTATTTGAAATCTATCTGTTGACTTGATTGCATAAATTGTATTCAAAATACCGAAATCTGGATTTCCGGGGGTAAAAAAGCCTGCGGGATTACGGTTTACAAAAAATAATAAAAATTAAAAAAAAAAAAACGCTCACTAACGTTATTCATCTGTTCGTATTAAATAAATATTCCTTTTTTTCCCCTCCTCACCAATATAGAGCCATCCAGAATTTTTTAAATAACATTGATAACTAAACAAGTATAGTTTATAATTCTAAACCAACAAACTACGCGCGTGGTTTTCGTACGTGCCGGCATTGAAGCTGAAGGCACGTCATGATCTCCAAGACAATGCAATCGTCGTCACCGTTACAGGGGCGGGAAGTTTGATCAACGTAAAGAATCACGGGCGTGTTCACTAAAACAAAATATGGCTTACCGGTGCCCATAGTAATTAACGCTCCACAAAGATAACAGCTGTTTTATCTTAAATATCTGTTACAAGCGATACTTATATTCTATACAGAAGATTATTGCGTCCTTTGCTTATCAATTGTTTATATCTAGTCATATATCTAGTCTTGCTTTTTTATTAAGAGTCTTAAAAGTTGATATATTTAAATACAATTTTATTTCAATTCCTTATTTAGCCTTTTCCAGAAAACGAAGAGAATAATAATGAATATAAATAATATAATAGTCCAAGTCACTGGATCTGGAACGCTGAGGAGCGATGTACGACAGTCTACAGCAGTTAGTTTAGTTGAAAAATCGTGTGTTGATGAGCGCTGTAAAAATATTTAATATGATGACGTCATTGTTTGGTGTGCATCGGTGCGCAAAATACAACCCCTATTATTAAATACTTTGCGTACATTTCAGAAAGTTTAATATTTCGTATTTATCAAAAAAGGACAAGTTAGTTGGGCTTTTGAAAAAGGTTGGCGCCGTAGGCGCCCTAAAAAAGGGGGCGCCGTAGGCGCCACGGCGCCCCGGCACAATTTAGTAATAAATAATAGTAATAATACGTTTCTAATTAATAAGAGAAAGCCCTTACATACTTGATGACGTAATTAAACCGACTGCACGGCATGACAAAATGTTATCACCAAACAGATCAAATTTCCAGCTACGTGCAAATATGTCAAAGCTAACAGGGTTCCATTTCTATCGATTCTTATCCAGATAAGGAGAGAAAAAAAGCGTGTGCGTTTAAGGGGAGGCAAGCAACAACGTGTCCGATATTAGGACGATAAAAAAGTCAGATTATTGTCAATAGCCAACTGGACACATCTTCGCCATTTTCATACTAATGAGGTTTGGAAATACCTTAGGTGCCACCATCCGTTTTTTTTACTCCCGATTGTCCGTTATTATTTTTTTAACATTCTAAGCGCTAAATATGGAATTTCATGTCGTTTTTTAACTTTAAAAGAAGAAATCTATTTTGATAAATGGTGAATTGTATTTTAGTTTTCTCCCCAATGATATGCCTTGTCAATATAAAGGAATAGGAACTAGATCACTAGCCTCTCAGTCAAGCGTTAACTTTGATTTAATAAGTGCGGGTAGTAGCGCTGAATGGCGAGCTAAATTATTAAAGATACATTTTTACTGTTAGGTATAATCGAAAATCAGAGGAGTTGGCGGAGGGGGGGGGAGGACATGTTTAGGGATGATGTGGCCAGAATCTGCCTCTGCTTTAACTTTAAAGATGTATTTCTTATGCTTTAGCCATGATGTACCGTGTATCTATACTCCTATTATAAGTTATGAAAACAAATCATGTATATCATTCAACTGAGAAACTGAGGAGATTTGTTTATATACTTGGAGTCGTGGGGAATTGGGGGGGGGGGTTGATTTCTCCCGCAGCGCGAGGTTAAATTAAATCGGGTTCGTCTTGACAAATATTTTAATTGAACCTGAAATACCCCCCCCCCTCGCCGATATAAACACACGATTCCGTTGCACTTCACTGCGCACGAGGTCAACCTTGGATCGACATGACATTCTTTAGAATTTAGGGGGAGGAATTACAGAAAGAAAGGTAATCAAATCAATGAAGAATTTATTTCCTTTAACGCACGAGTGTCGAACCTGAGCCAACGGCATTTGACTTGAAACATTCCACGACATATAGATCTAATTAGAAGCCGTTTATTACGTCCCCGAGTGGCCTGGCAATGCCTAGTCTGATGTTTATTTAAATGAAATGTTTGTAAAATGTTTCAATGATGGCTAAGCCGTTTAAATGGCTCAGAAGGTCGACTGATCATCTGATCAATGTGGTCCACAGGGCGAGAGATTTGATCAATGTAGTCCACAGGGCGAGAGATTTGATCAATGTGGTCTACAGGGCGAGAGATTTGATCAATGTGGTCTACAGGGCGAGAGATTTGATCAATGTGGTCCACAGGGCGAGAGATTTGATCAATGTGGTCCACAGGGCGAGAGATTTGATCAATGTGGTCCACAGGGCGAGAGATTTGATCAATGATGTCCACAGGGCGAGAGATTTGATCAATGTGGTCTACAGGGCGAGAGATTTGATCAATGTGGTCCACAGGGCGAGAGATTTGATCGATGTGGTCTACAGGGCGAGAGATTTGATCACTGTGGTCCACAGGGCGAGAGATTTTATCAATGTGGTCCACAGGGCGAGAGATTTGATCACTGTGGTCTACAGGACCTGGGACACGCCCGCAGTTTTTTAGTATGTCCTGGGAAAAATATGAATGCAACAAGTTTTTATTGCTTGAGTCGTAGGATAATCTCGAATGTCACCCACATTCCTCCGGCTACCAATATAAGGGGAGGACTGTGGAAGATAGAGAGTGTCCCCAGCCTTGGTTAGAGAAGAGTGTCCCCAGCGCTTGGCTAGAAGAGAGTCACCCTGTGACTGTTCAGGATAGAACATAGTGGTAGCGTAGGGTATAGGCTGTGTAGCACAACTGTATACTGTGATTTTTGTAGTGTTCATTTACCTATCCATTTAGTAGTAACTGTGTGATTATCCAAATAAAGAATGTCTACAACTATAGTCCTCGCTGCCTGTGTGTTATCTATTTAGTAATTCAAGAAACTGTCAAGTTAGTGTGTGCTGCTACACAACTAAGACATATAACATAACATATAAATTTAACTATAGCCAACCACTCGGCTACATATCGATGTTTGGATGAGGAAAGACAACACTCGTTTGAACAGAGGTGCGGCTCAGACATGTCACTAACGTATAAATGTGGGAATGTCCGAGTTTAACCTTTTTAAATAGCCAAAATAAACATTCGGAAATATTAGAATAGAAACTTCTAAAGAAATGCCACAATGTTTTCATAGAAACATCATTCGGAAAACTTTTTAACACAACAAACAGTGAAGAAGGTTGTAGTCTGCAAACGTCAATCCCCCCCCCCCTCTTTCCCCGAATCAATCTGCTCCGTTGGCTCAAAAACACGTAACACGGCCAAAAACGTTGTTCGTAACCTTGTTAAAATGACCAGCGAATGACTTTGTCCACCGCTTAACCTCTAAACAACGAATAATGTCTAATGTTGGCCCGCGAATGACACACGGCCAATGACTACGGCAGTGCGGGTCTCTTGATACCTGAACATGCCACAACAACCTATTTGTGAAAACTCCAACTAAAAAAAATCTGTATTACGTAACAGACGACAGTGCACACGTCTCACGTCACTCACGACCTCCACAAACCTTTTCATTTCTCCAATAGAATCGTCAAACACAAATCAAGCACAGGGCGTTAATGACGACCTGAAAGTCCTCTCTCAAAACTCCAATGATAGCGACAAAGCCGTCCCGCAGCGTGTCATTCCTACGGAGGTAAAGCGACGTCATTTTTGGGGGAGTGAAAAATCTCATGTTTTTTGTATGATATATAAACATGCGCTCCAGTAAACGTTGACTGTCCTGAAAGCAGCCTCGCCGCCTACGACAGCAGAGGGAACTGGATAGAGGTCCAAATAAATACCTGGTACTGCGCCGTATATTTATATTATAGAAGGTATGGGGGGAGGGCGTATAGGGAGACGGGGGAGTTAAGGGAGGGGTAGACGACGACCTGGGTGAATACATTTTTTTCCCACCACACCGCGCGAGGTGACAGATGTAAGCACGCTATTTTTTGTAGCTCCCGTATATTTTAACGGAGTATTGACTAGATCGCCGGCTAAGCGGAATGGGTTGTTGTTGACAGGTCATTAATATTGTGGCCTGAAACTGAAGGCTTGAATCGTGTCCGCCTGTGGTACTAAAGGTGAGGAGACAGTCGGTCAAAAGGCTACTAATAACGTAGGGCATGATTATTGGGAATCTGGGCTCAACCCTTTCAAGTCGTTAGTGCGTCCCGACCAATGTTCCCTTTAAGCTGCGCGGCTGTGCAACCGCGCAGATATCTGACCGACGCTGCGTAGCAGTTTAGAATTACCGATCAGCAGATTTTGTTAAATATCGCATAAAAATCTATGTTGTGTAACTTTGCACACGAGTTGACCAACAATTTTGCCTCGCCTGTAAAGTAAAGAGATAGCATTTTGCCAAATCTTCCCCCCACACACACGTCGGAATTTTGAGAAAAAATGCCACACTTGCCTGGCAGTCCACTCCACCCGTGCACCCCCATCTCTACGCCGATGGTTTAAATCCTTATGTACGATCCCATAAAATCTGTTAATATTTTAATTAGGGATGCGGAAATTATCGATTAATTTCTCGATTAATCGGTAAAAGTTTTTATCGATTAAAATTATTGTAATAGATAAAATAGCTATTTAATTTACAAAGACCTTAGACTTTTGTTATTTCGATTTGTTTAAACATATTTAATTATTAATATCTAATAGTTTTTTTTAGGTAAAGACTTCTCCATAAAAAAGATTTTTAAAATGTAAACTTTAAAATAAGCTGTTTTTTATAAGGAAAATTGTATTTAAAAATAAAAATTTTTTTTACTTAATTAACAATAATAATATTTAAATTCATTGACATAATTTTGAACTACTTATATTTAAATATATCTCCTAAAACTATTAAAGTGCCTGTTTTTGTTATTTCCCTTGAAATTTTCAGTTAAATGACGTCATACCTCTTATTTTTAGCTTTAATCAAAATTATCGATTAATTATTCAGTAATTTTTCAAAAGTTAACGATTAAAATTAAATTAATCGACAACAGCCCTAATTTTAATTAGTAGGTTCTAGGGCTACATTTCTTAGTTTTAAAACATTCTTTCTATAGCGGCAGTTATTTCGGCGGTGTATGATAAAATGATGAGCAGTTCGTTCACACTGAAGCGATTATTGATGATTTTAAAATAAAATCTTAGGTCTTGCTTTATCTTAGCGGCTGTTCAATACAAAGAAACTAAGAATTTAACCTATAGGATTCAGTGTATTATGGCTGTAGAGTTTTTAAAAGAAACAACAAGAAAAGTTTTGATATTTAAGACGTGCTAAAAATAAGTTTCGATTTAATTTCTGTAATTAAATCGCGGTACATTACACTTATTTTGACCAAGTTGTTCCGTTTTATTAGTAACCGTTGTTTGTTTTAAGGTCCCCCGCAACATCATTTTCTGTGGAGTTCTTCTATTAAATTGGTCGTGTTTTTGTCTATTACCCACTCCCTTTTATGTTGAAATGTGTTATTAACCTGTCAGATGGCGATAACGGAGGGCGTATAAAACAATTTATGTTGATTATATGTGCACATTCGTAAACCCGGATCACGAAACCTGTTGCTCCCATTTTTCTTACTATTACCACCAACATCACGTGGTCTCAGAAGCGTCGCCACTCGTATCTCAACGCCTGCTCAGCCGAGGACCCAACTAACTAATTCGCCTTGTCCAACGTCGACGCTGGAAGTCACTGTTGAGACATAAACTCTGGTAGTCACTGTTGAGACATTAACTCTGATAGTCACTGTTGAGACATTAACTCTGATAGTCACTGTTGAGACATTAACTCTACCGCCTACTGTAGCAGTGTCGGCACTTCACCGTGACTTCACCTTAAAACGTCTGATGGCAGTGACTATGGCTAAGGCAGAGTTCCACTGCACTGACTCACACCTGTTGGAAGTTGAAAACCCGCTATCTCCATTGCTACCACCCTTTCACCCATGTTCATTCTAAATATAGTACGCCCGGGACGGGCCGTGACAAAGACGGGACGGTGAATCAAAGCCACCCAGGGCGGGGACGGGAGCACATTTGCCTACCTAAATAAAATGCAGGGCCTCGACAGTTGGCGTTGTCCCCTAGATGTGCAGGGGGGCACTGTCAGCTATTTCTAGCCAGTGTTAGTTGAGCACAGCAACGAAGCTTCAGTTTAGTTATGTTTCGTATGCCGTTTCTTCCGAGTTAAAAACTAAATTGTTCTTTGAATGTATTACATATTATATCTCATGTGGGCTGAAAATAAATGACGCAGAGGTGTATCTAAGACGCTCTGTCCCCGGGGGAAAACTAAATAATAATACCCCTCCTCAAAGTTATTACCATTGTTTACTTAATGAAATATAACGTCGTAATCCTCATTAGGGCCGCCCTGTATTTCGACCCCTGCGGCATATGTAGCCTGCCCCCCCCCCTTTCGATAAAGCCTCTAAAATGACGATGCTCTTATAATTATACAAAAAATGACCATACATCTGGACTCTCGTTAATTGCTGAATAGCATCTATACCATAGACATATGGGGAAAGTATAAACATGTATAACAGCTAAGAAGTCCCTGGCTACTGTCCGTACCCCGCTCAGAGGATTGGAAGGAAGATTGACGAAGCACTATGAACCCCATCACGCAAGCGTAATGGATGATGTCAAAGTACAGTATTACTCGTTCTTTATCAACTATCTGAACTAATGAATATATTCATTTATTAGACACACCTTCAGTTGTTATTTTCAGCTTTCTCATATTTTAAGCTTTAAAGATAAACGATATGCAGGTGTAAACGATTCGGGAAATGCCTTCTTTGGTACTAATAAACAAACATTTTTTATTTATTTTAATAATACATTTTCTTCCCTCCCACTAGAAACTAAAAAATTTGATTTTTTTTTTTAAAGCGCACTTTATTATTTTCTAATTAAAGTTAAAGGGTAATAATACTGGGTAATTAAGTTCAAAATAATTTTTATACATGTACTGATGTGACTGATATTTTTTATAGCATTCCAATTCTGTATCGTTATAATAAATACTATTAATGAAAAGTGTTGTCAAGCGACGGTAGCAATGGGTAAGTAAGTATCAACCAATGTTTATGCTTGACCGAATCATCAGCCATTACATCAGCGTTTCTCAATCTGTGTGTGGCGACACATAAGTATGTCGGTGTGTCGTGAGAGATTTCCAGGTGAGTCGCGAGATTTAGTAAAAATATTTAACAATGCAAAGGTTATGAGCTCTGGAGTTTTTATGAAATTTTATAATGAAGCTCAACAACGGAATCAGTAATCACGTGTTTCGCGTAGGCGTGGGGCAAGGCGTTAGATTTGGTTGGCGTCTGTGTACGCCCTTTTCTTTTTTAATTCTTTCTAGTGCAGTGGTTCTTAACCTTTTTGGAAGTACCGAACCCCACCAGTTTCATATGCACATTCACCGAACCCTTCATTATTTATTATTAGTAGTAATATAGATGCCTTGAGTCGGGTGCTGTCTTGACCTCCCTCCGCCGAGCCCCGGCGACTGACTCACCGAACCCCTAGGGTTCGATCGAACCCACGTTAAGAACCACTGTTCTAGTGTCTCCGTCCAAAGCATGATTCATATGAAACCCTTGTTTCTAAACCATTGCCCAAAGATTTGCATTCCACTATGAGTCATGGTTGTTCAAGTAGTTTAAGTCTCGACCATTCAAGTAACGACTCTGGCTTTCAATCAAGAAACTCTATCCTTTAGTCAGTTTGAAAACAGTTAAAACTCTATGTTCATCTTCTTGGTTCTGAGAATTTGGCTTTTCGGCATTAACTAAAATTGAGTCCAAAAAACGAGATGACTCCTTACAGTTGATGCTGAGTTGCGCGTTTGCAATTCAACTTTGGAGCCCCGATGGGATATAATGTTTTCCCTTAAGCAGACACATCTATCACAATGATATATCACAGTAATATACATCACATTAATATGTACAAATGTTATCTTTTTATTCAAATAAGTTAAATTTATTTGTGTGTGTCGCGAAAATTCTTGAACATTCTTAGTGTGTCGCGAAAATTCTTGAATACTCTTAGCGTGTCCTTTAACCAAAAAGTTTGAGAAACACTGCATTACATGACGTCTGATCCGTGGGGTAACTGACCTGTAAGGCTTGACGGCCTATATTCCCATGCCCCGGTTAGGTACAGTGTGGCTTCTGTAGACCTATTCTACAGATATATCGAACTCTTTGTAAACAAGTATTTAAAAAAAGAAAGTAAGTCGATACCCAACAGTCATCAAAAACAACTAAATTATAATCTTCAAAGGTCGGGATTAAGACTGTAGGCAACGAAGAAGGATTAGGCTTGAAGGAGACTGTACATCGTTAGAGGGCGAACAGAGCGAAACCTTAAGCCCTGCACCCATTGTGAATATTCACAAGACTGTGTGGCAAATAGAGCGATATCACGAAGAGCGTTACTTGTGTGAAGTCGCAATGTAAAACCTTGTGTAACGATGAACTTTTCAAAGTTTTATTAGTAAAAACTGTTCATGATGTTCGCAGAGACCAGTTAAACTGCTAAGGACAAAACGTAATATGCGCGCGTGTGTATGGTGGGAAGGGGGGGTGCGGGCATTGTTTATGGGGGTTGATTGGGGCGAGAAAAATTCCAAACCCGGGGGTTTCCGACCCTTTACAACAACAACAAAAAATAATAATAATAATAAATAAATGAAACTGCAGACCGACTTTCATTTTTATGTGGACATTAAAGTCGACGGCAAGCTCAATTCATGCTGCCGTTTGTTGTGTTGTTTTTTTTAATCAAGTACACCTTACAAATACACAAACACAATCAAAGGAATCAAAAAACAAATCCAAACATTCGTGAACAGGGCGTGTTTTGTTACATGTATGCCACAAGGTCTAAAGAACAAAGCGATTGTTGTCGATCCTCATACTACATGATAGTTTTATCTACATCATCAAAACTGTGAATATTCAGCTGAAGGTACGTGAGAAGCGATTCCTGAAAGTACCGTGTTGAGACTCCTGGTAGTAGTACATGCAGGTGTTTTGACACCTGATAGTAAAACATGGGATGACACAACCGACATTAAACACGGGTATTAGCTAGAATTATACATGTGAAGGCATGATACATGTGATAATATTAGCGGGAGTGATTTGGTATCTGACAGCAATATGGGTGTTATAACTCCTATTTATAGTAGTGTAGGTGATCTGATACCCGATAGTAGAACAGGTGATGTTACTCCCGATAGTAGTACAGGTGATGTTACTCCCGATAGTAGTACAGGTGCTGTTACTCCCGATAGTAGTACAGGTGATGTTACTCCCGATAGTAGTACAGGTGATGTTACTCCCGACGATAGTAGTACAGGTGATGTTACTCCCGATAGTAGTACAGGTGATGTTACTCCCGATAGTAGTACAGGTGATGTTACTCCCGATAGCAGTACAGGTGATGTTACTCCCGATAGCAGTACAGGTGATGTTACTCCCGATAGTAGTACAGGTGATGTTACTCCCGATAGTAGTACAGGTGATGTTACTCCCGATAGTAGTACAGGTGATGTTACTCCCGGCTCTCGTTCATTTGTCCAAGGCCTCTACAGAAGGGTCATTCAAATCAAACTCCATTATGACACTAAATTTACAAAACAAATAAACACTAAAATAATGTTATTAAAGCTCTAATAATTACTTATAACTAAATATGTCAATAAATAGGTATCGTGCTATTATAAGGTTCTAAGTCAGTTACGTGTATAATGTAATACAAAATAATTTTAAAAGTTAACAACTATGGCTCAAATAGGAAAAATGTCCTAATCCAGGACGAAGCCACCAATTATGTTACGTCCGCAAGTGTTATTAAACTCTCTAACTTACCATAAATGTTGGAGTAATGATTAAATGGCTCGTTTACACGGCACGTAACACAAAAAGAAAAGAATGAACACAGTAACTGACTTTACAAATTGTAATTTAATACAAAGAAAATAATTAACAAGTTACCACACGATACCTGTGGTAAGAATTAATTAGTACAATAAATAACTTAGTAAATCTTAACTTATTACAATAACAAACAATAACTAAATTACTAAATAAAAAAGGTAAACACTCACAAAAGGGTTGATAGCGTTGGCGTTTACAGTACAATGACAACAAACAGTGGCCAGCTTATAGCTCCTGCGATGAGTGCAAAAATCTCTCTTCCTGTCTTCCTATCTTCTCATCTAATCTTATTCTCATCTCCTTCCTCTTTATATAGTAAACCTTTAAGAACGTTCTGGGTTTTACTTTACCCAGAAAAACAACCTGTTTCATAACTAACAAGTTCTAGAGCATTCTAGGAAAATACAAGTAGACAAACCCAGGGTCGAATGGGTGGAGCTTCGGCGATGGACCCTTGACCTGTCAAATCCTGAATAGCGGGGTGGGGGGTGGGACACAGTAATAAATCACGGTGACCCGTGTGCCGCCAGGGGGAGGGGTAGGGGTACCTAACATAAGGAAACAGGAATCATTCCTAAGGAAACTAATCGTTCCTACGGAAACAGGAATAATTCTTAAGGAAACATCAATCGTCCCTGGGCTTATAAAGTCCCTGGTACCTGTGATCATTTCTCAAAACATATATTTATTTATTTTTAAAACCAGACACGTGATGACGTGGGATATTCCAGTACTCCGACTATACAATAACGAACTTCCAAATGAAACTCACATCATCGCCAGTGGACCCTGCAATGAATGTTAGTCGATTTCAACACCCCCGCCCCCTCACCAACACACATATTTAAAGCTCGCCGCCGCCTGAGGCTTATTGTGATGATCATGACCAGGCTATAGATTTGAATCCCAGAAAGTCAAGTCAAAAGCAAACATTTCATTGGGAGCCCTTGATTAAAAACAAACACTTCCCTGGTGGGCCGTCAATGAAAAGCAGTGCTCCAGCTATTACAGACTGTTCGCGAACTGAACCGGCTAAACGATGAGTGAGTGAGCCTGGCGATAACACAACACCAAGCCGCATCAGGTTCTCTGACCACTGGACACAACACATGAAAAGTGTAACTGCCCTGGCATTTTAAAGAATTTTTATATGTTCAGTTATTATTTATTTTAGGGCTGGTATTATTTTTTTTTAATGTTCTATTAATCGGTGAATAAATTAATCGATTAATTTCGATTGATTATATTTGTATAACCCATAATAAGTTCCTTTATAAAGAATTTTTATATGTTCAGTTATTATTTATTTTAGGGCTGGTATTATTTTTTTTTAATGTTCTATTAATTGGTGAATAAATTAATCGATTAATTTCGATTGATTATATTTGTATAACCCATAATAAGTTCCCCCCGAAGTCGCCCTACGCGAAATCGGTTAAGTCGCGGTAATTCTATGGCTCCCAAATTGTGTGACGTAACACGGCAAATTAATATATTATTAACCTTATTTTAACATAAATTAATAGATATGCGCTAATGTAACAGGCAAAAGATACTCTAAAAGAAAAGTTAAAAAGCAATATTTAAAATTAAAAATTAATATTTATATATAAATAAAATTAGAAAAATAATGTATAGTAAACGAGATGTTTTCAAAGAATGTTAGTGTTTATCTCTCTTCAAGTATATTTTTGTCTCACTTGAAACTTATTTTATCTACCGTATTTACTAATTTGTTGTTTATACTTTTACTATAATTACTCATTTTATAGGGCTGTCACATATTTTTATTCATCACTAGTTATACCAGGCCAAGGCAGGCGACACCATGAGGAAGCTTCTAATGTACGAAAGTTATTTGACAAAACATTTAATAAATTTACAGTAACCAACTTAATAATAATCTAAATTTACATGATATTGAGTTTCAGTACAAATTCAGCTTTCCATGTTGGCCACATTAGCTCAGCCCTATACATCTATATCTTTATATATAATTCTCCTCATGATCCAACCATACCGGACACCAAGTAAGCTGTCTAATGATTAGACAGTCACAGAGCAAGTAATGGGTCACTGAGCTTGACCCATGACCCATATGACCCATCAAGTTCTCGACCCAGACCCATCATGACCCATGACCCATTGAAACAAATTTTGGCGATATAAAATATATCAAATTAAATCAAACATGGGACATATTAAAATTGTTTAAAAGTAAAAATATGCTTCAACAAACTACGAAATTTATATATATATCTTATATAAGATATACAGACGCTCCTTCTATGCAGAAGATAATTGCGTCCACAGACCATGAGAGATGATCTGTTGGCAAGTGATGCAGCGGTCACAGGCCACGGCTATAGGGGTTCCACGCATTACCCCAGCCGCCTAACTATTGTCTAGTTAGGTACCCATTCGGAGCTGGGTGACTCGGGGACTCCTCAGGCCCCGAGAACAAATCCTCACTTTCGTGTGGATTCGAACTCGTGACCATCAGTNATCAAATTAAATTAAATTGAAAAATTAAATAATTAAATTAAATAATAATTAAATTAAATTAAATTATAAATAAATTGGCAAAATCGCTGTAAGTGTTTCACATAGAATTTTCTATACAAATGTATGGAAGGGCACGTATTGTTTTTGTCGCAAATAAAAAAAAATCGCGCAACGACGGGTTTTTTTCAGAGTCAGGCGGAAACTAAGGATGGGTCGTGGGTCAGGGAGCATTGACCCATGACCCATTTGACCCATCCAATTTTGCGACCCATTTGACCCATTGACCCATTACTTGCTCTGGACTCTAATCCCACCGACCAATCAGCTGCCAAGAAAAGGTAGTGCACAGGGTGGGGGATCATCGAGACCAACGATGCATTCAATGGAGGTCAATTACTTGGTTCTTCCAGAACAACAGAATAGCATGTATTTCGTAGTGTAGTGGTTATTACATTCGCATAACACGCGGAAGGTTCAAGCCCCAGCTAAGACATTACTTTTTTTAATTTTTAAAGATATTCGTGTTTGTGCCCGTTCATTTCCCACTTTCTTTTCGAACATGACTTTCCAACACGCTGTTCATTCGCGTTGTTCTGATTTCTTCGTGATGTAGTTTTTGTCTGTTCTCCCCTCCCCCTAATTTCTTTGCACTATTTATGAGACGGTCTGCGGCGTAAGCTACGCCGCGAGCCGCATCTAGTATAAGATAATTCACCAAAGCGACTACGTGCAAATAAGCATAATGAAAGACCCTCACTAGGGTCGACCAATCAGTTTATAGTTAACAGTCAGAGGTGGTCTCGAGACCAATGGTTCTTGCGTTCACTTGCGTTGTTCCGTCAGAGGATTCGTAGAGTAGTGGTTATCACCCCCGCCTTACACGCGGAAGGTCCTGGGTTCAAGCACCAGCAAAAACATTATTTTTTAATTTTTTTAAAAAAGGGTGTTTGTGCCCATTCTTTTTCCGTGCGAGTGTTTCGAGACCAACAATGCGTCGGTGGTCACACACCCCGCAAAGACGTTCACTAGCGTTGATTTGATTTCTTCGTGATGTAGTTTGTGTCCGTTCTTTCCACCTTTTCTTTGTACTATCCATGAGCAAGTCTGCGGCGGATGCTACGCCCCGGGGGCGTATCTAGTATTATTATTTACTGCAGAAAAATTGTGACTTTTCATATCCCCAAAGGGAAGGGTTAAAGTTAAAGGTCGAAACTGGACGACCTGCAGTGTTTATTTATAGACGAAACGTGATTTCGTGGCATGCAAATATAAAAAGTTAATTAGCTTAACGGGGCCGGGGTTGAAAAGGTTTACGAGTGGCGGAGGGGGGTGAAGGGGTCGGGCTAAAAACAACGACTAGTGAGAATGATGAGCTGCCGCCTAAGAAAGGGCGCAGCTTTTGTCCTTACGGCATTAAAGCTAAGACGTCCAGGCAGGCGTCCCCTAGACGAGTGAAAGGTGTATAGAATACGTTATGTGTTTGTGGTTATGATTTGTATGTTCTACATTGAATGCGTTGATTATAATTATTACATGTGTTTAGCTGTAATCTTTATATGAAGTGCCGTCAGCCCAGCTGGTTTCTGGGTTACAGCAATATATCAAATTATCAAATAATAATTACAATTAATTTTAACCACAGCTGTTGGTACGACGTGGCGGACTAAACTGTGGCTAAATTTAAATAGAATCTTTTACTTTCCCCTTCTATGTACGTAAAGTGCATGTCATCTTGACCCACCGACAATCTCAATTTCAGATTCTAAAAAAAAAATTAAAGGTAACGGATTCCAGGAGAACCAATCACCACATTGCATTGACAAACTTTACGGATCGATCCCAGCACCACCCCTTTAGTATCATTGTTGCAATAGAAATGTGACATAGTTTTAATTATATAAATATTCATAAGGCAGTCAGCGCGGCACCCGAACGAGCAAAAACAAGGCCCAGTAGCTTATGGAAAAGGTCCATTTAAAACAAATCAAATTACGGTAAATGACAAAAATAATAATTTATTTTCAAAGTTCGCTCATAACTGCTTCTTTGAGGTTTCTTATAATATTTTTTAAATAAAAAAATGTTTGCCAAAAAAAATTAATTAATTAATTAAATATTTATATATATTTCTTTCTGTGTACCAATCACAAACTCACAACACGAAATATAAAATATATACGTTATATATACTATATACTATATATATACTATACGTTACTGCTTCAATCATAATATTAACAACCAAAACAATCAGCCATTAAATTCAGGCTTTACCGTAATTTTTTTTTCTTCTAGAGACATTGTGCCGTTTCTTCTCCTTCCCCGTGTGGCAAAGCTATTTTTAACGACACCCAAAGCAGGTTTCCCTTTTTTCTGTTCAATCAGTTCTGTTTATATAAAAAAGCGCCCTCAGAGTAGCGGGCCGTTGGGCTGTATAAACTGTATACACCCTGATAGACGAGAGGCGGGTCGCTATAGGAAAGGGGTCAGATGTACGGTTAAGAGCGTGTTTGCCTAGAGATAGAGACTTCAGGGCCCTTTGTCCCGCCCGGGCGAAAAAGTAAGACATCACTAAAAATATATGGTCCCAATAGGATATAAAAGTACTAATACTTGGCCCCAGAAGGGTGTAACAGTAAGACATCACTATAAATTTGAGCTGCGGAAATTCACGATTAATTAATCAATTTATCGTTTAAAAAAATTAATCGATTAAAAATAATTTGATCGGATAAAATTCAATTAAAATTTAATAAAATACTTCTGTTATTTTTTCCCTCCAATTTATAAATTATTTTATATTTTTTGTTACTACACGCTTTTCTCTCGTATTATTATTATTTATTTAGAGGAGCATACGTTTGAGAGCCATGGAATTACCGCCACTTAATATTTCGTAAAATAATGAGTAGCGACTTAACGGGACCTATCTATCGATTAATCGGTTAATTTTCCAGATTAATTGAACAAAACTTTTTAAATCTTTTTTTTTCTATAAATAAATGGCCCCAATAGGGTGTAACAGAAAGATATCACTTTAAATAAATTGCACCAAGAGGATGAAAGGCATCTCTATAAATACAAGCCCGCAATATGACTTGATGCATCATTATAAATATATTGTCCCAATGTTTAAAAGACGTCACTATAAGTGCATCAAAAATAAGTTTAAATGTGTGTCAGGGGTCGTCCATAAAGTACGTCACGCTATTTTTGACCATTTTTAACTCTCCCCCCTCCCCCCTGTCACAAACTGTCACAAATCTCGGACCCCCCCCCCCAAAGTACGTCACACTTTCGTACAAAAATATATTTTTTATGATCAAAATAATCAAAATTTAACATAAAACACCATGACGTCACACATGGCCGGACATCCCCCCCCGTCACAAACTGTCACACTTTCTTACACCCCCTACCCCCTCTGGAGCGTGACGTACTTTTTTATGGACGGTCCCTCAGAGGCCTGACAGTAAGGCACCTGTTCGCTTCAAGTAGAAAAAGATACATCACTGGGCTAGGCCCCACAGGTCTTTACAAGGGCCGGGTATAACGAGACACAGGAGACACACCGCTATGACATCAATGTAAAAGGCTCGACTCATACTCATGCTACCAGAAAAGCATTCATCAACGCAAACGAACAATTATTTGGGAAGCCACTATAGGACCATAGATAAGTGAGGTGAGTAAGAGTATTGGATCACTTTAAACTAAAGGGCAGCACGAGGAAAGTCTTTTTGAAAAATCAAAATAGAATAACGCTTCAAAAACTTACTGCCCCCTTCCCCACAGTCTCTTTTGTTATAGTTCTAAATAATGCTGAACATAACGCGCGCAAAATGATCGTTTTAGCCAATGTTCCCTCTAAGGTTCGTTGGTGCGTGTCCAAAATAACAAACTCGTGTGCAAAGATGCACAGCATAATTTTGTTTGTTTGAAACTTGTACGCGCCACAAAAACAAAAGGAGATATTATATTACCGTTATCAAATTAGCTGCGAGTTAATTCTAAATTGCTGCGCGGTTGATTAGCTTCAATGTAACGTGGGCCGTAATGTCCACAGTCTTGGTTTTAATTTCAGCATAGATACGACCAAAACACGAATCCTATTTAGCTTATAGCCTATAGTTAATGTATGTAACATTTTATACTTTACAGTCGAACAGTTAAACTTTGATAACCTGCATGATTGCAAAGGGGATAGGGGGAGGGGAGGGAACAACTCCTCGATAAACAATTTAATGTATTTGATGGGCTGATAAAATCAATTGAGCCCCCAGGAGCTGAAGACGTCCAGAGGTTAGGACGTTAGTAGTGACGTCTACGTACCTGAGATGGTATCTCTCGCCCCACTCCCCAACATCCCGGCGGAAACTGGCTCAGCTATTGAATGACTCTGTCGTGATCAAGATCGAGGAGAGTTTTGTCGATTCGCTCAACCGTGCTATCAGTATCAGGGCCTACCTCGGCCTTACCTGTGCCCTCCGTCAAACAATTCACCGGGATAGCGCGGCATACAGACATACCCCAGAGGGAGTGGGGAGTAAGGGGGGGGGGGGGTCGTGTGACTTGAACTTTGCAGTGCTGGGGGTCAGATCGTGTGACAACGTATGGTAGCTGGTGTGAAGAGAATGGAGATTGGTATCACGGGAGAAAATAGCGTGTGCGTGAGGGGGGTTGTAGAGGTGGAGGAGGACATGGTCTGATTGATGGAGTTTTCTTCACGTTTATAGTCAGTAAGAATTAACTGACAGCAGAGTAGGGATTATAACACGATTTCCTCAAATATCAATATCCAATGACCTAGTTGCCCACCCATTGCATTTGTCCAGCATTTACTAACCTAGTTATCTAGTTCACCATCCAGTATGCTAGTTAACCGTCCACTAAGCCAGGTAACAATCCACTTAGTGATCGTAATCCTATAGCCACTTCACTGGGTATGCCGCCCGATAGGTCGAATTACATTGAATGAACTCATTTTTCACTGCAGCTGGTACATCACGACTACAGTAATTCATTACACTCTGGACCATTTCTTTGTACTTTTATTTAAAACCACGAATTTTCCTATCAATACTATCATTGGTTAAACTGCATTTCTATACAAAATATCCAAAAAGTCAAACAGTCATTGCAATTTTCCATTAAAATAACATTGTCGTTTTTGTTGGTTGGTTTATGTAAACAATAGATTCGGACGTGAACAGATGTCCCCGCATGTTGTTCTTGTTATGACTAGCGTGTATGTGTGGTGACATTGACGGTGTACCACCTGTTGCTGCTGATTGTTAGTAACGGTGTCAGCCATGTGTGGTGGGTGAACACTGCCTATTATTTCACTACACCACTTACGTCATTTTATCAGGGTAAAGGTAACGATGCCATAAGAGAAATCCTTTACACTAATTTACAGGGTTTTTTTTTGTGTGTGTGTGAGTTACACACTGGTTGCAAACAAAGAAAATAAAATGCCAATGGATTTAAATAATAAAGAATTTGTGATAAGGGTTTGAAAACAGAAAGCTCTTATTTTCATAGAATTACAGAAATGAGAATCAAATGCTATGAATTTAAATTTCAAAATCAACATTTTTGAGACCCAAAATTCAGATATTTCATATTTTGTTGTTGCTTCACTATATTTATGGAGGGAAAAAGTCATGAAACGACACAAAAAGACTTTTCAAATTATAAATTATATACTTTTCCAATACATATATATGTGAACTTAAGTAGCTTGAATGGGGTGTACATGTGTCTTCCTTACATAAATTTAACCTGTAATATAAATTTCTATGAATAACCCTTGATCAGTAGTTAAAATTGACCTACTGCAGAGGTTATAAATCTGTATGAGTTTTAAAAAATTTTAAAACTGCTACTGTACAATGTTATGTTACAACATCTGAATGATCCCCACACAGATTGTCACATCTAAGGGTTGTTTGGACTAGGGTCACTCGGGTAGTCACATATAAGGGTTGTTTGGACTAGGGTCACTCGGTTCAACAATGCTGTTTACTGTCACGGCCATATTTTGTCTGCAGGTCATGAGAGCAGACCACAAGATGTCAGGCTGATGGCTTGTTTGCAACAGGCTGTGTTGGTGGGACTTTGGCTTGTGTTTCTAGGTGACAAGTCATGGCAACAACCCTGACATTTGTCACTTACTCTAGAGACCAAAACATAAACAAAACAAATCTGAGTGCCAAACATGTGTCCACAGGACAGCTATACCCTATGAATTTATTGCAACTTTGTGGGGGTGACAAAAACGAATCAATGAAAATAGGCAGAGTTCTTTTTTTCAAGTAAGTTACTAGACAACAGGGGGGCTTTGGTGGCAGAGGTGTATGCACATTTCGGTGGTGTAACAAAAGTTGCCATGAAAAGCCAGGATATGCTCCCATGACTAAGAGTGTCCTAGCTCTGATGGGTATCTGACATTATTTAAGGTTAAGTAAAAGACGGCTGGGACAATGTGCTAACCACACAATACCCTTGTATGTCGTGGCTAAAGGAACTTGTGAACGCTTCTTCACTTGGAATATAGGCCTATGGCGTGAAAAGGGAACTTCTAAATACATGACAACAAAAAGCATTACTCAAAAACCTTAAAAAACTAAAAGAAGATTATAAACACAAGACTCACCTTGTTTATAAGTAGAAAACATCAGAAAATCTCCATTCCGAGGTGAAGAGTCGCTTCATGAATTGGTAGCTTGATTAAAAACTTTTTCCATGTAATAAATAGGTGGACGGACTCAGATTCTTAAAAATTGTTTTCGGTAACAAAAATATGAAGTCACGGAGTAGACCTCTAACAAATAATTTGGCTGCAACACTTTTATGATATTATTTGATAATATTTGTAATATTGAATCTTATCGTGATAGAAACAATTAACAACAAAAATTGACAATTTTTGACAAAAAATTGAATGATTTTTTAAGTCTTGCTGTTTTAAAGTGTTTTTGTGTATGTCTATTTGAAAAACAATTTTGTTTCTATAAAGTAAATTGATTTAGATTACATTCCTTTAAGCACCAAAGTAAAATATCCAAGTAACTGACAAGAGATGAACCTATAGTTTGTATGTATTTTTTCTGATTATTTAAAGAAATGGACTAAAATAATGTTATGAAAGGATTTTTTAGTTGTTTTTCTGACCACGTGAAAGACAATCAATAGACTAAATAAATAAATAGATCATAAGGGGAAATAATCTACTCATCTTAACTTTCACAGTCATTTTCCTACACACCTTTTTTAAAAAATGTAAATAATAACAAATGCAACGCCTTTTGAGAGATCAATAGATTCAAAATTTAAATAATGCAAGCTCTTGTAACCCACTAGACTGCCATGATCCCAAATTTGAGGACCACCGCCCTAGACCCTTGAAGTCAAACAAAGCCACCCTGTAATGTACTTACGTCCTCCTCGGACATATGGAGCCACTGTTTGGGGTTGTCCTCTGCTGCCAGGAATGCAATCAGATCTAAGGCCGTTAGTCTGGTCTGACGTCGCGATGAGACAAAGATGAGCACAGGTTTAAATGGAGAGTGAGTCTTGATGGCTGAAACAAGCCGTGAAATTATTGGATGTTATTCTGATGACCTGCGGCATAGAGTCCAGGGATGCAGTGTGTCATTTTATAACAGATTAAAGTCTGGTTGACAGCTTATTTTAGTAGCAAAAATCTAAAGCATCAAAGTGTCCAATAAAATTTAACAGGGAAAATCACAAATGTCAAATCAAAGCTTATGAAGCAAATACATGTGCATTTTAGAATAATTGTTTACTTAAAACGACTTTTATCTTAAAACAAAAGTTTTTAAGATTTTTATTTTAAAAACAGTAGACCACAAATCAACAAAAGAAAAAATGAAAAGGAATTTAGTACAGTGAGTAAATGCTGTGAAAAATATTTTAAAAAGTGTTTCAAATTTGTAAATGATGATAAGTCGTTTAAAAAAAGTTATGTCATGAACATTGCTACAGATTAAAATTTTAAGGAACACAATTTTCAAAGAAATGGGTTTACTTCATGTATTGCTGTGTCAGTTTAAGAAATAATAATTCCATGAATTCATCATAAGTGTATTTATCATTGCTACTTGAAATACCTATGTTTTATTATCCAAAGATATTTTAAATAGCTGTGAAACCAGGGCATTAGATAATGCAAATTCTAACCTTGAAATGCTGGCTTATTCATGGTAGCCATACGGGGACAGTAATGTTGTCCAGGAAATCCTTTGACATGGACTGTAAGAGGGACCGGCCTGACTGATGGACGGAAGTTAAACAGCCCCATCTGGTGAGAAATTACATAGAGAACACATAGGTGGTGTGCTACAAGATAAAAACTTAGCTGTCAGAAACTAAAAGTCATCAATAAAATTAATTATTTCAATTTTGGTTTACAAAAAAATTGATCTTGTCAAGCAAAATATTTGATAATAATTTTGATGTTAAAAACTAGGGCTGTTAATGTTAACGATTAATTTAAATTTAATAGATAACTTTTGAAAAATTAACAATTAATTAATCATTAATTTCAACTAAAGCCAAAAATTAGAATTTATGATGTCATAAGTAACACTTAGTAAACGTAAGTCAATAAATCATAAAAAATAATTTAATAGTTAAATTTTTTAATGAATTATCAAGAAATTAATCGTTGATTTCCGCAGCCCTATTAAAAACATGATTTTAAATAGGCAACAATGCAAACCTTTTAAGTACCAGTAACTGTAATTGATCACTGGTTAAAACAGATCATAAAAACTTCCGTACCTCTTTAATGGCAAGCCAATCTGCCAAGTCTCTGGCATTAGCCAGGGCAGTTGAAAGGCCAACAACTCTGACGGGTTTCTCAGTGTGTGAGGAGATGAAGTTTGTCCTTGAGACAATCACCTCCAGAACTGGACCTCGGTCATCACCTGGACAAAGGGTCATTGCTGGGCAATTAATAGTTTTTCTAATAAATATATCATCCTGTTGTTTTTTTATAGTTTAGTGCAGGGGTCATCAAACTACAGCCCACGGGTCGCTACTTAAGTTTTGGGATTTGGACATGAGCACACTTTGCCTGTTGTAACTATCATTTTTTGACTAAGTTCACCTTCCTTGATAATTCTTTGAAAAGTAAATAAATATGTTCGCTGTCTTGTCTTTGATTTTTTTTATTTGATTTTTTTTTCAGTGCCCTCCACTGACCCATGATTAACACGGAAGACTAAAATTTAACTTAGTTTGCCGACTAGAATGGTTATTAGCATCCCGTGCTCGTCATTTTGTCAGTTTTTGTCAGCCATCTGGCCGCCGTGAGAATAGTTTGATGAGCCCTGGTTAAGTGAAACTATTATTGGGCCATGAGCTCAAAGCAGTTCTATCTTGTTTGAATACTAATAAATTCAAGACAGATCCAGTCAATCACAGAAAATCTGTTGTTGTTTTTTTACAAATGTCATCATTAAATCAATATTTTTAGCGCATTTTCGAGAAGTCGAATGCGCTATTGCACCCGTTTTGTCCGTCCGTCTGTCATCACCCTAGATCTCAGCAACCATAAGTCCTAGACCCATGATGTATATTTGTTTTTTGTATGTCCTGACCTGCCATTTGTGCATCAACACTCAGTTACTCGATCCGTTAAAAAAACCCGTTAAAACTACCAAAAAACATTGCGAATCGAGAGATAACACTGGCGCAGGCAACGGCCGCCATTGCCGGAAGTCTTAGTATTATCAAAAGTATTAGTTTTTTTTTTGTTGACGTCATTAGAATATGTGTAAAAGTTTAGAGAGTTTTACGTCATCATTTGTGGTGACTCCAATCAAGATCTTAGCGGCCCAGGGGCAGAAATTGAAAACTTTTTCGAAACAAGCTTCAACATTCAACTACTTTCACCAAGATTGGCAACCACGATCTATCAAACAACAATTGACGGAGTATTTGGGCGATTAGCTGATTACAATTTAGAATGTTTCATTTATGAGTCCTATTTCAGTGACCACAAACCACTTGTAGTTAGATTAAAGAGAAAATAAAAAATTTTAAAATGTCAAGAAATGACTTTTCAATAAATTTTTTTTCAGGTATATTCATTACACAAGAAAATTCATAAAAATATGTCTAAAATCTAAACACAATTACTGATAACTACATAATGCTGATATCTAACATAAGTACTGATACATAATACGAAAATGCGCTAACACGTCCTGAGTTCCAAAAGGGACCAGGCTTAACATGATTTTTTAGATTCATTAATATCATATTTATTTGTAAAGTAAATTTACCCAACAAGTGAATTTCATCTATGACTAGAAGTGCGACTGCTTTGACATATGTACGTGTTTGCCAACTTCGACTCACACCATCCCATTTTTCAGGGGTGGTAACAATAAGGTCAGCATTGGCCACAGCTCGCATGTCTGGAGTGACATCCCCTGTCAGCTCCACCACTCTAGAAACAGAAACAAGAAAAGTTGCTTTTGTGTAGCAAAAAAAAGACAAGTTTTGAACAGATAAAAATTTTGTTTCCAAGACAAGCATTGCTGTTTACATCATTTCTAGGCATTTGAGATAGGTAATTTAAATATTACCTCATCTAGCCCACCACCTCAGAGTGATCAGGAAATAAAACGTATAATGTTTGCTTACTTCTTTCCCAACTTCTGCTCTATTCTAATTTTCCAGTCTTCCATTCTTTCTCTGACCAGAGCTTTCAAAGGTGCAATGTACACAGCCTGTGGAGATTTGATTGAAACAATCACTCACAATTAATTAACTCAAGAGAGTTGTCTTAGGTTTTCATCACATTTAGATTCAATTTAAATTTCATTTTGGAAAAAATATTTTTTTCGCTATCTTAAGTGAGAACTTTCTTTCTACCGTATATACTCGAGTATAAGCCGACTTTTTCAGCACATTTTTTTGTGCTGAAAAAGCTCCCCCTCGGCTTATACTCGAGTGAAACAAAAAATGACCCCCGAAAATGTCGCCGCTCTGCAGCCAGATATTAGCCTGTAGTCACTGCAGCCCACCTGCCTAAACTGATCTAGTCACTGCAGCCCGCCCCGTCTCCACTGGTTGCTAGATCGCCTCCCGACTAGCGTCTAGCAACCAGTGACGTAATTGAGAGGAGAGCGGAGACTGACGTGCCAAGACCTCCTCCGCTCAGCAGAATACTAGAAGCCGCCGCTGCCCGCCCCGTCTCCACTGGTTGCTAGATCACCTGCTGATTGGCGTCTAGCAGCCAGTGACGTCAGAGAGAAGAGACCGAGGCGGACGTCCTCCTCCGCGCCTTCTGAGCACCTGAGCCCCTATGTCTATGCTGATAGCCTCACACCAGATAAAGCTGAAGCTCTGTTTGGCCATACAGATGATGAGGAGGAATCCAGTTTTGAAGGATTTTAACTCTTATGTTTTAACTTTGTTCGCTGCTTGAGCTAAGGTTTTTGTACTTTTAAAGTTATTGTTGATACCATATTGTTTTTCTTGACCCTCTTTTCCACTTATAGAGCTAATTTCTCTTTTTCTCTAATTCTCTTTGAAATAAATATTATGTGTTTTAATGTAATTTTATTGGTATCTTTTATTTTTTAAATTTACCAGTAGCTGCTGCATTTCGCATTTCCCACCCTAGGCCTATACTCGAGTCAATACTTTTTCCCAGTTTTTTGTGGTAAAATTAGGGGTCTCGGCTTATACTCGGGTCGGCTTATACTCGAGTATATACGGTACTTAGTGTACTAACTGCAGCCTTGATGAGGATAAAAATGATTTCATATATAAATAAAAGTTCAAATCCCTGTAACATCCAAGGTGAACTTTTGAGTTGATATTAAACAAACAGTTCACACTTGATAAGTGAATAAAGAGTTGATGGAACTGATTTAATTCTCATGGAGCCGGTAGTTCTCATGAAATCCACGCCATCTTCAAGTGTTACCTTAGCATTAGGATAAGTATTGAAAACTCGGAATATGGCCAACTCTGCAGCAACAGTTTTGCCTGATCCAGTCGGAGCCCCAAGCAAGACATTGCAGTCATTGTGGTAGAGAGTGTGAAAAATCTGAGTCTGTAAAAATTAAAAAACATTTTTTTTTTTTTGGTTAAATTTGAAAACCAGTATTGAATTTTTTTATTTTTTTTTAAGGAGTCTTATTGATACAAATTCCAATATTTTGAAACTTAAAGATCTACACATGAAAAATAGAAATGTTCAGGAGAAAGTTGATTACTAAACATTGACTTGGCTTATTGGTTAAATTCTAAACATTGGCTTGGCTGATTGGTTAAATCCTAAACGTTGGTTTGGCTGATTGGTTAAATTCTTTGAACAAGTGGACCAGATTTTATGTTCTTATTCCAAAGGGTGCTAACTCACAAAGCTTGTTTACTCTTGAAGGCTCAGTGGACATTTAATAAGTCTTCAAATAACTTTTAACGAAATTGGATATGTATATAGATGTGCAGAGAATGACTCCCAGAATTATAGAGAGTAAATAAATCTTTGGATAAAATACTAGCAGCTTTCTGTAGATGAAAGATCAATCCCTTACCTGAACTGGATTAAAGTGAGAAAATGTGTACAGAGACTCATATCTCAGATCTTTTAATGCAGTTTTTGGCAAAGGTTGTAAATTGAGCAAATCTGAAACAAGCCAAACAAGAAACACACATGAGCAAAACTTTTAACAACCTTATGTTGCATTGATCGATGGGAACTTTTTCCTCCTACTTTTTACTGTTTCTTAAACATACAAAACAACAGATAATTCTGATATAATGGTATGATGAATTTATCATTGCAAAAGTTGTTCAAGAAATTTCAAAAGTTATTTTGCCCCAGTGCTGATTGCCTCCTCTCCATAAATAATACTGTTCTAGCCATCCAAGTTTTCTCAAGTCATTTTCTGTTTTATGAAGTCTTTTTTGTGAATTTTTAATCTTAACTGTTAACACAATATCTGTGTGCAGATCACATTATGTGCCAATATGTGTTTATTTTCTTTAATAAAGTTTGTTACCTGTATGAGGTGGGTGTTTCAATAAGTTCAATAATTTTTTTCAATAAAGTTTTTTACCTGTATAAGGTGGGTGTTTCAATAAGTTCAATAATTTATCAATAAAGTTTGTTACCTGTATGAGGTGGGTGTTTCAATGGGTTCAATAATTTTTTCAATAAAGTTTTTCACCTGTATGAGGTGGGTGTTTCAATAAAGTTTGTTACCTTTCTGAGGTGGGTGTTTCAAAAAGTTCAATAATTTGTTTCATAAAGCTTCTGACCTGTATGAGGTGGGTGTTTCAATAAGTTCAATAATTTGTTCAATAAAGTTTGTTACCTGTATGAGGTGGGTGTTTCTCAGGCAGGATCAGGTGCTGGAAAGACATGGCGTGCATGACGCTGGAGCCAAGCCATCGGTCAGACACGGCCTTTATGTAGTACTGAGATGGTAGGGGCTCAAAGATGGGGATGGTGAACACAAGGGTCTGAGCTTCTTCATTAACCACCTGTAAGTGCAGAGACAGAGGCAGGGATATGACACTTGATAAACTAACTAATTGGGGCAACATAATTATATAGCACATTAGCCACACACACAAAAAACACTGTCCATTCCCTCCTCGGAGTTCCAATTTTTCTGCCAGGTAATTAAGAAGAGGGGTTGCAAACCCAGAAATAGCCAGTAAAATGTTCTCAAGTTTTACCTGTTTTTTGTGCAGCAAGAAGTACTCCGTGTGGTAGATGTGGTTATTTTCAGGATCCTCAACCCAGATCCAAAATGGCTCAGCAGTTCCACCATGAACCTGAAGGGCAAGGACAATTGGAAATTACTATAAATACTCTAAATGTTAAAAAAAAAAGTTCCAAAATATTAAGTCTGCTTCAAGAGTATCTTTTTATAATGTGCCCTGTAGAGCAGCTAAAAGTAAAACTGATGAGTTTTGAATGGATCACTTGACTTAAAGCTCAGCATCAGTTTGTTTACCTTGTCGTCCCATTTGAAGTCCGGAGTGATCTCAAGGTTGACTTTGAGCACAGTGCGCGTGATTGGCTGGATGGAGGCATCCAGGTTCAGATTGGGGATCTGGTGAGCACACCTCTTGATGATTGGTCCCATCTTGTCATGGGTCACCATCCGACCTGGATTAACAAGTCAAGTTCGTATATTGTAGGATAGTGAGGGTAATAAGTTTCACACAATTATTTTTTTCATTAACTTTTACATTTCAGGATATGGTCATGTCATGGGGTATTTTTCTTTTAAAAAATCAGGAGAACTTTTTTTTCTTAAACGTCAAATTATTAAATTAAGAAATTATTTATCTAATTATTTTCTGTTTGGTGTGACAACAATTATGAGTTGTACTTTGAGAAATCATAAGGCTACCTTCTGCCAACTATTTATCAATTATTTTGTTCCTACCAATTTTGCAATGCAAAAAATGTTGCCCTAGACTCATGTGTTCAATGAAATTACAATTAAATATAAAAAATATATGATTATCGAAGTGGTCAGTGGGTCAAGGTAAGGCTGCTATAATTAAATAAAGTTTTAAATGCACCAAAAAGCACATTCTTTTTTTTTCTTCAGGAACTTATAAACATTACTTTTATTAATATTTGGCTTACTATAAAAGTAATTTTCAGTCCTACGAGGAGCACATCAGAAGTTAACCAGTTAAGTATTTAATAACATGACTACATTTTCAATACCCATTAATTTCATCATCAGTTAATACAGAGAACAAATATTATGGCATTATTTTAGTATTCACCCACCAATTTCTTTGGAGTCCATTTCCCTCAGCCTTTCTGGCAACAGACGCTTGTTCTCAAGTTTGTTGAGTATTTCAGGTGATAGAATGTTGAACTGCCTCAAAGGGTTCTCAAACGTCCAGAGTCTTTTGTCCACCATTTTACACATCTCTAAAAGTCTTGCCGCAAGAATTGGGTTGTCTTTCTTCAAGGCAATATCAAACAGGGCTCGCATAATGCGCCCAGCATTCTAAAAGGGAGTCAGTCAGATTTTTATAGCAATTCGGATAAACCATGAACTGAAAGTCAATAAGTCGCATATTTATGATTATTATACACAAAAATAAGCTTTGAAGAAATTTCTCTATCAATGTTTTTCATCAACATGTTCCAGTGACCTATGTGGAATAAGCTATTAGCCCTTCTGCTTCAAATCTGTTTTAAGTTTAACCACCATCATGGCTGCTGGTGCAGCAGACCAAAAGAAGAACTATATCCAATTAATATGAATTGCCACAAAGGAGATAACTAATTTTGGGAGCCATACAATTTCCTGTACATTTATAACTCAGTGGTGACAGTGGTGAGCATATCTCAATAACTTGATCATCTACAATTAGAAGAGATTAGACTAATTAGAAGAATTAGACTAGAAGAGCAGATGTTAAATCTATCTAGAAATATTTAATTAAATACACTCAAATAACTGAATTTAATTAAAGTCTGTTATACAGCACTTGCAATCTACTTGACATAATTACAATAGTTATAAACAGTTGTCTTAACAGCTAATAGTTACAGTTGGTTAACTTCCTGAACTAATTCCACTCATCTTATTAAAGGATGGAGGGGAGGGCCCCAGGCAGCATTTTTTTTAAAAATGAGCCATGGCACTTTTGACACTGCAAGTGTTTGTTCGTGTGCATGTTGGGGGGGGGGGGGGGGGGG
>MUZC01002468.1:0-16234 GCA_002072015.1 Radix auricularia | reverse complement strand
GGGGGGGTAGATTCTTAACCTGTGCCAGGCAGTACTAACCCTAGCTAAGTCACCTAGGTGTAGTGTTGGCCCTGAGCTGTCTTGGTGATTTAATATAAAAGAGTAAAAAATAAGGTCAACTTATTAAAGTTACCTGAGCAACGTAGGCCATATCAGAGACCAGAGAAAATGAGTCAACAGACTGACGAGACACATACGACTGAAGGAGAATGTTGACTTTCCCATGCGTATTCTCCTTTCCTCCAGCCACTATCATCTCACAACCATCACTGGTCAGCCGATCAAGCTCGTCCATTTCATCCTCTCTGACCTACAAATATACATAACATTTAATCAAAACACTGCTTTTGTTATTGTAAGTAGTCTCAGGACAGATAATATTGAACCATAATGGGGTGGGAATACACACGTTAGTAGTCTCAGGACATAAAATATTGAACCATAATGGGGTGGGATTACACACATCAAAAATATAATTGAATACTTTAAAAATTTTTGCTATTGGAATTTGAAATGATATTTTTAATGTATATTTGATAATATAAATGTTGTTGACAACTATGATTTTTTTTTTTTTTGGCTCTTCCAAGTTAAGAGGTATTTTTTTTATAATAACTGGACTTGAGAATATTTTACATTATTCTTATTTCTGCTGTGCATGGGTGAACTTATTCAAGGTTAAAACTTGAGAAACAGGTTAAGGAAAAATGAAATTGGTAAAACCAATCTGGAAAAAACCTGAAAACTATTAAAAATCCAACAGAATGAATGTTTTGAGGAGTTTTTAACTTTTATATCGTATTTATTGATACTTGGTTGTAGCTTCTGTTTTGCTTTGTTGTGATACAGAATGGGACTGTTATTGTTAACATAATTCATTAGTGTATCTTGTACTTTGTGTTTGTTGTGATACAGAATGGGACTGTTATTGTTAACATAATTCATTTGTGTATCTTGCACTTTGTTTTTCTTGTGTCAGGTTTCCTTTCTGTGGTCATAGATATCAGGGTAAATCTACCAGATCCTATGAGAGAACTTGGATATCACAGATAGTAATGTGGTAAATCTGATGTAAAGCGTCTCTGTACCAACCTTGATTTGTTGAAACTCCTGAGCATTGGAAACAAGGTTGAGAATGTCCGCCTCTGTCATGACATCCTTCAGCATCTCATTGATTGTCTGATAGAAGCGAGGAAAAAGTTGAAAAGTTAACTATCCAAGAGAAATCAATCTCAACGCATTAGGGTAGAAATTAAACCATTTATTTCTTTTCAGCTGTATGGCATGTTTCTTGGATGTTGAGGGTTTCAGAAGATAAAAGTTTTATTAAATGCAATTAATCATTTTATTTAGTTAATATTGATTAAACTACATTTAAAAAGTTGTTTATTTTAAATATTAGGTATCTGATAGTTGACTGGCATCACATTTTTATTGTTTGATGTCATACCACAGCATAATAAATATTTAAATGTGTAAGGCCATACATTTTTATTGTTTGTGGTCATACCACAGCATAATAAATATTTAAATGTTATTGTAAGGCAACACTTTTTTGAGGATGGGGGTGAAACAATTGATTAGGTCTAACATCTCAAGCCATGCACCCACCTCTACTGTGTCATATTTAATATAGAAATTGCTGGCAGTGCGGCCAAGGTGAGTGCTGGACATGTACTGAGTGCGCTCCTCAAACCGGATCATCATGGCTTTATCAAGTCTCCTGGCTGCATCAATGACTAGAGATTTCCTGTAGGCCTCTAAATGTGGATCGTCCTGAGGAATCAATCTTTCTTTATTTGGTTTGTGTCTTTATAAACAAAAATATTATAATGACAAATGAATGTTTGATGCAAATAAAGTTTATACGGACCAGTTTCACAACCCCACATTCAACCACCTCATCTCCAGATGGAGCATTAAATACCTTAATGATACAGTATTTTATTCCTTATTGATTCCTAAACATTTCTGTAGCCTAAAGATAAGAAAAATCTCAAGACACAGTACCTCCCAGTAATTGTATGGGATCCCATAGACCAAAGGGTTTTTCCTCATGCGGACAAAGAGGTAAGTGTAGCTCATCCACCTTACAGCCTCCTCAACATTGGTCACAGTGCCTAGAGAAATCTGGAATAGTTCAAACATTAACACACAATTATATTATTTAGAACAGTATAATGTTTTATTAAAAAAAAATCATTTTGATAATTTGAGGCAGCTGAAAAAATAAATTTAGAAAATCCAGGCTATATTTTTTTCGGGGTAACTCGTTCATTTTATTCCTGTTTTATATGGGCACTACAAATCGTTAATTTGAAGCACTTGATAATCAAGATCTTTATTTCTTATATTATTAATTTATTTAACATTACATTTTTCAGATAAATTGACCTTGTATAATTTTTATAAAAATTTACTCTGAAACTCACAGAACACATCAGATTGTATTTACTTTAATTATGTTTTATATAACAGAGTGCCATAGGTAATCTTGTGCCAAACAAAAAATAAACATTGAATTTGTGCATCAAGCAGACACTTACTTCAGCATTAAGGTTGTCAATCAGGCTGTTAATGAACTGACTCTCAATGGGGTTCTGGCGAGTCATGAGACTCAAGTAGTGGCTCAGTTTATCGTGGGTGGTGATGATGGTTCCATGTCCAAACGTATCAAACTGAGGCCGACCTGCACGGCCAAAAATTTGCATAACATCAAGAATACCAAGGTCAACAAACGAGCCTCTTTTAGCATCATAGATTTGAGTTCCCTGTTGAACACAAAAGTTCATTTTAAAATATCCAACCACATGTTATTTTTAAATGAAATCGCAACTTCTGTCTATGCTGCTATACTGGGGCGATAAAGCAACATTGTAATATAGCTTATGTTTTTCTGCTATGTTAAAATTTTTAAAAGTTTTAAAATGTGATGCAATGCCTCCACCACATAAACTACAACCAACCTTGATGATGACTGCGTGTGCCGGGAGATTGACACCCCAGGCAAGGGTGGCTGTGCAGACCAGCACCTTGATGTGACCCTCGGAGAAGTAGCGCTCGACAAGGTTACGGTCCTGCCTCAACATACCAGCATGATGAATGCCAAAACCTTCAGCAAACATTTCTCTCAGTTGCTTGTTGCGGCTTTTTGATATCTTAAACAGGAAATAATTTATTGCACTTTCATAGCATATGGTTTATTAGGTTTTATGGGCTTGTACCAATTGCTTGTTTGGAATCATTTTTATTTGTTTTGTAAAGGATTAACTTTCTTTGAGCTGTAACAAAATTTAAATTGTAAAATATCTCAAGTTCCCACTTTTTTTAATTTTTTAAAGCTATTTATAAATTTAAAAAAACATCATGCATTAAGAACTCACAGCTCTTTGAGCATCCCCCAATGTCTTGCTTTGATCTGCAGCAAACAAGGAGATATTCCCTTTATTTTTAGCCAGATCTATCAGGCTGAAGGCGGTGCGTACTGTTTCATTTCTTGCATGTACAAACACCATCACCTTAGAAATGCATAAAAATGTTATATGTGTACCACAAAGAAATATCTTTTAAAAGTGTAAGGAATTATAATCTAGTCATTTATTTAGGCACCTTACTTAACTTTTGACTTTCTCATCTATATATATTTCATAATTTACAATTGAGCATAGAAGCATTTTTCAGAATAAAATAAAATCAATGAATCCCCCAAAGAAATACTGGGAAGAGGATTAATCTACAATGAATGATTGTACACAACACAATTCCCTACATTTCTTTGAGTTTTGCAAGAGCAAAAATTTTTTTTTAAACATATTGGTGAGACAAGTTGAAATTTTATTTTTAAAGTAAATCAAATTTGAACGATATTTTTTATTACCCTGATTTGAGCAGAGAAGCGTAAAGCTAATTTTATATACACATGATACTCTATTTACTTTCATATGCACTTAATATTGCAATTGCAAAACAACAATGTCATAACAGTAACTTATAACTTTACACTTAAACAAGTTTTTTTGTGTGGCTAATTAGCTAATTCAACTATGCGATATAAAAAAATTAAAAGATCTTAATGTATTCACCTGATAGCCATCACGAACTTGCTTGAGAACCTTTTCATAACATATATTGTTGAAATCACTGAGTTGTTTCATCTTGTTGACAGTCTTGACTCCTGTTTTAATGAGAAATCAAATTATTCATTACATGGAATTTACATAATTATCCTGGCTAATGTTTGAAGAAACATCGGAAAATGTGTTTGTTTTTTAATTAGCAAAAGTAAAATTTATTTTTTTTAACACCCTCATTAACTTCAGCTAACTACCAAATGAATTTTCAAGATTTTTTAATGGAAACATTTCGTCCTATTGACAGTTAGCAACTTATGAGATTACCAATGAATGTCTGGCTAAGAGGCACTGGTCTGAATCTCCCATCAAAGAAGAACAAGCCAGTGTAGGGATTCACATTCAAGAAGGTCGCAACATCTTGGTAGTTGGGGAGAGTGGCAGACAGGCCAACAATCCTAATCATGCTCTGGGTGCTCTCCACCTGTTGTTGGTAAGCAGAAAAAAAACATATTCATAGGTTCTGTAATCATTTTTTTTAAAAAAAGAATTTACACCAAAAAATATTTTAAAAACTAGGATCTTCTATTCAGTTTAAAAATCAAACCCAAATGATCATATTTCTTAATTCTGATAATTTTCTAAATATTTGTAAAAGTGCTTTTCAAATTTTCAGATACATATTATTGCATTTTCGTTTCTAAGTTTTCAGACAACTTTTCAGACAACTTTTCATTATTTATAATTAATATCCATACACACCACGGAGCATATTTTTTTTTTTTTTTAAATTTGCATTTGATGTTTCAATAGAATATGCTATTGGATCATGCCATTTGCCTAACTACCAAAATAAAATGTAAGTTTTGGGTCATTAAATAAATATCTTGACAAATGTGCAGATACAAGATGAAGAGAAATGAGCCTAACTTTCATTGCCAGTGTATCAGCCGTGGATTTACTTTCTTCAACTTACTTGTCTCTTTGTTCTGGCGACAAGGGTCTCAATAACAGGCCCCCTGTCATCATGCAAGAGGTGGACCTCATCAATAATCAGCAGCCGGACCAGCTGGGCCAGGGCCACATCTCCTGTGCTCTTACGAGTCACAACGTCCCATTTTTCTGGTGTTGTCACCAACATCTGCACTCAAAAACGTGTTTCCTGTCATTGCTTGTTCTCATTTTAGTTATTAGGTCATTCAAATATTTCTTTTTAACTGAATTTTCTTCTTGGATCAAGTTATTTGTTAACACCTAATTTAAGTTAATCATGAATAATGACAATTAATAAATAAATGGATCTGCGAAAAATCTAATAAAAATAAACCAAACCATAATAAAAATGTATTCAAAAGTGAATACTAATTTTGAATTTCTATCCATATGTATATAAATATACCATTGACAATTTTTTATTAATGCTCTAGTAGAGGAGATTTTTTAGGTGAGATTAGAGGTTTTGAAGTCGTGTAAACACTAACCTGAGTGTTTAGAATTTCCTGCTTAGTAAGAGACATATCTCCAGTCAACTCTTTGACTGTTATCCCCAATGCCATCAATCTTCCACCAAAGTTACGTACCATCTCAGCTGCCAGAGCTTTCATTGGTGCAACATAAACAATCTGAGTCACATGACAAGATATTATATTATATTACTTGTAAGTCATGAATGGATGTTTTTTTGGGTTTTTTTTTTTTTTAAACAATTAAACAATTTTTTCCTTAAAATGATGTTCTTCAAACAATTTTAAAGTTAATCACTTTAACCTCAGTTATAATCTATTGATGAAAAATTTGAAAAATAAACAATGGACTGAAATATCAAGAAATGTATTGATTAAACACTCACTTTAAACTCATCCTTCTTGATAACACCTTGAGAGATGTGCTGCTTAATTTCATGTAATATGGTGAGCATAGCAATATTTGTTTTACCAGCACCAGTGGGGGCACAGATAAGAAGGTTCTCATTTGTGTTGTAGGCAGCATTGAAGACAACAGATTGAATTCGATTTAGACTCTCAGTTCCCTTGAAAGCCAGTTTTCCAATCTAAAGGGATGAAAAAAAAATTAAAATCAGAATGCAGTAAAAATTCCCTGCAAAGAAAAATTATGCCCATGTTTTTAGTATCTGTACAAATAAAATCAAATAAACATTTCTTGAAATATCATTTAATTAGCATACTTTTGAGAGTATGACACACTTTTTAGGACCAGGTGGTGTAGTCTTAGTATCCAAATTTTAATACTAAGAGACTGTTTCACATAGCACTTTTAATGGCCCAGATCATCAAGGCAGTCAACTCTGATGCAGTCTTATATTAATATTTTAATACTAAAAGATTCAGTTTCACATAGTACTCCTAATGACTCACATGAGCAAGAGTGCCAATTCTGATGCAGTCTTATCGTACATATTTTATATTAAGAGATTCAGTTTCACATAGCACTGCTAATGACTCACATCATCAAGGGAGTCAACTCTGATGCGGTTTTTCCCAACATCCAATGGGGCTGAGCCACTTGCGGGAATGTTGATCTCTTCATACAGCTTGTCATCCTTGCGTTCAAAATTCTCAGGTAAAACAATCTAAGTGGAAATTAATAAACAATTATAGTACAGATACATCTTGAGATACACTAAAGAGAAATAAAATTGTAATTTAACCATTGCAAGTAACAATGGTTTTTGAAGTCTTAGGGTTTAAAAAAGATTATATACATTATATACATTACAAAAATAAAGGCCAGTTACTTCCCACAGTGGATTCAATGCATTTAACCATCTTACTTAAACCCAAGATTGTGGAAACCACTTACTCACTGCTCCAAGAGACAGAATTCTGGCCAGCAAATGTAGCTGGAGTGGGGAGTGGGGGGAACTTGAGGGAGAAACTTGGTTCCATATACCTCCATCCAAGGTAACAAAAGTAGATGTAATATTTGCCCACTTGTGATGCTATTATGCCTCTCCAGTCCCTTCACATGCAGTATCCTAGCCCCAGCCTCGGTCATTTGTAACCCCACCTTATTCTTAGCATTCTCAGCATTTACTATTTTTAATACCTTACAGTATCTATCATTTTAAAAAACTATGTTTAACCACCCAATAGCTTAGTTGACCAAACTGCCCAACTTTCTAGAAATGAGCTTCTGAATTTTAAATCATTACATTCTCAACATTTAGTTCTAAAGAGCACTACAAATAAGCGAGGTTATTTATTTCAGAGCTGGAGCTTGACTAGGGCCAGCATTATTTTTTGTGAGTTCCTTTATCAAGCTACTAGGGGTTTTAGGGCGCCTACGGTGCCCACTTTTTTCAAAAGCCCAAGTAAATTATCCTTGTTTGATAAATATTAAACTTCCTGAAATTTACACAAAGTATTTTATAATTATAAATCCCCAAATCCTCTTTTAACATCGTTCCCTTTTCCAAAATTAAAATATAACCTCAAACAATGACGTCATATAATATTTTACGGCGAGAAACACCACACGCTTTTTTAACTGCTATAGACTGTTGAACTATGTCCCTCAGAGTTACGGAGACAGCCAGGCAGCGAGCGACTTGGGCTTTTATATTGTTTATTCCTTTATGTGTTATATATCTCTATGGTGATTAAAGTGTAAAACTCTTACACACCTTTGTTCCTGCAATGTAAGCCGAGGACTGCTGGGCATCAGCAAGTTTGTCAAAGACAAAGGGATACTTCTCAGGTTTAACATAACTTGAGCTTCTGCCAGAGAAAAGTGGGGCCGTCTTAGCAGCTCCCAGTTCCGCAATCCTGAAATTTTCAAAAAGGCAAAATAATTAAATTATAAAAAATTCAAAGAGCTCTTTCATAACATTTGTAATATTTTTTTCAAAAACATTGTTTATATTGACCCTAATTTGAAAATACAATTATCACAATCTACTATTAAGACACATATTTGATGTGATGACCTCACACACCTTGCAGCCCTAAGTTCTTCAGGTGTCATGTCTAAAGCTCCAGCTATTTCCTGATCCTCAGAGCTTAACTTGCCATCTTTCTTCAAACGCTTTTCTTCCTTCCTGAGCTGTTTGGCCAAAGTTTTCTCTTCCGCCCTCTGTTGAAAAGGATTAAAATGTACCAAACAAACTTACTTTGCAGTTACAAATCCTTGAGTATTAATAATGAAAATCCCAAATTTCAAATAACACATGGATGAAATACTCATGTTCAAGAAATTCAATCTATATAGAATCATCAGAATCAAATATTCATGGCTATGTGGAGCACCATCTGGATTTATTATTAATTATTAGGGCTGGTAATGATTATAAAAACTTTGTTCAATTAAATGTGAAAAAAGTTTATCAATTAATTTTGATTTTTATAATGAATAGATAGATCCCCTCAAGTTACGATTCATTATTTCGCAAAATCGCAGTAATTCCATGGCTCCCAAATTTTGCGACTTAACACAGCTAATTCGTTCTGCTATGCAAGAAATAAGGAAGAAAAACCTTTTTGTTTGCATATACACATCTAAATGGATAGTAATGATATGAGAGAAAAGTATGTAATTAACAAAAAATATAAATTATTAATAAATTGGAGAAAAATAAATATTAGAAACATTCTCTTAAATTTAAATAGAATTTTAATCCATCAAATTAATTTTAATCGATGCAAATTTCTATCAATAAATCAATTTATTAATCATTAATTTCTGCAGCCCTATAAATTATTAAGCTTTTCTACTTATTTGTAACAAGCCATTGGTGGTTGTGTTGGACCAGTAAAAAAATATATAATTAATTACCTGAACCATAACTTGACATCCATAAGTTGGTCGCTCATTCTCTGATTTCTTTTCTAAACACAGTTGTGTAATTTCAGAGTTATTAACATGTTTTAAAAAAATGACATGAAATTCAACTGAATAAATTGACATGAATTTAATAACAAACATTAGGAAATAAAAGCTATTTTAAAAAACAGCAATTAAGAACATTTTCATTTGATTATTTTTAATTATTTGCAGAATGAAAAAAAAATGTTTCTGACTCAGTTTCCTACATAAGCAAAGACAATATATGTTTTATGGTGAGCAACATGTTTTGTCGGCGTAATTTTAAATCAAGTGACTGAGAGTTGGAATTTTAGCAGCCTTGCCTAATTTTATGAAGTGGCAAGTTAACTGAGAATGGGATGAGCCATTTAGTGTCCGAGTCATTTATATATATATGTTCCATGTCACCTTGCAACAAACAGTGCATTGTGTCACAGTCACTAAAAATGACTGTAGCCAATGCATTATAACACTAAGCTTAATTTACATTAGAAATCATGGACATACTTGGCATTTGTTGAAGAATAGCTCTAGTAGATTCTGTCATGTGAGCCTTGATTATGTTGTTACGGTTGACTAGAAGCTGCTGTATCAATTCAAAACGGTCAAAGCCAAGAAGGTCAAAAAGCTGGAATTTTAGAGGAAATATATTTACTTATCTCAAAGTTATCATCGTCTCAGAGGAAATATTATTTCTCATGATGATTATATGGCATATGAATACAAATATTGTATTTAATTATTTTACTGAAAATAGTTAAAATTTTCTTAACATTCATAAACATTGTTAACCATTATAAGATGTAAAATAACAATACAAATAAATTAACAACTACTACAAGTGTTTTTTTCTAATGCAAGGAGGGATAATCTTTGCATGCAGAAGATAACCCAACATAAAAGTGAAAAATCTCATTCCCTTCTTTGGGAGACTGATAATTTATTTCACTCATAGTATGTACACTGTCACTTTACAATGATCACTGAGTAATGCTCATGTTAATTTATTTGACATAGAGAATTTACAATGTCTCTTTACAATGATCACTTGGTAATACTCGTATTAAATTACTTGACACAGAGTATGTAAAAAAATCTCTTTTATAACTGGTTATGCTCATGTTACTGGAAAAACTAACCTCATTCTGAAGCTCCTCATCCTTACGGCCTGAGCTGAGGACATCATAGATTGTTGAAGTCAGTTCATCCATACCCAGGCTGATGGCAGTCTCATTGCCTTCAAAGAATTTTCCAATAATATTCCGCATCCATGTAGAGTCAAACTCCAAAGACCTTCTTTCCCCGCTGACTTCTGAAGTTTTTTTGAGGTCCTTTGGAGCAGCTGCTGCAGCAGTGTATCGAAGGTTGAAATCTCTTGTTACACTACCTGAAGCATCCTCTTCATCTTCACTGGAAACTTGATCTTCATTGTCAGCAAGGTCGTAAGGTACTGTGAACTTTATAGAGTGTCCAAATTCTTCTGTGCTTGCAGCTCCATCTCCTTAGCAGCAAAATATCGGATATAAAGTAAGAATTAAATAATGGCAATGTCTCGATGACAACATCACAATGAACTTTTATCATTATATTTATTCTATTTTCTTTAATAACAAAATAAAACTCACTGCTTAAAACAAAAATATATTTGAAATATGAAAATATATACACTGCTAATAATATAAAATTGTAGCCTTCCTTGGTAGTATAATACAATAGTATGGTTGTAGTTTAAAACTAAGAATTAGGAGTATATTTGATTCTATTTTATATATATGACAAAGGATAATTGCAAGTATGAACAACCTTCCTCTCTCTCTGAACTCAACTCTTCAAGAGTAGACTCGGGCAGCCATCCAACAAGTTTTTTCACCAGACTACAAGCTTTTGTTGCAGCACTAGCAGGATAAGGCCCAAAAGTACTGCGCAGCTGAGTGGCTTCTCTCTGTCCCACATTTTCAACAGACTTAAAAACATCAAATAAGAAAGCAGCCCCACATTCAATGGTTTCTGATGATTCCTCTGATCCAACTGATGAAAAAATAATAATTTATAATGATGATACAATATTATAAAAACATATTAAAATTAAATCATCAGCCAGAAAAGTGGTTTTCTTTACCCACATCTCAATCACTCGTATGTGCAGGAGGACTGAATCAATGAATAGAATAAATTAAGGTTGTTAAGACTGTTTGTTTTTGAGGACCAGTTAACTGTTAAAAATGACAGGTTAACCGCCAGTCCCAATTTTTACTTTTGTAGCCGAGTGGTGGCTAAGTTGATTTGTTACCTACTTCACAATTAATAAACAGGTAAATGAAATGCAGGTCATGAGAACTATAGTTTTTACAATGTTGATTTTTTGGTATATCTTCTAATGTTGACACAGTAACTGATGAATAAGTAATTGAACTTTAAGCCAGAAGGATACACAATATACCGTTCTACTGCTGCCTATGCCCTACCTAGGTGCCAGGTGCCTCTCTAGATAATTCTCTGGGTGACTCCCTCTCAACCTGGCTTCTTCCTCCCTTATGTTGTTCGTGAACCAGAAGATGTTGATTCCAATCTAGTAGTATTGTCATATACTCTAGCCGGTAACGTACATTTCCGGTCACAGTTTAGAAAACTGATAATTTTCACCTCTGCCGGAAGCACTCTATACAACAATGTGCTGGGCTGATGGGGGAGGGGGCAATTATTAGAGGACTGATAATTGTCACCTCCGTTGGAATCGAGGCGCTTCCAGCACCCCAAAATACACAACATTGTTCTGGCGACGGAAACTTTCGTTTCCAAGTCCCATAAATCCTGGAACCGGAGGCCACCACCCAGGTCTCATCCCTCTGCTGGAGTGAACAGAGGGCCCTTTGTTTGGGTGCGTGGTGAGGGGGGAGCAGTTGTGGGCGCGGGCACACGATTACACTATGTTTAGTGTTCCAACAAGAAAGAGAAAGTATCAAATTTTCGCCCCCTGTTGTCTGATTTGACATGCAAGCGCCTATTATGTAGACACTAGTGCTTACCTCTACTACGCTACAGTCAAAAAAGCCAATTTTTAAAAAAAATATTTACATTTTTTTGTAAAATTGTTTTAACAAAAAAGTAAACCGTAATGATTAATATTTAATTTTATGTTTTAAAAGTATTAAAACGGCATGTTATCTACTGTCAAGTCAGTTCGTTTGTGAGGACTGGTTAACCCTTTATTAAAGACATTTTTACCGTCCAGTCCATATTTTTCCTTAATTTTTTTAGAACCAACAAAGAGAGTATGTATCAAAGTTAGCGTCAGGCTGATGGTGACGTTACCGCCCGCTTGTGTTCAGCTCTGATGCGCTGTGCTGCTTTTACAACACACACAAAATAAATTTTTAGAAAACATCAAATTTATATTGATATTGTAATTTTAAGTAAAATGCCTTTGAAAACTGTCAATATGAGACCAAAATCAAATTTAAGGATTGGTAAACACTCTGTTAGTAGTACTGTTAGGCACATCTTTCCTCTTGTATTATAAGAAATAACACTCGCGGACTTGAACGTTGTTCACATTTTGACATCACCCCCCTGACGGTTAACCGGTCATGATTAAACAGGACTGGTCCTGATCTGAGGATAAGTTAACCATTAAGCTGTAGATGAGCAAAAATATTTTAAGAAGTGGATTTAGGTTGCTTGTTAAAAAATAAATAAAGGACAAAATATGTCATATTTGCTTAAAGTTTAGACAAAATTACAGTTTAATGTACAATTGATTTTAAAAAATGTCTTTATTATCCATCATATTTCTTATTCACAACTTACAAGTTTCTTTATATTTTGAATATGACTCACCAATAGATTTTGCTGTAGCTATTAACTGTTTAGTTGTTGCAGCTATTTCACTGTGGCTTGCATTAGCATTCTTTTTTAATAATCCCACTAAGTTGTCCCAAGATGGACTTCTTTCTTTTTGCTTTTGAAGAGCCAGTGATTTACGCAAATTCAAATCATTGGTATGACCATGTCCATTACCATCAACTTGGGAAACTGTACCAAAGGCACGTAGTGCTCCAGTCAGTCTTGGAAGCTCAGGCATGATCAGCAAAAATATACTGAGAAAATTTTGTTTTAAGAATATAAATTACAAATTTTTCTATATCAATTCAATATAAATGACATGTAAGTACGTCCCTCATAGATCTACTTAGTATGCTTATTGCTTATTGTCATTGACGATGTGTATGGGAGTTAGGAAATTTTTCATAATTAAAATGACTTTAAATTCAAATTAATTAGGTTCATTATAAAAGCAATAGGTTGAGCAAATGAATTATTTATTTTTTTAGCTATAAATAGTGGGTCGTGAGTTAGAGTTAAGTGAGGCAAAGTGAAGCATTGCATTTAATATTTGATTGTAATTAATATTAATATTACAGTTAGTTCTTCTATCTTATCTATACAGACGCTCCTTCTATGCAGAAGATAATTGCGTCCACAGACAATGACGGATGATCTGCTGGCAAGTGATGCAGCATTCACAGGCCACAGCTAAGAGGGTTCCACGCATTACCCAGCCGCCTAGCTATTGTTAGATACCCATTCAGAGCTGGGTGACTCAGGGATGCTTTAGGCCCCGGGAACAAATCCTTGCCTTCGCATGGATTCGAACTCATGACCATCACTATGCCAGTTAAGCGTGCTGCCTCTTGCCCACCGTGTCCCCTTAGTTGACTTAGATCATTATAAAGAATAGACTTATTATTATTTATAATTATATTAATATTAATTAGTAATAAGCCTTTATTGGACTGACACTGACAGTCTGACATGAAATTATTTAAAAACCCTGGTGTAGTCTGTAAGTGTGGTGTGCTCCCACTATACTAATAGAAATAGATCTATGTTTAGCCAATTGGTTATTAGTTATGAATATGAGAGTAGTGGTAATTTTAACCCCTTATTTTATCGCATTAAAATTTTTAGAACAAAATAAATTAGATAACTTACTTTTACTAATTTAAACACTTAATTAAAAAGAAGTATGTAATTTTTAATGCTTTCCCTTTACAATTAGTTTTTCATGTATTTTCTTTTGTTGAGTGCAAAACTTTAGCAAAGGGCAAAGGGTTTTTTTAATTTAAAAACGGTTTTTAAAATCAGACCTCCAACAACAACAATGGTGCCATAAGTAATAGAAGATATTGAAATATATAATATACAGATTTTTCATTTTATACAAATTAAAAATCGTATAATTAATAATTATAATAGTATTTTTATTTCAACAATAAAAAATTAGTGAATACTGTTTTAATTTTCTTATCTTATTTTATCTTATATGTTACAGACGCTCCTTCTGTACAGAAGATTATTGCGTCCTATGTATTTCTATGTGTTTAGTCCTGTATTCTTACTACTAGAGTTTTAAAAGATGATTAAGTGTTGGCTTTCCTGGTTTCTTCAGGCAACCCATTCCATGCCCGAATACCGGACGGAAAGAAAGAAAACTTGTATGTGTTTGTTCTTGCATATCCGGCATCCTTCCGTCTCGCGAGACGATGGTGCATCACCGTTGGGTTGGGTTGCATTTCCTCGAGTGACTGTGCAGTCCTATCCTTGAGTGACAGTCTTTGCCACAGTTTTTACACACGAGTTCTGTGCTTCCAAATGTGTTGGCCTTTCTCCTAGCACTTCTGTCTGCAGCCTCCTCCATTCTTCGCTCCTCGGCTACTATGACGCCCACTTTGACAACTGTGCGCCACGTAGATCGGTCTTCTGCCTTACACTCCCAGTCACTTGTATGTATTTTGGCTGCTTTCATGTCCCTTTGACAGACATCTTTAAATCGCAAGCGTGGGCGACCTGTTTTCCTCTTTCCTGAAGCAAGTTCACCATATAGGAGATCCTTCGGGATGCGGCCGGGGCTCATTCTTTTGACATGTCCTTGCCACCTCAGGCGTCTTTCACTAAGAATTGAGAACATGCTTTGGGTATTGGCACACGTTAGTACCTCACTATTAGGCACTTTTTCTTGCCATTTAATACCAAGGATGTGGCGCAAGCATCTCAAATGGAAGCTGTTAAGCTTACGCTCTTGTGATGTATAAGTGGTCCATGTCTCGCTCCCATATAGTAGTGTACTGATGACACAGGCTCGATAGACGCACAGTTTGGTTTTCTGTTCTTGCATATGGAATAAGAAAGGTGTTTTTATCTTTATGTCTATTTGAGGGTTGTATTAAGTTATCTTTGTGTTGTATTTCTAATTTAGAATTAATCACCTTGTGTATAATTACTAATTTACTCTTGGTTCTTCTATCCTCTAGTGTTTCAAGGTTTAATGATTTAACTAATGGTGTTACTCTTGTCAGTTTTGAATATTCTCCAGTTATGAATCTGGCAGCTCTTTTTTGGATTTGTTCTAACTTATCAATATTTTCTTTGTTGGATGGACCCAATACAGAAGATGCATATTCTAGTATAGGTCTCACCAGGGTGAGGAAGCATTTTAGTTTTATATCTTTGTGACATTTGTAAATGTTTCTTTTTATAAAGCCTAAGGTTTTGTTTGATTTGTTAATAACTTCTTTGACATGGGGATTCCAAGATAGTTTCTCATTTATTATGACTCCTTAGTATTTTGCATCTTTAGTTTGGGTTAGTTTTTTTTCCATGAATGAAGTATTTTGAATTTATTTGTGTTTTTTTTCTTTGTCTTTGTTACTCTTAGCAGTTGACATTTTTCTGGGTGGAAGGACATACTCCAGTTAGTTTCCCATTTTATTAATTCATCTAAGTCTTTTTTGTAAAATTTTGCTATCTTGTTCTGACTTGATTGTTCTATAGATTATACAATCATCAGCAAATAACCTAACTTTAGTTCCTGTTGAGATATTGTTGGGTAAGTCATTTATATAAATTAAAAATAGTAAGGCAAGCGACCTAGGACAGTTCCTCGTGGAACTCCTGAGTTAACCTTTATTGGTGTAGATTTAGATCCATTAATTATTACAGTTTGCTCCCTACCCAGTAGGAAATCTTGTATCCAGTGATGTAAGGGACCTGAGATTCCAAAGTATTTAAGTTTAAGTTTTTTAAGTAAACTAAGGCCAAGGCTAAGGTGGTGAACTTTGACTTTGTCAAATGAAAATGCTTTTGAGAAGTCTAATAATATTGTATCTATTTGATCATTATTATCTATTTTAAAATAGATTTCATAATACTCATTAATGAATTAAGTTTAAACTTTTTTAATGACTTAAATATAAAATGCGCTAATATAAGGGATTATCTACTATAATAATTTACTATTTAAAATGGGATGTGGCTAGCGCTACGACAATTTTGTCGTAGCGGCA
>MUZC01002467.1:0-10089 GCA_002072015.1 Radix auricularia | reverse complement strand
GGGGGCGCGGTGGTCAAAGTGTTAGTGCGCTGCGGTACAAAAACAATTCTAAAATAAAAATAAAAATCGGTCACGGGTTCAAACCCCGGTTCTGGCACCCCTACGGGTAGATGATGCTCGTTAAAACCTTGGCTGGTAGTTCATCTAGGAGAAGGAAACTCCGAATACAAATCCTCCGCTGCCTTGCGGCTATACCTGCCTTGCGGGAAAGGCTAAGGGAGTAAACCCTGAAAGAAAATCAGGAATTGGAGCACCTACAGGCGGTCTATACATAAGACTTATGTACATACCGGCAGCTCCTGCGACGCCAATGGCAGCCAAGCTGCATCGACGCAAGTCGTTCCCTTGGTTACACCATTGACGTGGAGAGGGGGGATATGCTGTATGGGCAGCAGCTAATTCTCCATAATACCCGCCCAGGCTTGCATCACCTCTGGAGAGGACACTCCAGCGTCGCCGCAAGGTGTCGACAAAACACGGGAAGCAGCAGTTACCGGTTATAAGCCAAAGCTCAATTGACGTAGAGCTAGGCGCCAGGGGCTGCTTCCGACGGTGGGAGAGACTACCAATGTCTCACTGGACAGCTACCGCCCGCCTCAAACTGGGCAGCCCCCAGTCAAATAGGTGCTATCCCGTCATGGCCTGCCTTCTCCACTGGGTGCGTGGAGATTAGAGTACCACTCAACAAGTGGGCCACTAAGCCCTGCACCAAGAAATACAAAAAAGAAAAAGAAGACCCCAGCTCTTCGAATCGCTAGCTGGAACGTGAGGACTATGTGTCCCGGCATCACTGATGATCTGCAGTCCATAAACGACACACGGAAGACAGGAATAATCGATAGAGAACTTAAAAGGCTAAAGATTGACATAGCATGCCTTCAGGAGACCAGGCTCCCAGACAACGGTTCACTCAAAGAGGCCAATTACACCTTCTTCTGGCAAGGCAGACCGAAAGACGAACCTAGACAGCATGGTGTGGGTTTCGCTGTTAAAAACACTCTTCTACCATCCATTGAACCACCGTCATCAGGCACGGAGAGGATCCTCACTCTAAGACTCAGAACAACTGCGGGCCCAGCAAACATTCTTAGTGTGTATGCCCCAACACTCTATTCAACTCCGGAAGAGAAGGACCAGTTCTATGGAGCGTTAGACCAGGCAATAGCCGGCATCCACAAAGACGAGGCAATCTATCTCCTAGGAGATTTCAATGCTAGAGTGGGGAGCGACCACGAAGCCTGGCCCACCTGCCTTGGACTATTTGGAAGAGGAAAGTTAAATGAAAATGGACAAAGGCTTCTGGAATTGTGCTGCTCACGAGGCTTGTGTGTGACCAACACTTTCTTCAAGTGCAAGGATATACATCAAGTATCTTGGAGACACCCTCGATCCCACCAATGGCACCAGCTGGACCTCATTATCACCAGGCGTGCACAACTAGCTAGCGTCCTACTCACTCGCAGCTATCACAGTGCCGACTGTGACACGGATCATTCCCTTGTCGCCAGCAAAGTACGAATAATGAGGAAAAACTCGTACCACACAAAGAAAAAGGGAAGTCCACGCATCAATACCTCCTGCATGAAAGACCCTGCGATAGCGCAGCTGTTCAAAGACAAGGTGAAGGAAAGTCTCTCAAAGATGTCCCCATGCGTCACCATTGACTCCAAATGGACGCAACTGAGAGACACAATCTATACATCCGCAATACAAGCCTTTGGCAAAAAATCTCACAAAAACACGGACTGGTTTGATGAACATTGGGACGAGATGAAACCCGTCACTGAAGCAAAAAGGAAAGCTCTTATGGCTTACAAGGAAAAGCCTACACCTGACAATTTGCATGCTTTAAAAACAGCTAAGTCACTTGCCCAAAAGGTTGCACGTAAATGTGTCAATACCTACTGGCTTAAGCTCTGTTCCAGTATACAATCAGCTGCAGACATGGGCAATGCAAAAGTCATGTACGAAAACATCAAAAAGGCAACGGGCCCCTTGACGTCAAAAGCTGCTCCCCTAAAGTCCAAAAATGGAGAAATTATTCAAGACCAGGCAGCACAGCTAAAACGGTGGGTTGAGCATTATCTGGAATTGTATTCAACAGTTACCACAGTCTCCAGCACCGCTCTAGATGACATCCCAGATATGCCACTCATGGAAGAACTTGATGTCGTGCCCACACAGGAAGAGCTGAGCAAAGCAATTGACAGTCTAGCTTGTGGAAAAGCGCCTGGGAATGATGGAATACCACCAGAGGTTCTAAAGAGTGGCAAGACAGCTTTACTCCAACCATTGCACGAGATTCTGTCCCTCTGCTGGGAACAGGGCTACATCCCCCAAGACCTAAAGGATGCAAATATAGTGACACTATATAAAAACAAAGGTGATAGGAGTGATTGCAATAATTATCGCGGCATTTCACTCCTTAGTATTGTAGGAAAGACCTTTGCCCGCGTTATACTAAAACGTTTACAAAGCCTAGCATCCCGCGTCTATCCAGAATCTCAGTGTGGTTTCCGGTCCGGTCGGTCTACCATAGACATGGTGTTCTCCATACGACAGCTCCAGGAAAAATGCAGAGAGCAGCAGATGCCACTATACATTGCATTTGTGGACCTTACAAAAGCCTTCGACTTAGTCAGTCGCAACGGGCTATTCCAAATACTGGCAAAAATTGGATGTCCCCCTCACCTACTTGCCATCATCAGACAGTTCCATGAAAATATGCTTGGCACAGTACAGTTCGATGGAGCTAAGTCAGAGGCCTTCCCTGTCAGCAGCGGAGTTAAACAAGGTTGTGTACTCGCACCAACACTCTTCGCAATATTCTTCTCTGTACTTCTTCGATACGCATTCAAGGATAGCAGTGAGGGAATCTGGTTACATACCAGAGCTGATGGAGGACTTTTCAACACTGCCCGCCTCCGAGCCAAGACCAAAACGACGGATGTCCTAATTCGAGAGCTACTATTTGCGGATGATGCGGCACTAACAGCACATACAGAATCTGGTTTGCAACAACTCGTGTCAAGCTTCTCCAATGCCTGCAAAGAATTTGGTCTGCAAATCAGCTTGAAAAAGACAAACATCATGGCCCAAGACACTCGACCTCCTCCTACCATAAATATCGATAATGAAAACTTGGAGGTTGTGGACAGCTTCACCTACTTGGGATCCAAGGTCTCCAATACACTGTCCATTGAAGAAGAAATAAACAGCAGAATTGGCAAGGCAGCCGCAACAATGGCTAAACTAAATAAGCGGGTCTGGCAAAACACCAAGCTAACGGAGAAAACCAAACTGTGCGTCTATCGAGCCTGTGTCATCAGTACACTACTATATGGGAGCGAGACATGGACCACTTATACATCACAAGAGCGTAAGCTTAACAGCTTCCATTTGAGATGCTTGCGCCGCATCCTTGGTATTAAATGGCAAGAAAAAGTGCCTAATAGTGAGGTACTAACGCGTGCCAATACCCAAAGCATGTTCTCAATTCTTAGTGAAAGACGCCTGAGGTGGCTAGGACATGTCAAAAGAATGAGCCCCGGCCGCATCCCGAAGGACCTCCTATATGGTGAACTTGCTTCAGGAAAGAGGAAAACAGGTCGCCCACGCTTGCGATTTAAAGATGTCTGTCAAAGGGACATGAAAGCAGCCAAAATACATACAAGTGACTGGGAGTGTAAGGCAGAAGACCGATCTACGTGGCGCACAGTTGTCAAAGAGGGCGTCATAGTAGCCGAGGAGCGAAGAATGGAGGAGGCTGCAGACAGAAGAGCTAGGAGAAAGGCCAAAACATTTGGAAGCACAGAACTCGTGTGTAAAAACTGTGGCAAAGACTGTCACTCAAGGATAGGACTGCTCAGTCACTCGAGGAAATGCAACCCAACCCAACGGTGATGCACCATCGTCTCGCGAGACGGAAGGATGCCGGATAATTTCAGGAAACAGAAACAGGAAAAAAGAGGGGGGGGGGTGTAGAAAAAAGTGGGCGGTTGTAGAAAAAAAATTGTGTTACGATATAATTTATAAAATATAATGTTTTATCGGAAAACGTTAATTTAAAAAATCCCATACTTCAGTGACACGGCAAAATATTAGAATTATGTGTTTGAAAATGTCGTTTTGGTGAAAGCAATAAATAGGAAGAAAATATTTATAAAAGAAGTCTTGATAAATTTTAATTTGGTCTAATGATAATTTTCCTTCTTCCTTTAAGTTCTATCAGCACATTAAAAAATACATGTGCTTTCTTCTGACTGCAATCCATTGCTAAGTCGGATCTAAAGCAATGAGAAGTGTTTCTATGCAGTATTTTAAATTTAAATAATAACCTCCTGAATGGTTTGTTTATTTTCATAGCATTCTTTATATATTTGTCTCAGAAATAGAGAATCACATTTTTCATATGTATAAATCTGTACAACTGAAAGTTGCTTTCTCAAGGGTAAGCTGATAACAAAATTTAATTATACTATAACCAGAAGTTTGAACTTAAATCGTCGCATAAAATACAAACTTAACAAATAACTATGACTTATTTTCAACTACGTAATAAAACATTGGAGAACTGTACACTCTCGTATATGCATGTGTATTTTTTAGTATACATACAGGGTCGGATTAAAACTGCACGGCCCCCTGGCTGCAATCAAACGGGGCACCCACCCAGCCCTTTAAATAAAATGATTACAAGCAGCTAATACCATTCTGTAACTAAATAGTCCATTGGTTCCTTGCTCATGCTTTGTCTGTAGGCCTACTATGGGAATGGCCTTCACAGCTAAAAATATTAATCATGAAAAAAAAAACGAAAGCGAAGAAATAACTGTTTGAAGTGTTTGCCGGTATATTAAATTTGAATTAAAAAAGAAATAATAATATTATTCCCCCACTAAGAATTGATCCCGACAACGCTTGCACCACAAGCCGTTACAATTCCATACGGTTCAGAGCTTGTCGAAATGGTAAATTTAAAATATATAAACAATATTCTTTGATATGCTCTCTTAGTGAGCCATTCAAATCAAGCTTTTCGATTATTAAGAATATCGGGTCTTAATAGTGATCACATTAATAGATAAGATTTATTAATTTATTTGATTTATAACATTATCAAGAATTCGTGCAAACATTTGAAAACTTGTATTATAAAATATAGAAAGATTGGGGCCCCTAAGATCATCGTTGGCCCCTGCCCATGGCCCGTTGAGCCCTCCTTAATCTGCCATATATTAGGCCTGGATTAATCATTGGGCAAACAAGGCGGTGCATAGAGCACCAAGCGTTAGGGGCACCACAAGTCCTCAAGTTACATTCCGCCCATACTTTGTTTCAAGTTCAAACACAAAATGAAACGCGTTCAGTTATTAAAAAAGCACACACGCACACAAAAGAAGAAAACTAGCTAAACAAAATGATCATAACGTTTCTGTTGTAAAAACTATGAGTTAAGCAACAGGTGGAACAGTATTTTACTGACACCATCAACCCTCCTGATAAGCCAATATAGGGTGATCTGCAAATCAGACACTGCGTTAGAGATTGAAAGCGAAATGTGTTTTGACCCACTTCATTCTGCTAAAGATGATGATAAAGATAAAATTGATGATAAAATAAATCAAACAGGAGATCAAGGATTATGGATTGACCTCTCCGCTGATGATGTGGCTTACTAAGTTGACCGTCAGCATCAATAGGGTCCCTTTGATAAATATAGCCGTATTTTATGCTGTGTTATTTAGATTGTAAACAAGAACGTTTAATAAGTGTTACATATGACATGACAAATTTAATTTTGGGCTTTAATCATAATTAACAATTAATTTATCGGTAATCTTTCAGAATTTAACGATTCATTTTAAAATAATCGCTAACAGCCCTTATATATATATATATATATATATANTAGCAATAAAAATAAGTGAAATAACGTATTTAAGTTTAGGCACTTGGATGAAAATTTCAAATTGATTTCTAAATATAAAAGTATTACAGCTATATAGAAATTTTTTGATGATTAACAAAAACATAAAGATCATCGTTTTATCCCAAGTGGTTCAAAAGTTATGATTTTTTTCTAAGACCTCAAAATCACTTTTTCACTATGTTGTTTTCCTTCACATTTTGTGCCCTTATAGCGCTTTTTTTGTAAGTGCTGGTTTTTAATTTAATTTAATTTTTAAAATATAATATTGTTAGGAAATATATTTATATATAAGTAGTTCAATATAATGTCAATGAATTTAAATTTTGTTATTGTTAATTAATTAAAAACAAAGTTTTTTAAAATATCATTGTCCTTATAAAACAGGTTATTTTAAAGTTAAAACATTGGAAATCCCTACTGTAAAGGAAAAGAAGTTTATATGTTAAAAAAAACAACACAATTATTAATTTTTAATAATTAATTATTTATTAATAAATTGAAAATAAATTTTAAAATCATTTTCTTTAATTTCAATCGCTATTTTATCGATTAAAATTATTTTAATCGCTATAAAATTTACCGATTAATCGAGAAATTAATCGGTAATTTCCGCTGCCCTAATATATATATATACATATATGCAGGGTTGTTAACAATACTAAAAAAAAAAAGTATTGTCAATACCAATACCAATACAATTTTAAAACCAGTATTGCAATACTAATACCAATACAATTTTCAAACCAGTATTGCAATACAATACCAATATTTATTTATTATTGCCTTACCAATACCAATATTTGGGTCATTCGACGAATAAAACACAAATACGTAATTCAATTCATCGCTCTATATCACTTACATCGATAAACGATAACAACATTTTCAGCTAAATTAGACAATGTATTTTTAACCAAATTTTGTCTAATAGTTAACACTTGCTTCATCGGTTTTCCTCAAAGCATTCAAAAGTCTTTGACAACATATTAAATAAGTCGGCATACCTTACCGTCCTTAAGCAATAAGATTTTTTGATATGTATACCATATTGTGAATGAATGAATGGTTGGATGGATAAATGAATGGATGAATAAAGCAAATGACTGTCATAGAAAAGCAAATGATACATAAACGGTTAAACATCATACTATCGTAAAAACAGTCAAACCGAGTCAGTGGATTGCATAACATCTGGAAAACTAACGATGAACGATGAATTTTAGTAGAGTTCACAGGGTAACGCCACCTATTTGGCCGTTACCACTTAGCCAGGCGAAGAAAAGTAACCATTTCAAAATGCTCACTGCTCAGTCGTGAACGAAGAGGGGGAAATACTCATCCTCCTAATGAAAACAACCGTTCAACAGTAGCGCTTGAAGGAAGTCCTGTATTCAGGTCTATGTATATTTTACGGATATGTGGATAGGCGTCCAATGATGAAATACTGTCTGAAGAGTGTGCCAAGTAATTATTAATTTCTTGATTCACATCAGGTGAATTATTCACACGATGTCGTCTGGCTGACAATCCAGCGAAGAAGTCTGGCTGATTATCTGTACCATCAGCAGCAGCCGACATTGCTTTCTGATCATCACAAAGTTTGTCAAACGTAACTTACATGTCCCTTACACAGAGAATGTTGTAAACTCTGGTGACAGCATCATACATTAATTCCACTGGGTTTCACCAGGTGTTACCAAAAGAATACCAAGTGAATCCTTGATCTTTTCAGAAGCTACAACTGATCGGTTTTGTTTATTCCAGAGGGCTGTCAACTTTGAAAATGTCTGAACTGATGTTCTTTTATAAAGTGGATCATCAATTTTGGCACAGTCACTTGTAGCTACAAGGCTGAGCAAATGACAGGCACACTTCCAATGTGCCGGAAGGTGATACAGGATCTGATCGTCATCTGCACTGCTTGTTGGATTGAAGGTCTCATCAATCTCCTGATACTAAATATCTGAATCGTCAGAATTGTCCTCACCATTCTGATCCATTTCCACGCTGCTATCTTCAGACTCATCAACTGAAAAGAGACGGAATGCTTCTATGAAGTTTGACCCACTGTCAGTGACAGTGAAACATATCTTATTTTTCAACTCATACTCTTCAAAGACCTCCTCCAGTGTCTTTGCTATTACATCGTAAGTATGTTTGCCCTTTAGTTGACGAACAGCAAGACAGGCAGCCTTTCGTGACAGGGTATGATTATCTAACCAATGCACGGTTATTCCCAAAAAGCTGCACCTCCGAGACGTCCAGCAGTCTGCTGTAGTGCAAACAGGATTCACTGAACATAGTGTATCTTAGAGTTCTCGTTTCTTCAACTTGAAACGTTCTTCCAACTGCTTTGTTACGGTTTGTCGACAAGCTGGATACAGTCGGCCTTGTGTGATTTGGTGGATGAGACGACGGAAAGAGTCAGTGTTGACATGATGCACAGATAGAACACTGTCCACTATATAATCTACAACAAAACTATCAAGCTGTTGTTGAGTCAGCACTGAACAGGATTCTAGCTTGGTCTGTTTCAATTTAGATCCTGAGTTGTTTTCATGTAATTGCTCACTGTGACGTTTTGTACCACACTTCTCCTGTCGCAGTTCATCACAAAGTTTGTTGAATTTGGTAAGACATGACGGGTGCACAGCTGCAATGTGTTTCTTAAGATTCTAACGAGATGTGTTCACCCATGATATTGACTTTTGTTGGCCACCAAACGAACATTTCTTACAACGATACAGCGAATTGCCTGCCTTTTCAGCCGGACGAACGTACTGGAGGTATTCTTTTGGCACAGGTATACTACTGCTACCACTGGACACTTGTTGAGGTACTGATATAGTCTGTGAAGTTGTGGAAGTGTTGTGATCTGCCATGGTTTATTGTCTCTGAAACAAACAAAACGTTACATATTATAATTATAGTTGGCAGACACATGCATGGGTACTGGAATGGTGACATGAGTCACATGGCCCAGAAAATGCCAGCATTAAACCTTGTTTAAAGTATACATTTATATCAATTTGCTAATTAAAGCAACAAGAAAACTATAAAATTTTTGAGACTACAATATTGTATTTGAATTAGTTATATGATAGTACTGTTTCCCTCAAAACTTTTTTAATTTTAGAGATATAGTTATCAAATTTTCAGGAGACATTCATAATCCAATTTACAAAACAATGAACAAGGAATGGTTAAATTATATCAATATTTTGAATTTTGTAAAAAATATATTTGAAGGCTTGTTGAAGAAAATCAAGGGTGAATATTATTGTTTTTTATTATTTACATATATAAATTTAAATCAGTACAAACAGTTGCATGCCTAATGTATTATTAATTATTTATATTGTAAATGTAAGTTTAAACTGAATGCAATATATTATTTTTGGAAATACCCCGCCCCACCCCGCCGATTCCTGATTACTGAAATTTCAAATTAAAATCAAAGTCTATTAGTATTTGAAGATTTAAGTATCTTATCAAATTATAATAAGAATAAGAACATTTTTACAGTCAATTTCTGAGTAAATAACTTGTATTATTTATTAGATGCGCATTTAATTAAATGTCATTCATAACTTGACATAATATGTGTCATCGTTCTTGCCTTACTTAATATATTATCACTTATTTGACAATTGAAGATATTTAGAGTTCTGCAATGAAATATCATTTTAATCTGTTTTAAGTATGTCTATGTTACTTAGTAATAATATCTAATTAATTTTAAGTGACATTTCTTTCTTTTGATTATATAATATATGTAAAAATATTAAGTGTTTGTCAAATGTCAAATGTATATGTCCTCATTTTTTGTAAAAAGAAGCTGGTAAGAAATTACAAAAATGTTTAACATCAAACATTAAATAAAAAGATTACAACAATATTTTCATTATTAATTCTAAGATAAGTATCAATTTGGACTTAGCATTAGGTAAAAACTTCTAATGATGCTCTTGTAATTGATTTTAATAGCATACCAAATAGTTATAGGCTAAGTCATAAATAATATAAATATAACTAAGTATAATTAATTAATATTATATAATATATACTAATACTATACAATTATATACTAGAAACATAATAGTATTAGGGTCTAATTAGGTAGTCCAAACTGGCGAAAAAACGCGATTTGGGGTCAT
>MUZC01002458.1:593516-627040 GCA_002072015.1 Radix auricularia | reverse complement strand
GTCTCAAAGCTTTTTGACGTCATGTCGGAACAAAGGGGTGGGGTCTAAGTATTTGTGACAAAGTATGACGCGGGGTGGGGGGGAAAATCGGCAACGTCGCGTGACGTCATTTATAAACGCCCCTTTAAGTCATGAAGGGGTGACATCATGAACTACCGCCCCGGGTGACACCAACCCTAGCGACGCCCCTGAAAATAAAAATGCTAATGAATTTGACGTTACTGCATTTCAAAGGAAAAAAAAACTAATCCTTGTCTACCACCTGTGAGATAGTAGTCTATATATAGCCAGAAATAAAATGCAAACCTATTCTTGTCTTGCACATTAAAAAAGAAATTCTGCACTTCTTGTGAACGCGGACACAACTTTAAAAAAAAAGAAAGTCTCGCCCCTAGAGGATTGCAACGTGAACATGAAATAATGCTCAAGGTCATGATTTGAAGACTTCATGACAGGGTGGGTGGGTGAAGGTGTAGCGGTAACTTTAGGTTTGGGAGAAAGGTGGCGCGCAACCCACTCACTGTCTCACAGAGGATATCTCCACGGAGCTTTATGTGTTTTCTTTGGCACGGAAGTCATTTAACTCCAGCCTTGTTTAAAAAAAGAAAAAAGAAAATGTTTGTTTTCTTTAAACAACTTGTAGGTCTGGATCTCTGAACTTCTCCTGGCCTCTCACGTTGGGTAGGCACACGACCTTCGTTTTGGCTGTAAACTATCTCTTTCTCCTGCTATGAATTGTGTTGCACCAAGTTGTTTCCCTTTCAAAATACAAGAGCTTAGCATAATTCGTCCAATTATTTTGAAAATCCAAAAGCTGAAATTTAGACTGAGCTCATATAAATATATATACATGTATATATATATATAATTCTGCTAATGATTCAACCATGCCGGACACCAAGCAAGCTGTCTAACCCCACCGATCAATCAGCTGGCAAGAAAAGGTAGTGCAGAGGGTGGTTGGACATCGAGACCAACCGTTCAATTGAGGTCAATTACTTTGTTCTTTCAGAACAGCAGAATAGCATGTTTTTCGTAGTGTAGTGCATATTACATGCGCCTAACACGCGGAAGGCCGTAGATTCATGTCCCAGCTAAGACATTACTTTTTTAATTTTTAAAAAATGTTTGTGTTTGTGCCCGTTCATTTCCCTCTTTCTTTTCGAACATGACTTTGCAACGCGACTGTAAGCTTTGTTTCTCGACATTGGCATAATAACTCCGTGCTCTCCGTTGTGCTCAATGATAGAAAATTAGTAACACACTCTCCTCAACAATTACTTTCACAAAAAGAATACTTTAGGCGCCTTCCCTCGCTCTCCTGGCATGTGCAACTGTGAGTGCCCGTCGGCCGTCACTAAATCATTAGCGGCGTATGCTTCGACGCGGGTCGGCTGGTATATTTTATAATCGCAATTGAGCTTGGCCACGACATTAAGGCATCTTAGAAAAAATTTGTGCTATAGGCGTTAAAGAAAAATGTTGCAAACTAATTGCGTTGCTAGCTTTAATGTCGCCTAGAGCGCAACCTTTGTTTTTAACTAACCGTCCAAAGTAAACAAATTTTAAAAAAAAATAAAATTGAGCTTTCTTAAAATACCGCTCGAGGATTTTATTATATGAAAGTGTTTTCCCTGTGCCCTGCAATTTTCTATGCCACTGAATGTTAGAGTTGAAGTGGTGCTTGTCTTTAAGAATAAACAAACAAAATTTTTAAGTCGACGCATGCATTTTAGCATGTTAATAGGCCAAGTCTCATTGGTTATATGCTCAGCAATGGCAGAAACACAAAGGTTGGGATGGCACTGGGTGAGGTGAGCATGTACCTATAGCTTTATAAATTCTAGATTGCGCTGGATCAGCTGTTCTCATATTTTTTTCTGTTAGAATTACTTGCGAGACTATGGCCTTAGAGTTTCCTAAATTGTATACTGACCCTTCGACAAAATGACCCATGCTCTTGAAAAATTTAGAAAAAAATATTTGGATTTGCGATGAGAAAGTAATACAAATAGAGGGGAAAGACAAAAAGTAAAAGAAATGAACATATAATTATTATACATGACTCATGACACCATTTTAATTTAATTATTTAAACAATTATAGATACGACCCATGACGTAGCATACGCCGCAGACTTAATCATAGATAGTGCAAAGAAAAAATGGGGGGGGGAGGGGGAGAACGGACACAAACCGTAGCGCGAACAAATAGGAAGAACGCGAGTGAACGTTGTGGAAACCGCCAAAGCATTTTTGGGTAGCATTTCGGACATCGCGACAATTTCTGCCTCGGCACAATATACTCCTGAAGTATTCATGGACTGAGGGTATTGTTGAGAGTGTACGACTACGTTTCCGTCTCTTAGAACAACGGAGAGCTCGTCGCCGAAGCCAATGTAGAGAAACAAAATCTTAATATGACAGCCATGTTTTCATGTTGCAGAGCAACAACCTCATCAATGGATATGCGACCGATCGAAACAGACAGTGACCTGTTGAATGAATCGGTATAACATAGAACGAAGCTTTTTGTCCATGAAATACATGCGAAGCGGTTTTTATGTTCGCTAAGAAAGGGTGAGAAGAACAGGTTATAAACAAACATTTTTTAAAAAAAATCATTTGAAAATGTTGCCGCTGGGGCTTGAACCTAAGTCCGTAAAGAATTGTCAGGCGGGCGCAATAACCAATACACTATGAAATACATGTGTTAGGGGGAACGATGAAAGTTAGTGCAAAAAGCATGGCTGATCTCAAGATATACACTACCTCTCCACTACCTTCGCTTGACTGTCATTAGTTGACCCCAGCGAGGGTCATTCGTCATGTTCACTTGCACATTCTACCTTTAGTGAATTATTTATATAGATAACTATTATAACAACAAGATGAAATAAAAATGTATGGATTTAAATGGGGACCTTATTCCAACATTATCAAACTAAATTTTACTTAATAAATGAAACAAATATATAAAAAATATTTAAACATTAACCTAGCAACTATTTAACCCTACAGAGTAAAATTGAGATAAGGAACATGATAACGAGCTTCCTAATGGATCAGTTGAGTCGACAGCAATTGGCGCACTGATGTCCTTATACCTAGTTCTCCAATCGTCTGTCACTGACACCAACTATGAGCAGTCACTGACACCAACTATGAGCAGTCACTGACACCCACTATGAGCAGTCACTGACATCCACTATGAGCAGTCACTGACACCCACTATGAGCAGTCACTGACACCCACTATGAGCAGTAAGTGACATCAACTATGAGCAGACATGACATCCACTATCAGCAGACACTGCCCCAACTATAAGCAGTCACTGACATCAACTATGAGCAGTCACTGACATCCACTATGAGCAGTCACTGACATCAACTATGAGCAGTCACTGACATCCACTATGAGCAGTCACTGACATCAACTATGAGCAGTCACTGACATCCACTATGAGCAGTCACTGACGCCAACTATGAGCAGTCACTGACATCCACTATGAGCTGTCACTGACACCCACTATGAGCAGTCACTGACGCCAACTATGAGCAATCACTGACATCCACTATGAGCAGTCACGACGCCAACTATGAGCAGTCACTGACATCCACTATGAGCAGTCACTGACGCCAACTATGAGCAGTCACTGACACCCACTATGAGCAGTCACTGACATCCACTATGAGCAGTCACTGACATCCACTATGAGCAGTCACTGACATCCACTATGAGCAGTCACTGACGCCAACTATGAGCAGTCACTGACATCCACTATGAGCAGTCACTGACATCCACTATGAGCAGTCACTGACACCATCTATGAGCTGTCACTGACACCCACTATGAGCAGTCACTGACACGCACTATGAGCAGTGATATCACAGTATCATCTTCACATATGCCTCATCAAATCATCAACGTGCTATAGGAGCCATAGTGATCAGCGCTTTGATGGAGGGCGCTCTGGGAATATACCTATATCGACTGGCAGACTAAAAATGGAATACGCTAACAAGTACAAAATAACAACCAAAGCACCACCGCCAGTATGGTTTGATTTTTTTAAAAAATCAAAAAGTACGTATACTCGACTGAAACAAAGTCTTTCTCCTCGTCACGCTTGACTGGCCACTCACGTTCAGTGATAAATGTTATCTTTCCGCTTGATCAACTTGCTCTTGTGGCTGTGACATCACCGATTTATCTCTGCGGCTTAAAATCTAATCAGTTTTCGTGTCGACATCGAGGCGCCCTATGATCTTAAGTCTCAAAAGGGAAGAGAAGATTATTTTGGAGAAAGAGGAAGCTCTGCTTTTTAATTTATTTCCTACTTATAAGCTGTTTTAAATCAATGTATAATTTATCATTTAGTTTTAAAATATATTTTAAAATATTAAAATACCGCTACATTTAAATTCCTTACAGTTATGTTATTTATTTTATCCAATTAATATTCTTTCTTTCTTTCTTTCTGTCTTTCTTTCTGTCTTTCTTTCTGTCTTTCTTTCTGTCTTTCTTTCTGTCTTTCTTTCTTTTTTTCTTTCTTTTTTCTTTCTTTTTTCTTTCTTTCTTTCTTTCTTTCTTTCTTTCTTTCTTTCTTTCCTTCTTTCTTTCTTTCTTTCTTTCCTTCTTTCTTTCTTTCTTTCCTTCTTTCTTTTTTTCTTTCTTTACTTTCTTTCTTTCTTTCTTTCAATTTTCTTTCTTTCTTTCTTTTTTTCTTTCTTTCTTTCTTTCTTTTTTTCTTTCTTTCTTTCTTTCATTCTTTCTTTCATTCTTTCTTTCTTTTTTCTTTCTTTCTTTCTTTCTTTCTTTCTCTCTCCCTCTCTTTCTTTCTTTCTTTTTTTCCTTTCTTTCTTTCTTTCATTCTTTCTTTCTTTCTTTTGATTATTTTTGTTTTCGTTCCTACATTATACCTGCTAGACTTAATTTCTCCTGTACTTCTTTTTTTATTTTGTCGTTGTTGCTGTTAAAGTTATTGTTTGTTTCTTTTTATTTTAAAATATCCTCGCTCTAACAACCCCGCCCTTCATCTCTCTTCTGTACTTTTATTTCTTTTATTTTCTTCAGAGCATATATTTATTTTAAATAAATGTGTTACAGCCTATGTGCGTCGGTGTAGTGTATTATATAGCATTGTTATACTTTACTTAGATCACCGTGTTCCCAAATAACTCATTTAGGTGGATGTTCTGAGCCCAAAGCCTCCCAGTTATGCTAGATACAATCATAGCTGGTTGCAGATAGAGAATTTGCTTATTACTACAGGGAGGAGAGCAAATTGTTTTTGAAGGGTTTGGCAGGCCCCCAATGTAAATGCGACCACGTTGCTCTTCTCTGGAAGACTGAGAGCAAGTGAGGACACGTCGTGTTGTCTTTGGTTTATTTGATAGACTTCGCATTCAGTCTGTTCTAGGGTTTGAGACACATTTATATATATATGATATGTATATTATTATTATTATTATTAATAATTTTTAAATGACTCTTTATAAAGCAGTGGCTGTGATTGGTAAGAGTGTACTTTACCAATACAGTACAAGTGCCGAGTGCTAAAAATAAAATCTAAATAAAATTTTGAAGAAGCTAATTCTAACATCTTGAATATTTAATCTCACATTCAGTTTGTGATATGCTATGAAACTTTGTTCGACCTCAACTAGTAGTCATTGTAGTTGCACCAGAAAAGTCTTCAAGTAAATTACGTGAAAAAGACTTTGGATGTAAAAATACATTAATGGTCTTATAAAAATATATGTGTGTTTCCTAAAAAAAATTTATAGAGACATTCGCATCCTTTGAGCTGGTCTAACCGTTAACAACAAACAACAACAAAACAGTATCCTCTGAACATTGCATTGGCAATGACTGGGGAACTAGTAAAAAATCAATGAAATGTGATTGTATTTAGGGGCCAATGTTTGTTTTCTGGAACTCAAAACTTTAGTTGCGGTTATTCTATACAGATTTACGGCGTTGATCAAATACCTGCGTGGCCGCGCAGCTTAAAGGGAATATTGATTACAAATCTTTTTTAAGTAACAAAATGTGACATAAAAGAAAATAGACAATGCAGTAGAAATGTGTCTCTACAAGGACTGATTTTTATAGCACATCAGTTAATCTTCACATCCAGCTAATGTGTTATCAATTTCTAATATTTTTAATGTACGAGTATAAAAGATATTTCATTTAGTATAGTCATATGATCTAGGCGTATGAGCAAGAAATTCATCGTCACCAGAGTGCGACCAGAGACGACTAGAAAAAACAAACAACAAAAACTACATAATTAAACTAAGACATTACAAATTTGAACCCATTGACGTCAGGTCTAATTATAGCATAATATAATGGCACCAAGATGGACCAAGGACACGAGAAGATTGAGGGGAAGAAAAGTGGGGGCGAGGTGGCGGAAAATGTCTTAAAAAATGAAGGGATCATTGGGAAAAAAAGGAACAACAAACAGAATAGTTTTTATTTCATTTCGTGAAGGACGAGAATTTGTGGGATGGAAAAGGTGGAGGGGGGCGCTCTACCGAAGTTGTTAAAATATTTACTTTTCTCTCACACGTGTCCGTCTGGTTCGATATCTCGCGCTTTCAATAGGCGCGCCCCTTACAGGAGAGTTCAGTACCTGATTCAGAGACAACGCCCCTCCCCCACTCGCAAATAGCCCAAAAACCTCTCCTGCGGCTATTGTTCTCTCGGCGCACAGGCCGTAAACTCTAGTTTAGTACCAATCGTCAGATGTTTAATTTGATTTACGTTATCTGTGAAACCTCCGGGGAAATCCGAACCGGCTTTCCAAGAAGCTACTCGATACAATGATGGTCCCGAAAAAAATGAAGACACAATCAAACACAATAAAACAAGACCAAATCAATGGAATTTCTAGTTTACAAGCTTAAAGTACACGTTCATTTTTTTATGCAAATAAATAGATCTATTTGTGAGAATAAATAGTGCGTGAATGAGAGCATAATTTATCTGTGAGTGTATTCGTGGACATGATTGTATCTGTTTAACATTTTATTTTTATTTTTTTTAAACCCTAAAAGGTAAAATTTGGTAAATTTACAATATATTTCAATCAATTCGATTTTAGAAAACATTAAACATAGACGATTTTTTAAATATTAAATACGTGTTCATAAAATTGAAAAAAATGCTGGATCCCTTTTGTGTCTTCTCATCATTAGCAACCACTATATTAATATATATAATAGCCCAGTGGTGTGGGTTTGTAACGTAACGCTACAGAAGCGATGTACGACAGTCTACAGCAGTTAGTTTAGTTGAAAAATCGTGTTTTGATGAGCGCTGTAAAAATATTTAATATGATGACGTCATTGTTTGGTGTGCATCGGTGCGCAAAATACAACACCTATTATTATTATTAAATAAATACTTTGCGTACATTTCATAAAGTTTAATAATTCGTATTTATCAAAAAAGGACAAGTTAGTTGGTCTTTAAAAAAAAGGTTGGCGCCGTAGGCACCCAAAAAACGGGGGCGCCGCAGGCGCCACGGCGCCCGGCACAATCTATCAAAAAAGGACAAGTTAGTTAGTCTTTAAAAAAAAGGTTGGCGCTTTAGGCGCCCAAAAAACGGGGGCGCCGCAGGCGCCACGGCGCCTGGCACAATCTAGTTAATATATATAAACACCCAGTGGTGTGGTTCTGTAACGTAACGCTGAGGAGCGATGTACGACAGTCTACAGCAGTTAGTTTAGTTGAAACGCTGAGGAGCGATGTACGACAGTCTACAGCAGTTAGTTTAGTTGAAAAATCTGTGTGTTGATGAGCGCTCTAAAAATATTTAATATGATGACGTCATTGTTTGGTGTGCATCGGTACGCAAAATACAACCCCTATTATTATTATTAAATAAATACTTTGCGTACATTTCATAAAGTTTAATAATTCGTATTTATCAAAAAAGGACAAGTTAGTTGGTCTTTAAAAAAAAGGTTGGCGCCGTAGGCGCCCAAAAAGACGGGGGCGCCGCAGGCGCCTCGGCGCCTGGCACAATCTAGTTTATTTATATTTTTCTCATTGAAAATTAGCATGTTGCAAATATATATATATATATATTTTGTTTTTGTTGTTGTGAATTACAATCAATTACATATGTATCTAGTGTAAGTCTGCATTCTAATATCGTAACACTTAAGAAGGCATTGAAGAAATCATTAAATAAATTGCAAGCAACCATATATTTAAGGAGAACCTTTATCTAAAGTTAAGCGTAACCAGTACCCCTCCTAGGCGCGTGATGCCATTATGGATGGCCCCTTGACAGTTAGAGTTTCATTCAGTTTCGTCACTAGTGGGTGCTGTGGAGGCGGGCCGCCCCGGGTGACACCATCAGGGGGGGTGACACCAAAATATAAAATTATATATGTTCCCATCATTTGGCACTGGGAAAACTTTGAGGAAATTCTATAGGTCAAGTCGCCAGGGGGTGAGACCACGAGCCACCGCCCAGGGTGACACCAAGCCTAGTGACGCCTCTGGTCTCATTTGCTATTTTAGATATTTTGGAATTGTGACATGGGAGTTTTTTTTTTTGGAGTTCTATTGATTTAATGAGCAATTATGTATTTTTATTTCTATTATATATATATATATATATATATATATATATTTTTTNATTTTTTAATATTAAAGTAATTACAATGTTTAATAAAAAAAATTTAAAAGAAATGCTTATATATAAATTATAAATTATAATAATAAAAGAGCTAAAAAATCTCATTTGTACAGTTCAGGGTAAATATATGTACATATAAACAGTGTACATTTCTAATACATAGACGGGACTTACAGCATTTTAAAAATTCTCTTATAATTTTATTATTAGTTTTCTTTTTGTTAACAAAGTTTTGTATTTAACAGAACTTTTCCCCCCTATAAATTAAAAATGAAATATTTTCCCCTCCCTTTGTATTTGCATGACAAGCTAACGTTTAAGTCTTATCTTATCTTAGATATACAGACGCTCCTTCTATGCAGAAGATAATTGCGTCCACAGACCATGAGAGATGGTCTAATTGAATAGTTAAGTTAAATAGAATGGTTAAGTTTAATAGAATTGTTAAGTTTAATAGAATGGTTAGAATTAATAGAATGGTTAATTTAATAGATTGGTTAATTTTTAAAGAATGGTTAAGTTTAATAAAATGGTTAAGTTTAATAGAATGGTTAAGTTTAATAGAATGGTTAAGTTTAATAGAATGGTTAAGTTTAATAGAATGGTTAATTTTAATAGAATGGTTAATTTTAATAGAATGGTTAAGTTTAATAGAATGGTTCAGTTTAATAGAATGGTTACATTCAATAGAATGATTAAGTCTTGGTACAAAATGCTTTATGCAATACCAATGAATATTTCACGTGGAGGCTATTAATAGAAAAAAATATCGCCTCGTGGGATTTCTCGTTAAAAAACCAAATTACTCTAAAAAGAGAGGGAAGAGAGGCCCAACTGCCCCCTCCTGATGGTAGCATAATTTAGTAGCATTCTTTAAGAAAAATCAATTCTCCATACATGAACTCCGTTAGTTAGTGGCCGCGGGGCAATTGGAACGCATGATGAGAATTTGTAGTTCTAGTCTCATCATCCATGCACTGCACTCCAGAATATTACACCCCCTCCCCTCCTTTTTCAGCCCAAAATTATTCACTTCAACGCTTTTTATCTTCCACCAAGAATGTGTGCGTGATCTGTTCATTACTTTAATGATGATAAACGAAAAGTGCGCTTATCTTTGTATGTGGTGAAAGTCGGAGTGAGATAGAGAGAGACAGAGAGAGAGAGAAACAGAGAGGGAGAGAGAAACAGAGAGGGAGAGAGAGAAACAGAGAGGGAGAGAGAAACAGAGAGGGAGAGAGAGAAACAGAGAGGGAGAGAGAGAAACAGAGAGGGAGAGAGTGTGAGAGAGAAACAGAAACGGAGAGAGAAACAGAGAGGGAGAGAGAAACAGATAGGGAGAGAGTGAGAGAGAGAAACAGAGAGGGAGAGAGAGAAACAGAGAGTGAGAGAGGGAAACAGAGAGGGAGAGAGTGTGAGAGAGAAACAGAGACGGAGAGAGAAACAGAGAGGGAGAGAGTGAGAGAGAGAAACAGAGAGGGAGAGAGAGAAACAGAGAGGGAGAGAGAGAAACAGAGAGGGAGAGAGAGACAGAGAGGGAGAGAGAGAAACAGAGAGGGAGAGAGAGACAGAGAGGGAGAGAGAGAAACAGCGAGGGAGAGAGAGAGCTCTTTATTTTGTGACGCCTTGTCAAACTCATGCCTACCCTGTTTGCATGTTATCTGTCTACGTATGGATAAGCCTGATTGCAGTCTCACCCTCATTTTGATCGTTAAGAAATGAACAACGCCTACGTCAGTCTCATTGACACCCTTTGAACGGGTGACGTTGAAAGCCTAAAATCCCTCGTCACGTACGAATAATACTTTGCAATTTTTACAAACTGTCGTAAGTCATTTCTATGCAAGCTGAGTTTCAAACCCTAGAAAGTAATCTATATCTATAATAATGAAAGGCAGTAGTTGTCTGTCCGGTCCTCGATTGCGATTGGTCACTAAAACTCTTACAGAATCCTACAGCAAATCAATAGCGGACAAAAAATCACATGTAGATTCTACATATGGAACAATTTTACGCTGACGTTCAAAACTAGTGGTTTTTGTTGTTGTTGTTGTTTTGGTGCAGTAATTTTGCCATCATTCGGTAATTAATGTGTTTCCATCTCGAGGTGTGTCACTCCTTCTAATCACCACTATTACTCCTATACAACATGCCACCGAAACTAAGGCGGAACGTCATTGGACGAGCTTTGCTGCTCGTAAATTAATACTTTTAAATGTACTAAAGTGAATCAGTCAAAGAAAGACTGTGCAGAGGTGGTGTTGAGTGCCCCATGTGGCAAAAAGGTCCTAATGGAATCTTGGAGATTAAGCTGTTGGAAATTTAACCCGCTGTTATTTCTATTTGTTTAATATTTTTTTTATTAAATGTGTATCGATGTAATTCTTTGCGTTTTTTGCAATTTGATTGTATTTCGTGGTTATCCTGTTTGTTCGAAAACGTATTCGGTAATTCACTAAAATATCTTCACCTTATTATTTTCAGCGTCATCGGTCTTCCTAACGGCAAGTTGTGACCACTTCAAAAAATAAACACTTCCTGTTGATAATTTAGCGACTCCCAAAAGGCAGCTCAGAACCGTGACAAATGGCATGAAATAGTGTGCAGCTCAAAATGTTGCCACAACGACCCAGCGTCGGGTTTAAGGGACAGTTCAGTTCAGTCAGTTGATAATTTAAAATTCTAAAAACTTATTCAAGAGGGTCCGTAGCAAACATCATCTAGGTTATCGCTAGAAACAAATCGCTCAAAAAACAAACGACCAAAACAAATATACATTTAAGCAAATAAAACAACACTTTAAATTGAGAGACGGCGTGATCTGTTTTAGGCTAAGAAGAACAGCAAGAACTTTTTGCTAGAGAGATTCGAGATTGGGATCAGGCACAAGCAGATACAACAGACAGACATGATGAAACTCCTGTTATGCAAATAGATGTGTATTACATTATTTCTCAACGTTTCCAGAACCCCCCCCCCCCTCCACCCTGCCGCCAACAACCCGTTTAAAATACAAAGATATAGTGTAAGATATAGTTAGAACAGACAACAAAAACTGAAGGTAAATGGAATGCTTTTTGCAGGATCGAATTAACTAAACATCCCATTTTGTCTGTTGTTAGCTCGTAACTTTGTGTGTGCGTGTGGGGGTGGGGTGGGCATGAATTGTTGTTTTATCTTTTGTTTGTTGCCATGTAATACCAGGGTAACCATAACAAGAGCAGAAAAAAGGCATCACAATAGATCAGGAAATCTCTGGTTTTTATCCTCGCTGTGGCAAAAAGGGAAGATGAAAATTTGTTTAGTGATAAATGTTACAACTCATTCACCTGTAAATTGATATCATGTGATTATGTCTCTTGTTCAGTGCATTCGATTCTGCACGCTGTGCGGCAGAGATGTTTGCTTCGTATTCATAGTTATTCCATTGTCGCTCAGAACAGACAATATATCAACGATGTTGGACTGCAGTGCAAACTGAGGTTATGGTGTTATAAAGACATCGTTTTGTAGCATTTAAGTTCATGGGTCTACGTTAATATAACAACTTTTAACAACGATATTCTGTTGATGGTGGTAGAAGTCGCCTCTTTCTTGAGATGTGAGTGAGAATTGTCAAGTAGGATTGTTACAGTCTTCCAATGACAGACCGTGACAGATTGCAAAACAATACAAAACTTATTTCAACTTCGAAAATGTAAAATAATTTTTAAAAATAATAATATGTGCGCGAGGTTGCATTTTCCCAAGCAATTTTAGAAGAAGAAAAAGATTTGCCTGTTAAAACACATGCACAAGCCTAGTATGACTTCTAAACAAGCATTAATAAAATAAATGAACACACATATAGAAGTATTACATAGCTAATATTTCCAGAATATCAACACATCTCAAGAGACCAATAGTAAATGTCTGGCTGGTGAGTAGAACTACTGCACTCAACGTGGTTTCAAGTACTTCGCTACAGCAGGTCCGCGCAAACGTTTGCACTCTACCGAAACCGTAAAGCAATCCTCATTATAAAGAAAGTTATAAATCGTATTTAAAGGTGAGCGGTTCATGGTAAAGTTGAGGCTCGCCTGGCATTCAATCTTGCAGCAATCAGCTTACACCGATTTAATCCTAAAGGATTGCTATTGAAACTTACGCAGATAAATCAATAGCTGGTGAAAGATTGCAAGGTTCTGTTCATTATAAGAAAAAATTGTCGTGTAGAAAAAAAGCTTAAAAAGAATTCAAACAAACAAATTAGAATATGTTACTTGCCTTGTCATTTATCCTAAGAATATAGATGTATATCATTTCTATAACTGGGATCAGTGGTTCCCATGTTTTGTTGTTTTGTAGGTGTGAAAATGATGTAATGTGGTTCAAATTTCAAAGAAAGAAATTAGTTTGACATTATTTATTTTCATTAATAATTGATCATAACTCAAAATCTTGTTCTCTTATCATTTTCACAACAAACAAACAAAAATAAATAAATAAATAATTAAATAAATCTATGGAGCTTTTTTCTCAAAATTAAAATAAATTTGCCACTTTAAACCCATGTCTTTTAATACAAGAAACGTCTGAAGATAAAGGCATAAAATTGTCTCAAAATATAAGAAATATCTTTAAATAAATGAATGAAACTGAAAAACAGACGTCATTGACTACTAAAAATACAAGAACAGTATCAAGATGCCGAAAAACGACTCATGGTACATCTAAAAGCTATACCTGTCTTAAATTACATCAGAATGTCTCGAGATACATCAACTAGTCTCGGAGCGACTCTTTTTTTCTAAATTGCTTCTGCCAGCTGTACCACTTGGGCGTTAAGGGTAGCTAGATTAAATCTATTGGCATAAAGAATGTGACATTTTCTTTTGTTCGGGAGCACTTAGAATCAACTAGGGGTGTACCAGATTTCTGCTCCGGCTCCGGCTAATCCGGAATCCTGCAATTTTTACAAATCTGTTTCCGGGTCTTGCCGTATTTCACTTCATTAAGCCGGCCGGCTCCGGCCCGGGCCGAATTTAAAAAAAAATTAATCCTGTACATCTCTAAAATCAACGAATAAAAACAAAAGAATAAAGGCATAGGAAAATACTTAGACAAAGATACAAGTGTCCCTAAACTATCAAATTTCAAAATACAAATAAAAAATTGTTTTAAAAAATTGTTTGAAAAAAAAATCTTTAAGTCTAATCAGTTTACAATGAACTAATTATTTCCTGGAAATTTAAACATTAATCATTAAATGTGTCCTCCCAACGCAAAAGCCAACTAAAAACGTCTAAAGACAACAAAAATATTATATCACATACACAGGTGAGATGAAGGTTGTGGTTTGGGTGAATTTAACCATGTGTGATGTCATCATTTCCTATGGAAAAAAAAAACGATATCCTCTAATTCAGAGGGTTTTCTGGGGTTCTCCAACTGTTTACTAAAAACATATTTACTTTAATACAAATTTTCATGGGATCGTGGGTCACATGGTTTTTAAAGAAAGGGATCGCCAGCCCCCCCCCCCCCGAAAAAAAAAAAGGTTTGGAACCACTGCTCTAATTAATTTATCTACAATGTCCAATACGCTGTCTGGAAGTAACGAAGAATTGACAAACAGGTGATAAAATACTTCCTCCTCAGTGTACCTACAGTTACATTGACTTGTATCTTATATCAAATATGTCCACCTGAAAACCCCGGATATTTCTAAGAATATATTTCCGCCATTGTACGACAAGACCTCAAAAAGTCGCCGTGGGATGCTACTAACATTTGGCTTTCATTTGTCTGGGAGGTTTTGAAAAACTATAAATTAAGAGCATGTGTGTGTTGGGGGGGGGGGGTGACAGGAAATTTATCAGTTCGAAGCAAATAATTATTCCCTTCCCCCCTCACCCCAACCAACCTGACTTTATCAGAGAGGCTGAATGAACACCAAAATTACTTTTAGTATTTCATCCTATGGCCCGTTAAGCAATTCAGTGTTACAAGCAGACCACAAATACGTATGTGGAAATATATGATACATTCAATGAGATTTTACAGACGCTTTTTATCATCTAGCGTCCGATTGATATTCAAGCTACAAAAATGTAATAGGCGTGGCGAGCTGATGCGCGAGTTTAATTTTATCTCAATCGCGCTGAGAGAAGAAAAAAGGCTTTAAAAAAAGAAAACATGTTGCCGAAACGTTATTTAACGAAACAAGTTGTTTATGCATCATGCGTTAAATATGTCTCTATGATGTGCGAACAAGGGGCTTAATTTACTTACATTTCAGCAATACAAATTTGGTGTTTCCTATTGCTGCACCAATATTAATTGAACAGCAGAACTGATGAAATTGATATTTCACATACGCAAAATTGAACTGTTAAAAACTGTTTACCGATGTTCAAATCTTAAATGCAAAATAATAAACTGTTTAGTTAAGTTTTTTTTTTTACCGCTTCAACCGATGGTCTCATCTAAATTACCATATAACCGTATATACTCGTTCTAAAACCGACTTTTTTTGGAAAAAATCTTTGGGAAATTAAATAAGTGGCGTTCGGCAAACGAACGGTCATATGTGATTTCTGCATGTACATTAATTATCGCTGTTGTTATTGTAGATCATAAAATCCTTTTCTACATTCTACAACATTTGACTGCTCTGCCAGAATCTATAAAATATTATTAAACATCCGCTCTTACCGTATTTATTCATTTTTCTTATTTTTGTGTATTTTTAAATACAAATTTGTAAACAATCATAATAACCGATTTAGCTTGTAGTTTTAAAAAAAAATCATGTTAAGCCTGGTCCCTTTTTGGACTCAAGACGTGTTAGCGCATTTTCGTATTATGTATCAGTACTTATGTTAGATATCAGCATTATGTAGTTATCAGTAATGCGCTAAAAATTTTGTATGGAAAATGAGGTCATATGGCACTTCCAGGAGCTCTACTGCCACTACAAGAGGTCGGATCGAGTAACTGAGTGTTGATGCACAAATGGCAGGTCAGGACATACAAAAAACATTAATACATCATGGGTCTAGGACTTATGGATGATGAGATCTAGGGTGATGACAGACGGACGGACGGACAGACGGACAAAACGGATACAATAGCGCATTTCTACTTCTCGAAAATGCGCTAAAAATGTGCACCATTTTGTATACGCTGTCCTATTAATTTTTGGGGTCGGCGTGCGAGCGGGCTACACACTTTAAATGCTATTCTCTTCCAAAAAGGGGTGGGGGTGGGGATTGGGTCGGCTTTTTAACAAATGGGCTATAGAACGAGTATTAACGGTATATTCATTCAATTATTTGATTTTTTAATATTTTTTTTTACGTTTAACTTTCTTTGTGAGAATAATTAACGGTTATAAAGTGCAAGGGGTCAAAGGGTAAATACGGTATGTAAAAGGGTATCGATTGAAGCAATGAATATAAGTCTCAATTCGCATACCTAGAGATGTTGGTGGTTTGTTTTGGTTCTTGAGTTTGTGGTGTTGAGAGTATATGATTAAGGATGTTGGAATATGTCGGGCATGAATAAAAAGTTTGAGGTAAACTTTTTTTCTTCCTTGAATTAAACTTTTTAGGAAGTAGAGAAAAAAGTGTGTGTGTGTGTGTGTGTTGGGAAAGGGTGAGGTGGGAGAGGGTAGCTGCGGCGTGGGGGGGATATCAATTGGGCGAATGAAAGATCGTTTGAGCTATTGAATGAACGATAACTGTTAGCAGATTTAGATCCTCACTATTTTTCTATAAATGAAAACAATAAAAGTTGGGTTTAGAAGGATGTAGGCCTACTTGATGTGAATGTGGATCTAGTACAGTATTTAGTATGGGTGTGGGTCGGTGCCATACGATATACTTTCTGTTAAGTCGGCTAAATATTCACTGCTAAAAGATTGGCCCCCGACACATTAATTTAAACAAGTTATTTCTATGCTACACGGGTGACGTGGAAACAAATGAGAATCCCGTGAGGTTACGTCCGCTGATCGTGTATCTACGTTCAGGTTTCGACAGCCATCACGTTGTGCATCAGATATAAGACGCCTCCACTGACTCCAGCCATCACGTTGTGCATCAGATATAAGACACCTCCACTGACTCCAGCCATCACGTTGTGCATCAGATATAATACGCCTCCTCTGACTCCAGCCATCACGTTGTGCATCAAATACTCGACACCTCCTCTGACTCCAGCCATCACATTGTGCATCAAATACTCGGCACCTCCACTGACTCCAGCCATCACGTTGTGCATCAGATATAAGACGCCTCCACTGACTCCAGCCATCACGTTGTGCATCAGATATAAGACGCATTCACTGACTCCAGCCATCAAGTTGTGCATCAGATGTAAGACGCTTCCACTGACTCCAGTCATCACGTTGTGCATCAGATACTCGACACCTCCACTGATTCCAGCCATCACGTTGTGCATCAGATATAAGACGCCTCCACTAACTCCAGCCATCACGTTGTGCATCAGATATAAGACGCCTCCACTGACTCCAGCCATCAAGTTGTGCATCAGATGTAAGACGCCTCCACTGACTCCAGTCATCACGTTGTGCATCAGATACTCGACACCTCCACTGATTCCAGCCATCACGTTGTGCATCAGATATAAGACGCCGTCACTGACTCCAGCCATCACGTTGTGCATCAACACATGACGCCGTCACTGACTCCAGCCATCACTTTGTGCATCAGATACACGACGCCTCCAGTGACTCCCGCGATAGACGCAAGGTAATAAATTATTTTTCCCCTAGTAATGTTATCTTCCAAATTCCCTATCCGTCACTCATTTACAATTCAATACAAAAATCGTCATTCACACACCAATGTGGAAATAAGATACCTTCCACCATCACCATCACTATCGAGCTCATATCTCCCAGGCGTCTAATGTAAACCCCGCGGCGTCAGAGGCGTCACTAGGGTTGGTGTCACTCTATGCTGTAGATCATGGTATCGCCCCTACATGACTTAACCAATAGAGCTCTCTGACTCGGCCACTGCCAATTAACGGAAACATACAGAATATTTACATATTGGTGTCACTCCTTTTTGATAGCGTCATCCGGTGCGGTCCACACCATCCGCACCCCCTTAGTGATGCCCCTGAACCACGTGAATCTTAGCTGCACTACTTACCACCGACATCGCCCTAATCCTTGTATTTGCTACTTATCATTTACATAGGCTCAAGTTAGATTTCACCCCCGTCTTTTAAATCACATGATCCCAAAACTTAAACCTGGTTTACAGCTTTGCTATTGATTTTAACGCTTATTAATTTTTGTTATGTTTATTATTCGTCATAAATATACAACACATTATATTAACATGGTTCTTAGCCATTAGAAAATAAATATCTGTTGACAAATACCAAGCAATGGAAGCACTTAAACTTTTTTCAAGTATGCAATATTGCTGCTTTATATGTTGAAGAAAAAACATTTATTATAACTAAAGCTTATCCACGGAATATAAAACTCACGATTGAAACGTTAATCCTTTAATCTTACAGTAAAAATATAATGTGAAAGGTTGCTCAAAAAATTAAAAAGCGTAATCAAATTTTGTTTCGAAACGAGACTCAAGAAACATTCAAGATTGTTGTTTTTTTTTCCTTTTTCTATTTCTGAACTTCCGTTGTGCGAGCGGACCGGCTACGTAAGAATAAGCGGCCCGGCCCACTCCGCAGACCACAATTATTTTGGAAACTCACATTTAAAATTCCCATCCCTCATCTAGCCCCCCACCCCCCACCCCTTCAACCTTCTATATCATCTAATGTTCTCACTCTCCACACAACGATCAATATAAGCTCATCAATTTTCGACAGATCCTTTCCTTTACACAACCAACGCTCTCAAAAACATGTTGCCAATGGATTTTTTTAAAAGAAATCCTTCACAGCTCCCCCCCCCCCCAACCCGTCGTATACGAGTTGGGTGAAGGGGTTAAACAGTTTAGCTAAAAGAAATGTTTATGAAACACACGTATTCAGGGTTTCCAGTAATCCTTAAATCTTTTTGACCCGAGATGAACGCAGCCTACGAGTGATCGTGCAAGGTGACGGGCCCTGATCTCCGTGAGGTAAACCACTAATTGCGAGTCAGAAACTGACAACGGTTTTGTCATTATTATGATGCCTTTGGCTCGACGTAATGTGAACGGAAATTGGTAACTATCTGTATCGAGTATCTTGCGGCAGTAATTGTATTTCTTTTAACCTAGATCTAATAATAATAATAATAATAATATATTGATGATTTTACCCCTGCAAGTAACTTGGCACACATCGCTTTACATTAAACCATGAACATACATAATTATTAATTCTTTCAAAATAAACATTCATATCATATGTAAACGGTGGTCTAGCAGTAGCGCATGGACTGCCTAACCGAGGCAAAAGAGAGTCACGGGTTATAGCCTCAGTGCTTGCAAGGCCCCCGGGGCATTGTGCTAGCCACACAATCCCTTGCTTGCTAGTGGTGGCTTAATGAAACTTGTTAACGCTACTTTACTTGCCCCAAGTCCGCCATGGACTGAAGGGGGAGTCATTCATATAAAAGGGTGAAAGGTTTTGCATAAGTTCCCATATTTAAGTTAATACACCTTAAAATTTACAATGCTTAATATAAGATGACTCAGGTTGGAAGATACCTAATTACACATTTATATTTAAACTTAAAAGTATTGTCTTAAGGGCCGTGACGCAACTAGTGTGTGTGGGGGGGGGGGGGGGAGGGTCCACACATTTGTGACGATGTGTAATGAGGGGAAGAGGGTGTTTAAGAAATTTGACGTCAAATGAAAACTAGCAACTATAAATATTTTATTTCCTACAATCTATTTAATGACGTTACACATGGCTTCATGCGTATTAGATATTAGAGTGCCGCCTTACACTTAATACATACTTAAATTACAAAAAAGTATTTGAGATTTGAGAAATTCTCTTTTTCAAAAAGAAAATACAGCTTTTATGGAGGGGGGGGGGAGCAATGCTTTGTTACTTCCTATTGTTAATCACCAAATTACAGTGGATAGCGGGTTACTTAATTTTTATAAATAGTGATCATCCCCCGAAATACGTAAAAAAGATGTGTCTCTCTCCATTGTATGTGTCTCTCTCCACTGTATGTGTCTCTCTCCATTGTATGTGTCTCCATTGTATGTGTCTCTCTCCACTATATGTGTCTCTCTCCATTGTATGTGTCTCTCTCCATTGTATGTGTCTCTCTCCATTGTATGTGTCTCTCTCCATTGTATGTGTCTCTCTCCATTGTATTTGTCTCTCTCCACTGTATGTGTCTCTTCAATTTTGTGTGTTTCTCTCCATTGTATGTGTCTCTCTCAAGTGTATGTTTCTTTATTGTATGTGTCGCTCTCCATTCTATGTGTTTCTCTCAATTGTATGTGTCTCTCTCCATGAATTGTAGTTTCTTGAAAGTTGCATGTTTTAAAACTTTTAAAAAGAATATGATCAACGTATAAGGCTGACATGGGCTGCCAAAGTTATAAATTCCATTGATTTATTTATATCCTAGATATTAAAAATGCCAAACCTTAAAATTATACGAACTTTTTATAAGGTATTTTAATTTCTCAAGCTATTTCCCATTTTGCATTTTAAGTAAACACTCACAAAATTAAGATGGCCACCAATAAAATTATTAAAATATAGTGTTTGGAAACATGATATTCTTTTCCCAGAATCTATATTTATAAAAAGCGAAAATCGCCTTTGAAAGAAAAAAAAAGTGCTCCCTTTGCCTAGAAACTGTTTTGATTACATCGCACGCTTTGATTGCTGCTCAAGCGTAGTGCACAATCTGAGGTTTCCAATGCGGAAGCGTCGAACGAGACACGATCTCCTCTCGGCACTTCAACGGGATCAGCGACATCACAGGGTTCCTTTTATCTTAGGAGAATATTGCCCCCCCCCCGTTATATCTAAGACACGTTCTCCTACTAACTCTCGTACACATTGGAACATACGTCTGCCCACAAGAAGATCTAGGGGACAACGAGGGCAAGTAGTGGCGGTGCGGAGTCTAATTAAACGAAGAAATAAAATATGTTTATGTCGCTAGTGCTACTGAACCTTAAAACCAAAAGAGTGAATTTATCAGTTATATTGTTCGGCACATGTTCGGCGTCCCCCCCCCCCCCTCTTTTTTTAACCCGTGTCTGGATAACTGGAGATGCAGTTCTTTCAGAATTCCCAATCCAACAACCGACTCAAATATCAAACTCTTGTCAAAAGTTTGTATGTCAATAGCGACTCGGATGCATATCTCTTACCCATTGAATATTGATGAATCTTTTGAATTCGTGCTCCGGTTTGTTGCACATTATTGGTAAGATCAATGTGACACGAAAGCCCAACACAAATATGTTTACTTGTCCGCGCCCAACAAATGGAGTAAGTTGCCAAGATAATAACCGGGGCTCATTAAGGGCGTCGGTTCGAGCCTTTTCAAAATATGTGCACGTATGAGGCGACAAACAGCTAACTTCTACTGATCTACTTGCAACTTTAACGCAGATAAGTTCAACCAAGATTAGAATTTTTCTTTTGGTTATCACTATCATCAGCAATGAGGCTACGGTACGCGTAATTCCACGGTATTCTCCTTCAGTTCGGATCAATCAAAAACCTTCTCCCACCCCGGTTGGCCCCTTAGCTGATATAAACCTTTGTTTTAATCGTTTATATCTAACTCATTCTGAGTCGACCGATGAGACGTCTGCACTGAGTTTCTGACACTATTTTAGTTTTGGTGGCCAACAATCTGACGTCTTCTTGGAGTTTCTTTTCCAGAGAGAATTTTAATATATATATATAATAATATATGAATTGCCTATCAACGGACCGTGTATATTTTATCATGGGGATTCGAATGGCCCGTGTATTGTAGAGGTTATTTAGTCTTGTCGTAAGGAACCAATAACATGTACGGATCTGAAGTAGAGCTGAACCGATATTCGATTCGGCTACTCGGTATTTGCCGATTTTTGTATACTCGGAATCAGTCAGTAATCGGCCGCGTAAGTCATGCCGATGCCGAGTATACAGTAATTGCTCTAATAGCAAAAATACGCGCAGAATCGCAGATGTCTAAAACATCTCGTTTGCCTGGAGTTAAAATGAGCATCGAACAAACTACAAATGAACATTTTATTTGTGCAATATCGTGTTCCTTTTAATCAACATCAGGTTTTAAATTTTAATGATACACCTAAAACCCTGTAACGCAATGCAACTTTTCTTCACAGCAGATCGACAGCGTCTGTTGGCGAGTTATACCCATACTGAGTCTATGACGTATTATTTTCAAGATGACGGTGGCGACCGAAAAATAATGAGTTTGAATGTGAATATTAAGAATACAACTGTGAACAATTAAATAACATTTGAAGTTGCCAAACATAAAATGTAACACACTTTTAACTAGGAGTGTACCAGATTCGATTTTTAAAAAAAAAATCTGAAGCAGTTGGTACGTGTTTCCCCATCAAAACTATAAACACAAAAAAATAGCCAGGCTAAAAGCATGTTCTCAAAACGAACACGACCCAAGATCAAGTAAAGAAGAGTGCACAGAGATCAGATCTCTAAGTAGCCATGGCAAGGGCGCGAGGGGTCGGGCAGAAGAGATTACTCCATACGTCGGCGACGCCACGTCCCGGGGCGTGCGCTGATCAAACCGTATAAAGCCATCGCTACGTTTCGGAATACCCAGCGTTCGGGGCTCCCCTTAGTTCGGGCTTGTTGGCCGTGACGTTTGTTGATTAGCATAAAACATCGTTACGGCGAGATAGATCATGGCTTGAAATGCGGAAGGGCCCAAAACTCTATCACAGCCCAGCGTGATGTCAAACAGCATCTCGGAACAAGATATGTCGAGCGTCAGGGACCGAGATTATCAGCTTACCCCTGTTACAGTTACGGGTGTCGTCTGCACATCGGGGGGTAGATGTCAAGCTGCATTTATTTAAAAAAAACAAAACAACACTTGTTTCTTTTTAACAAATAAAACTCAAAGGAATAAACAAAACGACAGCGGAAAATTTAGGACCGTTATAATAACACTAGATTGTGCCAGGCGCCGTGGCGCCTGCGGCGCCCCCGTTTTTTGGGCGCCTACGGCGCTGGGCGCCTACGGCGCCAACCTTTTTTTTAAAGACCAACTAACTTGTCCTTTTTTGATAAATACGAATTATTAAACTTTATGAAATGTACGCAAAGTATTTATTTAATAATAATAATAGGGGTTGTATTTTGCGCACCGTATTTTGCGCACCGATGCACACCAAACAATGACGTCATCCTATTAAATATTTTTACAGTGCTCATCAAAACACGATTTTTCAACTAAACTAACTGCTGTAGACTGTGGTACATCTCTTGCGTTACGCGTTACGTTACAAACATACCCACACCACTGGGCTATTATATATATAACTAGATTGTGCCAGGCGCCGTGGCGCCTGCGGCGCCCCCTTTTTTTGGGCGCCTACGGCGCCAACCTTTTTTTAAAAGACCAACTAACTTGTCCTTTTTTGATAAATACGAATTATTAAACTTTATGAAATGTACGCAAAGTATTTATTTAATAATAATAATAGGGGTTGTATTTTGCGCACCGTATTTTGCGCACCGATGCACACCAAACAATGACGTCATCCTATTAAATATTTTTACAGTGCTCATCAAAACACGATTTTTCAACTAAACTAACTGCTGTAGACTGTGGTACATCTCTTGAGCGTTACGTTACAAACATACCCACACCACTGGGCTATTATATATATAATAGCAACATAGTAATTTCTAAATTGTTTTAAAAAGGTTAATTAAGAAGGTATGATAAACATGATATCGCCTTTGCGGAGACGCTCGAATTGAAGAATAAACTTCCCTTAAAACTCTTGACAATTTGATCTATAGTACAATGGATGTAGTCGCCAATCACCATACAAGTTAGATCCCTGCTTCAATAACTGGTTGAATATCTACGTTACACACGATTTATCATCGCGAAGCCATAGACGACTAGACTCGAGGTATGAACTCTCTCTAATTTAAGGGTTGGTTGCCATTTCAGTTTCTAGTATTTACTGAAGAATATGGCACACCACTCCACTGAGAAATAGGATATTTTTTAAAGTGACAATTTATTAAGATACAGTTATTGATAGGTTACCGCATGTTTTTTTAATTTTTCAAAACAATTTCTTTAAACGGTTTTTTTTTCATATAAAATTAGGGTAATTTTTAGAGCTGCGGAAATTAACTATTAATTAATGGTTTAAATTTAATCGATTAAAATTTATCAGAAAGACTAAAAATTCTATTAAAAATTATGAAAATATTTCTAATATTTTTCTTGAATTTATTAATAATTTATATTTTTTGTTACTTACATACTTTTCCGTCGTATTATTATTATTTATTTATACGTGCATACGCTAACAAAAGGCATTTCTTCCTTATTTCTTACACAGCAGAATGGAACTTGCTGTGTTGCGTCACAAACATTGGCAGCCTTTGAATTACGGTGACTTAACCATTTTCGCGAAATAAGGTTTCGCAACTTAACGGGATCTATATATGCGTCATAAAAATTTAATTAATCGAAATTAATAGATAAAAAAAATGTTTCGATTATTCGAGCAACTTTTTTTAATCAGTTCAAGCCCTAGTAATTTTATTTACAACCTAAAGCATTTTGTAAGCATCGTTTAGGGCTGAAATCAAACAACAAAAGTGATCATAGTGTAAATATCTTGTGAGACTTCAGAAAAAGTTTTTAACACAGTCTCATTATTTAACAGATGGGCAAATGTTGTTCAGAATATTCACGGGTCAAATTTTTGATATTATATCTGTTATAGTAGCATTATGTGTAAAGCATTTTAAACAATTTGTACTCTAGTAAGCTACTAGTAAGCCAACTGGTCGCATACCAAAGGATGTGTTATCAGGCTTGTCCATTGTAATGTTTTTCACATAGGATTCCCATGGGACGTTGGGATTGGATGGGATGGGACAGGCATACATTGCCATGGGATGGGACAGAAAAATATGTGCCATGGACAAGCCTGTGTGTTATACAGCGAACTGGCGACAGGCAAAAGGTCGGTTGGTTGTCCATGTCTCGGATACTCGGACATAAGCATGAGAGACATGAAAGTAGCCAACATTGACATACAAACTGGGAAAACCTGGCTGAGGACAGGACCACGGGGTGGGCTATAGTGAAAGAAGGATCACTAAGAGCAGAGGAGCAATCTAGGGAAGAAGCAGTTGGAAAAAGAGCGAGGAGAAAGGCCAGGAAACACTGTCCCACTGCATTCATGTATGCGATATGCAGAAGAGACTTCCACGCAAGGATTTGTCTCATCAGCCACACCAAGAGCTGCAAATAATAAAGATAAATCTATCGTCTATCGTAGACGGACAAATGCCATACAATAAATACAACCAATAAATAATTACAATTTTAAAAAGATTGGATACTTCTTTTGAAACACGTCCGATGTGTAAACATAACAAATGAGATAAACGAAGTTTTAAAAAAAAAAAAACATTTTCATACACAACAGAAATTTGTTAAGTCTAAAGATTTTTGGCAAAAATGTATAAACTTTTTTTTTCACTATGTTGGCTTTGTCTTTAAAGACCAGATGGAATACGTCCAAGTGTTGGTAGTTAGTCCTACTCATTGAACTTTCGGCCAACACGGATAGCATCCAAAGAAACACCAACCGCCGGACGCTATATCCCCCTTTAATTCAGATTCTATTTACTCTACCCCTGGACTGTCACGACCACTGGCCCATATTTACATCATGAAGACAACGTCTTGAGGTTGTGGTGTCCAGCTGTCTGACCCACCCCCACGCTACTTCCACTCCACCCCCCCCCCATTCCCGTCCACAAGAGTCTAGACTAATCCATCTGTTTGGAATCAGATCAACTCTCAGTAAGCCAACAGCGGATAGAGAGGATTTGATCCATCTATTTATTAGATTTGACGCGTGGGAGTGGAGGGCGCGGGGGTGCCAGGGAACAGGGGCTGGGGCTTCTCTCACTAAACCAAGCAGTATGTCCGCTGGTCACGTGTGGGGACGTTTGCTTGACCGCACGGCGGCTCAGCAAACAAGGGTCGCAATACGACTGATGGGATTCATTTTACGTCCACAGTGGACCTCGTGCTGGAACTGTACAGAGATTCAAATGATAAAAGTGAGACTTTACATTCGGGTGTATTTTTGGTCGTGATCTCATTTATTTGGGTATGCTATTAAACATTAGTGTCCTCGAGATCTAATTTGAGTTTACGTATATATATGTATATATATATTTCTTATGGAACTCGGCGCAACTGTTATTAAAATTCAATCAACAAAACAAGTTTAAATGACAAGAATCTATTACCCATCTCTGGCACACAGCAAACAGACCTTAGCAACATCATTCAACTCATTCGTCTAAAGCTAATACAGGAAAAATATAATACACTCCTTTTAAATAAATAAAGATAATTGACATTGGTGACCTTGATATCACTCGCCGAATACTTAAAGCAATGACTTTGATGTCACGAACAAGCGGGGATCATAATTTTAAATTAATGTTTAAAAATGTTATACGCAGTTACGACATAGATCTATATACACTATAAACTTGGGCTAATATGCTTATCGTCGAGATTGAAGTTACGATTAACCAGTTCAGATCAAACAGACCAAGCCATGCTATTAGGATTTACTACAGTGTCCTATAGTAACATTGGTACAAGGTAATGTATGGTTATAAGGTGTGAGCCTCCCAATCTACTATTATATTTACTTGAGTAAAAATAAAATTTAATGGCGCTTCCAAATGAGTATTGTTTGTAATCAAAACAATGGGAGTTGTGTTGGTGGATGACAGTGTGTTGAAAGAATGGTTTTGAAACAACAACTCAGTTTACCTTGGACACCTGGAGCAGGATTTATTTAGAAGACACTGAATGAAGTCAGATGGCTTTAACGGCACTTAGCCGTAAAAGCATTGTTGAGAAACAAACAAGTACTAACTGAAAACTGCGAAGAGCACGTATACTTGTAATTATGACCCAGTCGATGAATAATTTTTTTTAAATAGGCTCAGAGACCCACAGTTTCGAACTGTTTTTAGTGTCATTGAGGAAGTATATGGAGAACTAGTCGAATTAAGCAAGTTTTTACAAAGGAAAAATCTAACTACCCTCGAGGCATACCGGTTTGTAAAAGAAATGGTCAATAACCTAGGAGGACAGTACCTTGGTGAAAAAATTCATTTGCCTACAGATCTGGCTAAAATGCTTTAATGCTGTGAGGATAAAAACTTAAGTCCCATCCTCAAATTCGTTGAATGTTTATGATTGAACGTGGACTCTCGCTTTCTTGAAAGCGACCTTATGCAATGGCGAATATTAGAGTTGTCAGAGAAAAGCGACACGTCAAATTTTAATTTTGGACAAGCAGAACTTGGTGCACTAGTTTCTAGATACAAGGTGTTCCTTAGAAGCTCTGAAGACATTTTGCCGAAACGTATAGATCAGTATCGTAATTTTTTTAAAATGTGCTTGCAGAAAAAAAAATTGGCTTGATGCAGACTTTCGACGAAGGTATTAGGTTAGTCATGACGGAGGAACAATTCAGTGACATTGCCATCCTGTTGGATATCTGTGCTACATTTCTTGGATCGAGCACTGATTGTGAACGTGGATTCAGCCTAATGACTTCTATAAAAGTAAAATTTAGAAATAGGTTGGATGAGTTACACTTAGACTTAGACATTCTTATGAGGATTAAATCTTGCCGTTGTACAGAAATATACAGTGCTAGTAATTGTGTATTTAATTTTAATCTACTATACTTTTAAAATAATTTTTTTAGTCATATAATGAATATCAGCCCAATCGATGCGTGTATTTTTGGGGATGTCAAAAATTTTGCCCAGAAAAATGTTACACTGAAACTTTGCACACGAGAATTTTTTATTTTGCACAACCACTGGCAAACCTTAGAGGGAACACTGACAGAAGGGAAAACACCAAATTAAATACAATCAACTGGAGGTGTGTATAAATAAATGTTGGTATTGTTAACAGTGTATACACATTTTTGGGATACTCTGTATAATACTTATTTATAGTTAAAGCTTTTTTTAAATTGTGAAAATGTCTAAAAAAATTAAAATTATAACTGCTATTATTTCAGTCGAATATATTTTGCAGAAAGCTCGATTAATAATAATTCAGAGAAGTGGCGATGGGAGGGGCGAGGGTAGCGTATGGCTGCATTTTTAAGCTAGGAACTGTTCCACTACCGGACGTTTTGACCCCCGAATGTTTCGACCCTTTTCGTTTCTACCTTGTTATTTTTTTTAAATGTATTAGTTGAACGGTTGGACAAGAGTAGCTATGCGGTGAAGTCGTTGTTGTGATCGTCGCTCTTTTGATACAGTTACTATTGTGAAGTCGCTATTATGACGGTCACTGTTTTGACAGTCGCTATTTTGAACCCGTGCCAAAAACGTTATCTATATTTTGAACATTCTCGTCAGTACATAGTTTAAAATCAAAATATTTGTGTAATCGTCAGGAAATTATTTATTTATCAGCCGATATTTTTTATTGTTAATTCTTTTCTTTTTTGACTCTCAATAATTTGTAGGTGATGCCTCGATTAATCGTTAAAATAATTTAATCGTTACATTTTTAACGATTAATCGAGAAATAAATTGTTAATTTCCGCAGCCCTAATATATATATATATAAATATATCTCTATATAAAGCCATCTGGAAAACAGATGGATAACACGCAAACAGGGTATGAGTGAGCCTGATAAGACGTAACAAAACAGCGTTACCTGTTTCCATGTTATCAATCTAATTAACTTTAAGCCTGATTTCAGTTTCACCAACATTTTGTTCTCATCAGGCAAGTGCAGTCAATGCAGAATAAACGAAACAAGAATTCGTATATTCATGGTCTTTCCAAAACATCTGACTCATGCTTCCTATTAATACAGCTATCTTCAAGGTCTATCTAAAACATCTGGCTCATGCTTCCTATTAATACAGCTATCTTCAAGGCCTCTCTAAAACATCTGACTCATGCTTCCTATTAATATAGTTATGGTCAAGGTCTATCTAAAACATCTGACTCATGCTTGCTATTAATACATCTATATTTAAGGTCTCTCTAAAATTTCTGGCTAATGCTCCCTATTAATACAGCTATATTCAAGGTCTATCTAAAACATCTGGCTCATGCTTCCTATTAATACAGCTATGTTCATGGTCTATCTAAAACATCTGGCTCATGCTTGCTATTAATACAGCTATGGTCAAGGTCTATCTAAAACATCTGACTCATGCTTCCTATCAATACAGCTATGGTCAAGGTCTATCTAAAACATCTGGCTCATGCTTGCTTTTAATACAGCTATGTTCAAGGTCAATCTAAAACATCTGGCTCATGCATCCTATTAATACAGCTATGTTAAAGATCCATCTGCTGCTTACTGATACAGCTATATATTTATATATTTTACGAGCCTTGTCAAGTGCTATTTCAGCGAACATGTCTCTGAAGTCAAAAACGTGTAGCAGCTCAAGCTGAATGCTCGTAAGTGCTTCCATGCCTTGTCTATCACGGTAGCTCACCTTTGTATGCCACTCAACTTTTAAGCACCTCCGTTCGCTGGACGCTTTAGACGCAATTTACTTTCACATTTTAGACATGTCTTGAGAAAGATGCAAAGGTTTACAAAAATCGTGTAATTGGTGAGATCTGCTGATCAGTACAAATTCGCCAGTCTCAGATTGCACTTTCGTAAAGCAAACTGTATCACCTCAGCCAACTTAGCATCTTAGAAGTCGCTGTACACAAGGAATCGAGATTCGTGGTTTTGTTCACTATCTGATTAAAGACTGTAAGCTCGGAGTTAAAGAACCACAAATAACGTGAAGTGCCTTAATAACTTGTATAAACCAGTTACCACAATGTACCTGTTATCACACTGCCCATCATGGTGTAAAGTGGTATCTCGGTTTTCGTCCTTATGTGTTCCAGACCTTTAGTTGTGTACCAAATACCACTTATGCTTATTTCATAAGCACTTTTCCAGAAGAAATAGAGGGAAAATAATAAATCAGTTCCCATTGAAAAAAAACTACTGTTTTTTTTAAATATTATGTTTTAACTATGTTATATTTATTTATAAAAAAATACTAGCTGATATACCCGGCTTCACCCGGCTTGTATTGTGGTTCTCATTTTTTAAAAACTTCTCATCAAAAAATGTTATAACAGAACAACCTAGTAGCTATTGATGTTATCTGTGCGAATCCCATTTACTATGGTCTATTGAAAAATTGACGTTAAGGACCGGTAGGGTGATTGGGCTGTCCCACAGATGTGACGATGTGTTGCAAAGGGGGTGTGTAATAACTGTAACGTTAAATCAAGAAAAAAAAATAGAAAAAGAAAAAGAAAACTTTATATAAAAGTTTAACTTATATATTTGATTACATAAAATTTATTTAGAGGTATTTTAAATGGCTTTATGCGTTTTGTGATATATGAGTGAAGCCTCGCATTAAATACAAACTCAAATGACAATAAAATGATTTGAAACCTGGTCATTTTCAAATAGGAAATACGGCATTTATTGGGGGGGGGGGCAGCTTTGTAATGTCAGCTTTATAAAAGGTCTAACTTTTAATGATGACATGTAATGAGGGGAGAGGGGGAAATCAGTAAAAATTGCGTGAAGTACGCTGGTCATATTCCAAAGAAAGGTCGTATACCAAGCAAGATATCTCGCGTACAAACAGTCCGTATACCAATTTGGACTTATTCCAAAGCAAACGCAAAGCCAGTTACCACTGTTACTTTATAGATAAAAACACTCACGCTCGGGATGTGAGATTCGAACCATTTCTCATCGCCTACTTTTTACGCGGCTCCTCCAGCAGGGTTAGCCTTTCGATGCTACTCGCCTGCACCTCGTATGTGCCGCATTGAACACTCGTTACCAAGGCAATGCCGTATCCGGACTTGCTTGTGGGATTATGCAGAATTCAAAGTAAAGCACTTTTTGTTTAACTTTATTTGTATTTGCAATGTTTTTATATTTTTTTTAGTCGTTAAGTAAAGTGATCCAAGTATTAATACATTATGTATGTTTATATGACGTGAAAATTATGTAGCCTCAACCTTTCAACTCTAACTCAGGGGTTGGAAAGCTTTTTGTTTGAGAGAGCCATAAACACCACATATTTAAAAAAAACAGTAATTGTGTGAGAGCAATACATTATGTTTAAAACTAAAAATTCAAGTAGATCTATATGTGAGCGTTTTGTGCAATTTTAACACTAAAAATACAGTAATTATGTCTCTGAGTTATTTTTTAATAACATTGTTATGCTGTTGCTAATTAATAATGAGTATTTCTAACCATTAATGTCACTTATGGTGCTGCATGGCTTTGCTGATGGCTTTGTAGTCCGGTAGATACGTGGTGCGGTTAAGCTTCATGCAGGTGTAGAGCCGTTTTTTTAATTAACAAAAAAATTTTTTAGGCAATTAATTTGTAGCCTACATCAAAAGAAATCAATTTTTTTTTTAAAATAAATAATCCAACATGTGTCTGTGAGCCAGATTCAGCCATTAATAGAGCCACAATTGGCTCGGCTTCCCGACCCCTGCACTAACTATTAGAACATAAGTTAAAAATAACTTTCTCATCATCATCTGATTAATAGTGTGACGCGTTACCGTTTAATAAGATATAACTTTTCAGATTCTGCTGTGAGAGATAGCTGTGTAAAATTCCCGATTCACAATAAGACAATGTTACAAGGGTCGTCTTCAACCGGATCCTTCTGTTAAAGTTCACTTGTGCGGCTGATTTTAATTCAGGGGTTCATGTAATTGATTAGGGAGGGACTTAATTCTCTCACACCGCCATATCAAATTTAAATAATACAACAGTTAAAAATATAAATATGTATAAATCATTCAACAAAGCGAGTATGTGCAAATAAGCATGACGAATCATCCCCGCTCGGGTTGACCAAGCAGTTTATGGTTTCGCAAGCGGTGGTGGTGGAGAGAGGGGTATTAACGGTTCTTGCGTTCACTTGCGATGTTCCTACACAGACTAACATCTTATCTGTAGTGTAGTGGCATCACGTCCGCCTTACACGCAAAAACATTATTTTTAAAATTTTAAATTAAAACATCCTGTGATAACGAAGTTTTCGATATAAATCCTTTATAAATTATATGAGACATAACAAAAAGTATTGATTATGTTCAATATAATACGCACTGAGCGACAGACCCCTGTGACATACAGGGCTGGAGTGAACTCCAGTGACCCTTGGAGGTCAACCTTAGCAGATAACTGCACATGGTACATACAGTTACATAGAAATAAGCTAACAATTCATTAATTGAATTACGGTACATTCAATCGATCTAAACTTTTGAAGCAATGCATTGTTAGGTGACACAAGTCTATGTGCGAAATGTCAGCTCGTTGGCATAACTGGAAGTTTGTCATTTGTTTACTTTTGTTTTTTTTTCCGCGGGACCGACTACGGCAGACAGAGAGAGAGGGGGAGGGAGAAAGAGAGAGGTGAGAAGGAGGAAGAGAGATGGGAGAGAAGGAGGAAGAGAGATGGGAGAGAGAGAGAAAGAGATAGAGAGAGCGACAAGACGGGGAAGTTAATATAAGGGATTTAAAAATGTGTTTGTGTCCTTCTTTTCCCCCTTTTTTGCGAATATGGCAGACCCTGTTCTCCCCCCCCCCTTTCTTTGCACTATCCATGTGCAAGTCTGCGGTGTATGCTACGCCGCGAGGCGAATCTAGTCAAATTTATAATAGCAAAGATAGAGAGATGTGGAGAAGGTTGTCCGCACATGCCGCAAATCTTAAATTTCTAGGAGTGGTTGGATATTTTCGGAATACTGCCATAAATGGGTTCTAAAAAATACAAAAGAGGCAGAGTCACAAACTGATAGAATTTCCCCTAATAGGAGCCAATATTCGAAATTGGTTTAAACTTTTTATTTATCTATATTACCTGAGTTACAACTTTAATTAAATTTAGCTCAGTAGTAAAAAAAAAATCACTTAAATTTGAGATGAAATCAGTTAATTTATGAGTTCCATACATTTTGCAAAACATAATCGCCAAACATATAACAAGAACAAACACAATTTCTATGTTTGTACTTATTTAATGCAAATAAAATGGACAGAAATTGTCTACCATAGTAGTCTACCATGTAGATGCGAGTTGTTCATACATGTTAAATGTTTTGTTTTTAGCCGATTGAATTATTTCTGAAGTAATAGGATGAGCAGGCCATCACATCATTGTTAATGATATCCATTGAAACGTTTGGTGAGACTAGGACAGTCACTAGCATTCCTCTGATTGTTTCATTGTGTTTTTCTCTTGTGTCATTTGTTAGGCCGGGAAGCAAAATTAAAAAAAACAAAAACCTCTCAGAGTATTATGTCACTGCTCGTAATGATTATATGTAGACGTGTAAATAATTACAACCTGTTACCTGTTACTTGACATGCAACGATGATAAAATGGTTGTTTTTTGACAATATTTCATTAAAAATAAAAATAAATAAATAAAACTTATCCTCAAAATTAATGCGATTACTGTGAAAGATAGGGGCTCTGGTCTGACAGGTAATCGGATTAACATCGAGGTTCGTGTGTCAGGTGAACAAGGTAGGACTCCTCTTTTCAGCTCGTTAA
>MUZC01002458.1:524065-589932 GCA_002072015.1 Radix auricularia | reverse complement strand
ATATATATATATATATATATATATATACATGATTGCGAGCTCAACTTCATTCGTTTATCGTGATGGCTGCAAGCTCAGAGCTAGACGGGTCATGACTTATACTATAATCAATGCATTTCCAAACAATCGATATCAAATATTTTATTGCATTAAGCATGGATAATTTTTTGTTTATCATTATTTTTTTCCGGAACTCATTACCTCCCGGCCACCTTTTTCCTCTTGTTTTCCTTACAAAAATTAGCATCCAGATAATCTTTTCCTTATTTAAAAAAAACAAAAACAAAAAACCTCGAGTCTTTAGCCATAATGACGAAACACGCGCGCGGTTCATCGGGATTAAACAATTATTATTTAATCAATCAAAGACTTTAATTAAAAACAACAAAAACACATATAAACACGTTTCCGAAACATTATTTAATGGCCGTTCATAGAAGTGCACATTTTCATATTTTTCACATTTTCAAATTAGTTTTATCACCAATTTTTCTTGTACATCTTCAAAACAGTTCTTTTAGATACATTTTTAAAAAATTAATAAGACTAATCATCCCAAAAACAATTACAAAAATTAAAGTTTCAGAACTCAGCTAGTGAATACACATTCTCTTTTGGGTCGAGCCTTTAGGCTCTTAAGACCCGATTCAATCTACCGCAGGCGAGCATCATCAAGCGGGCATCGCCGTAGAGGTATTCCTCCGCAGGTACCGCAACCTCTCCTTGTAAGATCCCGCCCAAATCGGGGTCAACTTTCTGCCTACCCCCTCTATACTCTATGGTTCAATTTAAATCATAACTCTGCTAGAATCTTCAACTAGATGGACAACTGAGACACGCGACAAATGTGAACAGAAATAATTCCAGGTTCGTGGATACAGGATCGGTTGAGGCGGGGTAGGTGGCTTCTTGATGGCATATTTGTACAGTACTGTCAACAGGTTGGATGTGCGTGCGAGCTTGGAGCAGCTACATTACCTTCCCCACCCCATCCCCCACCCCGACACATACACTTACTTTTTTCTGTACGGTAACATGTGGAAGAAGATCAAACCAATTACGTTGTGGAAGAATGCATCGGCACAACGGAAATAAAACCAGTCTATCAGTAGCCTGAATGGCACAGTAGGCAGGTAGCAACTTGCCCAACACGTAAATGAAATGGCTGAAAAGTAGTTCCGAAACAGTTTAAAAGTAGTGCAGTGTTAGACATGCGCTTCACTTCCCCTGCTATTTTATTTTTAATCTGAACGTGAAAATGTTCAAGGTATTGACGGTTATTGTTCCGCTTTTCAATAAATTATATTTATTTATTCTTAAGTTTTAAGAAGCGTATACATTAAAAAAAAACATTATAAACTTTTTTCGCAAAAACACTTTACTACATAGAATTTTGTCAATAACGAAATTTCAAAACATAAGAACCAAATAAAAAAAAATTAAATATAATTTGGTATACATTTAAAAAAATAATTAAAATCTAGAATTGATATCGTAAGATACTATTTAATGAATTTTTAAATATGTGATAAGGCTAATGACGATTAATGTAAAAATGATGTTTCAAGGGTTAGTATTAACAATATAGCTATAGATATGTTGGTTTTGTACCCGAATATACCTTGAGTTACATGAGGCTAACAAATCGACAAAAGTTCTGCATTTATACGTTTTTTTTTCGTTTTTTTTTCATTCTCAGAGGTATATTTTAAAAGAAAAATTTTAAGTGCATTGAATATCCATTTAACTAGATGAAAAACGTGGGGCCTCTTTTTCCATAAAACTCTCTGAATACAAGTTGTTTTTTTTCTGAACCCCTTGTCCCCATATTAACTCACTTTAAACGAGACAACGGACACCTACTCGCCACGCTTTCAAATTTTCATTTGCACGTGGAAGACCAAGCTAATCATTACATATACTTATAAAGGTGCATCTTAAAAAATGTTAGGTTAAAAGGTCACAAGCATGCTGAATGGATGAAACGGTTTAAATTGTAACGCCGCTACCAAAAATTGTCTTTCCCTGCATTAAGACCGCTTAATATCCAATACTTCTAAAGATGAATGAAGACCTGGCGCCGAAAAGTTTATTGCATTAAAATTTGTGGTTGAAGTTTGTTATGGTCTTAAAACTTTGGTCACCACCCGTTTGAAAAAAATCAATTTTCCACTCATGCGTGTCATTGACAAAAATAGTGTTCAGATTGACCCACCAGACTGTAAGTTTAACAGACCAATTCCTTACAAAGCTCGTTGGACTGTGATTTCAAATTACGCCTACACACTTTTAAACCATGATTGTGAACAATTTCAAGCGGCTTTGCCACTGCATCCGGCGTTCGATAGGGCGGCCCTGGGGGATCAGCGTTCCGCAAGCGATGTTCATGAAGATGGCGCAGCGCCGATGACAAGTGCAGAGCAAGATCCTCTCTCAAGTGGAGAACAATGGCCGGGATGGCACGCCAGAAGCGTCTGGCGTCGCGTGGATGGAACCCAGGATTCGGGTCTGGTTGATGGGAAAGGAGAGTGTGTGTGGGGGGGTGGGTGGTGGGAACTTTGGGATGTTTGTCGCGTGGATGAGTGAATAGGGTCACTCAAAGAGAGCCGTTATTTGATCAGCGATAAAGAAGGGGAAAAAAAGAGGAGATTCTTTCCTCGACGTTCAAGTGTTGTTAGTCATTAGCTTAGTTAATATCTCACTAGGTCAGTGGGGTATAATAATTTGGCATCTGCTTATCGATTAAAAATATCATTCAGTTTAAAGGAAGGAACATTTTAAAATAGATTTTAATGTACATCCAGTTTCGAGTTTAATTGAACGTGTCTATTATTTGAGGTCAGCACAATTTTTTTAAAGGAAAAATAAATGTCTTATTTTTCTTTTCCTGTGTCTTGTCTGTAATCTGCATTTCTCTCCGTCACTTCACCTCTCTCTCTCCCCTCTCTCTAAATCCGGAATAAAACGTGTGCATAATTTTAAAATCCGGCAGGACTTAAGTTTCATACAACGTTTTAATTTTAAACAAGGTCTTTAAAGATCAATTACACCTGCACATATGTGAAAACTAAGATTGAAACATAAGTAAAAGTATAAGGGTCTTAGAATGAGCCCTGGGATAGTCAATATTAAATCTTGACAAATTAATGTTAAATTATTCCTTCTGTAATAAAAAAAGTTCATTAATTATTATTTTATGTTCACGTTGTTGTATGATGTAACATAAATGCGTAAGGTATTAGTCCTGGTGAGAGAGTTACTGCACTTTCTGCGCAAGTTGAAATTCAGGCTTTCGGCACTATCGTCCCATTGAAATGAAAACAAAATCCAACCGAAGGAATCATTCCCTCTCAACAAGATATAGTCTAATGAGCATCCAAGGTTCGGAGAGCAATACAGTAGAAACACCCGGTCATGCAACGTCGCACGCGGGGTTATGGAAGAACTCGCATGGGTTGCGGGGGGGGGACCGAGGAGAAGGGGGTGGGTGGGTAGGCAGTCAGAGGCGCCCTCGCTATTTTAGCCGTCTCCTCACCACCGCCTCGCACAGTGGCCGTGTAATGACGAACTGACGAGCGAGGAAACGCAGCGCTGGGAAAACTAAAAATGCTTTTCTTTTTTTCCTGGCCAGGACCGGGGTGTATTTTATCGGCGGCTATGTGTTGACTGTCATTCTCTTACTGATTTTAAAGTTGCTCAGCGATTTAATTATTTTCGAACAAAAAAAAGTTTTCAACTCGGTGACCTTAGGAGTCGAGGCTTTATTTGTTTGGGTGATTATTTCCTGGAGTGAATATTTTTGTGGATTAAAGTGTGAAATTTGACCCAGTTTAGTTTTTGTTATGTAGCGTGAATCCGGTTTTAAAGCAATTTGTTTGTTTTTCCTTTTAAAAAAAGTGTGTACAGTGTCGCGAACGCGTGTTGTAACAGTGATAAAGTCGTGATAGAGTGTTAGCAGTGTTACCTGGTGTTGTGTCGTGACAAATTGGTTTTTGTGTGACACTAAGCGCCTATGAGGCTTAGGCCACGAACTGTTTGAAATTGAACATGATAGATAGTATAGATATTGTGTCACAGTGAGTTGTTTAAACATTTATATAAAGAATGTATAACACACCACGAAGAATGCAATGATATGTTCTGAATACTTTTAGCCTAAAGTGAATTTAGTGAAAATAGCCTCGTGCGTAAAAAACCAACAAAGTCAAGTTTCGGTTGCAATGATTGTCTAGCAATTTTCTGAATAATGTATCGAACCGATACAAATTAGCTTTGAAATTTGGTTGTTGTTTTCTTAAAAGATGATTTCATTTCCGGAAGCTATTCTAGTTCTAGTTTCATAGATCGGTCATAAAATATTTAAAGAGTTCAGATCGCCCACTCGCTATTCTTGGTCACATTTCTGTGCGACTTGGTAGTTAAATTCAACCTGATAGGTTCACTCTGTGGGATGATGAAAAACGAAACGGGGAAGAGCGGAGGTAATTAGTGTAGTATTCTTCAAAGAAAATTCGATGTCTTCTAATTCTTTCTAATAGTTAAACTACCTATATTTAAAAACGACCTATATTTCAAATACGTTAAAAAAAATTTTTTATATCGAAAGCTTCAGGGGATATTACAAATTAAGTTTAACAAAACCTTAGTTCGAGTTTATACACGTTTAAACTCGGGTATATAAAATATATTTTAAAAAGTGTCACTTATTTGAAAATAAAAGAAATTAATAGAGCGAAACCACTATGAAAAAACGTCACTGTCAATCTCTTACATTTAAATACAAGCATGTCGGCCACTCGCACATCCTCAGCTGGTGGATCCATCTAAAGGATTAACTCTTCACGAGTGTCAGGGATACGGGACACACACACGCACGCACGCACACACACACACGGGCGCAGTCACACTGTGAAGGAGATCGTTGAAAACAACGTTTTCTTTGGAACCTTTGGAGGGGGCCCCGCCAGGCCTCTAACACATTCTTCAATACAGCTTCACCCGAGCGGAACGCTATTTCTGCACGTTATGGATAAATATTCTGACTGGAGATCCACGGCGCTGGCACTGCTGTACGCGATGTCCCTTCTCAGTGGTAAGTACGGTACGAAAGTAGCGATGGTCCCCCTCCCCCGTGCTCCGTCCGTGTTTCCCTACATGTCATCGGTACACCATCACACGTGCAGACTCTCGTCTGGGTATCACTCTTGTCGATTTCATGTCAAAAAGACAAAACGACAAGGTGACAAAGTGTACCCCCCCCCAATCCTATGCCTCAATCTCACAGACTTATTCTTTGTCATCACAATCTTAGCTAAGGTAACATGAACTCATTTATGTTCTTTGGGGGGGGGGGGCATAGCATCGTGTGTCATGTCTTTTGTTAAGCCGTATCATCAATGGAACTGATTTACTTTATATTTCGGATAATCAAAAAACATATCCACGAAAGTTTTCGCCCAGCAACCCCCCACCCCAACCACCACACACACACACACTTTTAATCATACTGTGCATCAGAATTCCTTCATATCTCCTTACTTAAAACTGAAAGCAATAGCTCCATCATTCTAAACAGAAATAAAAAGATGACAGAGCATGTTAAACAAGATGGCAAAAAAAAAAAAAAAAAAAAGAGTATGTTGAACAGGATGGTGAAAGAGTATGTGAGAATATGGTGAACAATATGGTGAAAGAATATGTTGAACAGGACGTTGAGTGTAAAACTCTCCACAACAACTCAAACCGTCTGTTCAATTATCGGAAGACATATTTCCTAATCTTCCTGTCATTTTATCCTCTTTCTATCTCCCGCCCGAAACTCGTCCATTCCCCTTCCCGTTTATTTCTCTTTCTGTCCATCAAATCTGATGAACGGATTAAATCACGATTTCTAACGGTAAGCTGATTTTAAAAGGAAACATCATCGGTCATGCCGTATATTTGAAAACAATGGTTGCTCGTGGAATATTTAACGAAAGCTTTTAAATATGTATCATATTCTTCTGATGCTAGATCCACATAGGGGTTGTAACACTATACCTCCCCTCCCCACTAATGTGTTTGAATATTCCCGTCTGTCGGCTTATTTGCGTGTCTATTTATTAGAACGTTTGCCCATGAATATGTCACCAGTGGCAAGTGAATCACGTGTACGTACGTGAATAAATGGCAGTAAAATTTAATGGAAGAGTGGGTGGGAAAAAGTGCTGTGTTTTTTTTTCTCCATAAAGTACTTTAGCAGTTGTAGTTAATCGAATGTACTGTATCGATTAACAAAAATGTTTCCGTGAGTTTAAATGCTATTTACTTTTCATGTCAATGTTTCATAATCTTATACAATGTAAAGATGAAATAAAAACAACTCCCGATGCTTGATTTTATATTCAAATAATATGCTGCTGAAATGTGTTTCGTCTCTAGGAAAAAACAAACAAGCTAATTAATGAGTACGGAACAAACGTTAGTTTATGTCTTTACCCCGTGTTCGTTATACACAATATATGTGACCAGCTATAGATAAGATATTCGTCCCAACTAATTGACATTGGATTGAGGTCACTGGTACAAGTTATTCAGTTCATAATTACCTCACAGTTCAGCCCATAACTAAGCCATTCGTACGAAGAGCCTTAAGTTTTACGCCCCTGGCGCAACTCAAGCAGCTCATTCACACGCAACTGTTTCAAGCTCCAACGAAGCTGGTTCAACACACGAGACAGAATGACATCACCCGTGGAATGTGATCTATAAAATCAAAATATTTCAACACCATTCCTCTTATCCTAAACAATATCACATCTATTGTTTATCCATTTCTCTCAATTTGTATTTTAAAAAAACAACAACAAAAGCAAAGAAACAGACTAACAAACTATGATAGGTTTGTAGCTGAAACTATAACGAGCGTGTTTATCTCAGCATATGCAATAATTGACACTGTTTTATCGCTGGCATGGTAAATTTTACCATTATATATAAGGATATTAAATACATTTATCACAGTGGGAGCTATTCATTTCAACGGTGAAAATCTTTAACTTCATATTATCTGATAAAAAAGGGGGCTTAAAAGAATTATCGCAATTATTGCCTTTAAGCTTGGCCTAATTTTCTTCACGGTTGACTGGGCCTTAGCCTGAGGCCCCACCAGGAGCAGGGGCGGGCTGAGCCTTCAAAATGATTCGGATGTCGAGGGTACTTAAAGATATTAGCTGCGTTTGGGTCCTGCTATTGGTTAAAGACGGCACTACATGTGACATGTCTCTGGCGTTATGAAAGGCACTTTTTTAAAGTTAATAAACTCATTTTTTTTAAAGCCCTCGCTCATCTAAACAATATAATATGCTCATGAACGACACTTCACCAAAACATTTTCACATCACTAATTTGTAGCCTATACGTGTTGTTTGATCACATTATGCGGCTACTAACACGAAGCAACCATGCAGCACAACAACATCTTATGGTCATGGCGACACCATTCCCATTTCCATATAGGACTCCAAAACGAATTTATACCAAATCTTCACACATCTACGCATCCCTGTTAAGGAACATTCACGGCTCATTAGAGCCATTTAGGAACATCGCTGTTGTAGCTATTATCGACTTGAGCTATACAAATATACTAATACCCCAGCCCCTTCAACCAGCGAACAATTAATTAAAACAAACGTCACCTTCAGAAACCCATCAGGGAATATGGTAAACAAAAAACAAATAGAGGGATACAACTCATGTTCACCAGCTTGTTTAAACATTGACGGCTTTCAATTGTGTCACAATCAGGGCCAGGGTGTGTGCTACCGTTGCTCATACATCTGTCACAATCAGGGCCAGGGTGTGTGCTACCGTTGCTCATACATCTGTCACAATCAGGGCTAGGGTGTGTGCTACCGTTGCTCATACATCTGTCACAATCAGGGCCAGGGTGTGTGCTACCGTTGTCACAATCAGGGCCAAGGTGTGTGCTACCGTTGCTCATACATCTGTCACAATCAGGGCCAGGGTGTGTGCTACCGTTGCTCATACATCTGTCACAATCAGGGCCAGGGTGTGTGCTACCGTTGTCACAATCAGGGCCAGGGCGTGCGCTACCGTTGCTCATACATCTGTCACAATGACGACATCAGTCACGGAGCCCTTGGCAGAACGTGATTTAATTTGGGGTGAAAAAAATGGGGGGGGGGCAGACGATTCTGCATTTGACACATGAAAATTTAAAACATAATTTAATAAAATTAACATAATTAAATTATGAATGGATAAGAAGTGACAGCATGACCGACTTTCTCAAAGAAACATTTTACAAAAGTAGACGGCAGGATCCAGTTTGCCGTTTACATAAAGAAATTTGTTACTAAAAAAATCAAGAGGAAATTCGCTATCGCACCATCTTACCTCTAAGTTAATGTTAGTCTGAGGGATAGCAAATAGCAGCCATTAAATCTTACAAAAATGTGTTGGCCACTTTATCATCATAAAACTGTCTCCACATTTTGACTGCTATAAAAATGGGCAGAAGTACATTGGTAACAAACAGTCATATTTTGAAAATAAAAACACAAAAAAAACCATTGTCTTAAAAAATTAACAATTGTTGGATATTCGATTCGCGGTCTTTGAATGACCAACCATATATCACCCCGTGTCTAATAGATAGGGACGTTTCCGTCACTAGCTGGGGATAGTCAGCTAATAAAAGTTGTACTACTTGTACTGTTCGCGCTTGAGACTCTTGTATATGTAAATACGTAAGGTGGGGGAAAAAAGCAATAACATTATTTTGGTATAATCCAAGGAGCCAAGATACTAGCCAGATGCACTCAAGACAGATAGTTAATCAATACCCTCTTGTATGCGGGTACACTTTTATTTGTATCTTGGTACTGCCTCGTGCTAACTTTTCTAATTGCTTGGTAGTCTGCTGGTGACGTGGTACCCCGACAGTTTGACCATTCTAAAGAAACTTCTGGAAATACATTTGTATACCCCGTCAACCCAAAAATAATCGAACTTGTGATAAAAGTTTTTGATGATATAAGTTTTAAGGAAATTCTCTAGTAATTTTTGCTTAGTCTTTGACACTTTTACTACATTTATGCATCACTTAGGAGCGTACATCATTGACAGAAAGACACGAAGATACAAACAATACAACAAAACTAGGGATTGTAGGGCGCCTACGACGCCCTTTTTTTTGTTTGTCAAAAGCCCAAGTAACGTATACTTGTTTGATAAATAAGAAATATTAAACTTCCTAAAATGTACACAAAGTATTAGAGTCTATCTATAGATCTATTATAAATTCTAAAATCTTCTTTTCACATCGTTAACCTTTTCTGAAATTAAAAGATAAGCTAAAACAATGACGTCTTTAATTTTTTTTCTTATTTTCGACAAAACTTTAATTTATAATTATTTTGCGCCTTGTATTAGAAATAAGATGAAACAATGACGTCATAGCGTTACAAATCAAGTGAGTGACTTGGGCTATTATATTTTACTAGATTGTGCCGGGGCGCCTGAGACGCCCGCTTTTTTTAGGGCGCCTACGGCGCCAACCTTTTTCAAAAGCCCAACTAACTTGTCATTTTTTTATAAATACGAAACATTAAACTTTCTGAAATGTACGCAAAGTATTTAATAATAGGGGTTGCATTTTGCGCACCGATGCACACCAAACAATGACGTCATCAAATTAAATATTTTTACAGCGCTAATCACCACACGATTTTTACACTGCTATAGACTGTTGTACATCGCTCCTCAGCGTTCCACTTCCAGTGTGTGATTTGGACTATTATATTATTTATATGTGCATCATCATAACATTGTTTGGACTTAAGTCTTTGAAATTTGAAACTTACACAAATATGATTTTTGACGATTAACCAACTGGAAACTTTAGCGTATCACCCGTCAAAAATGACGGAAGTTTTAAAAATATATAGACTATGCTTCAGCTGAAATCTATTAATTTTGAAAAAATATACATCAGAATAAAAAGTAATGTAATACAGAACTTTCTATTTATTTTTATTTTATTCATTTATTTCCATATTGAACGATTTCATGAGGATGTTCGAAAATAGTTATTTTTGGTGCAGTAATTTGGTGCGCTGCTTTCTAAAATTAGTAGCGTTACGAACTGACGGGATGAACATACATAAAAAATTATGTGTATTGATTATTATTATTTTTTTAAACTTGGGGATTCAGGCACAAATAAAGTGATATGATATTTTATAGGGCTACGACTGATTAGTTTTTTGTTCGATTAATCTGGAAAAAGCAATATATGAATCAATGTAATTTCGATTAATTGTTTTTTATATAACGCATACATAGATCCCCTTAGGTCGCGATTCATCATTTCGCGAAATCGATAAGGTCGTGTTAATTCCATGGCTCCCAAATTTTGTGACAACACAGTAAATTCGCTATGCTATGCAAGAAATAAGGAATAAAAACCTTTTAGTTTACTCATGCACGTCTAAATAAATAATAATAATACAAGGAAAAAGTCTGTAATTAATTTTTTTAAAAAATAATTAATAAATTGAAAAAAACATGTTTTCATAAATTTTCTTAAATTTTAATCGAATTTTTATACATTAAACTAATTTTACTCGATTAAAATTTTAACGATTAATCGATTGATTAATCGTTAAGTTTCCGCTGCCCTAGTATTTTACCTCTACGTCTGACTTGCTGTCTGATTCACCGAGTTCTTTATGATGGCACTTCACAAACCCGTGCCATGGCTTTACGTTGCCTTGGCTGTAATGATAAATATACATTAATATACACGTCTTCAGTGATATGCTCGAAGCTTTTCCCCCAGTTGTTCTCCAAACACCCCCCCCCCCGCCATTAAACGAACTGCTATAAAAGTCTCAACAATCGGCTGTAAATTCTCAGCAGGAGAATATTTCCAAGACACATAATTATGTTCTTATAAAATAGCAGATAAAACTAGATCGTCCCTTTAGACTTTATTGTACATCCGAATCCTAGTCCAACTTTGAACTCAGCAATGATGTCTAGAGTTCACATTGTTTTTATTGGTTTCAATTAATTTATAATTTTTTACTGGCCTACATCCGTCAAACTTCAAGGCCGTCCCGTGTATAAAATACAGAGCTATGCGGCGGCGTTAAATAGTTCCGTTTTTTGATATTGTTGATGCAGTGATAAAGTTAACCGAACCCATAATTAGATTTATTTTGTAAACTAAAATATTTAAAATAATTTTTAAAAAACACGCAAAAGCACAAGGTTTTTTTTTTACTATAAATCCCTTATATACGAGACATAACTAAAAAAATGTTTATTATAATACAATCCAAAAAAATTAAATGTTAGTTATTTGTCGTAAATCATGTTTAATATAATGCGCACCGATCGGGAATATATTGTTAAAAGGAATTGTCAACAAAAATACGCACCTCATTGCGCGATAGGAAAGGTTGTTCAATATAATACGCAGCAGGACACTCTAGCCCGAAAATTAACATGTTACATAGAGATAAATAAAGATAATCTTAAAATGCATTAATTTAATTACTGTACATTCTATAGATCTGAAATTGTGATACATCATTTTTATCATCGGCATGAGTCTTCCTGATAAATTTCAGCTCACCAGCATACGGGGATTTGGGCTAAAATCGATCCAAACATTTTTCGACACTCAAGCATACACCACGAGTTAACTAACATAAAGGATTTTTTTTAAAAGGCTCATTCATTTCATGTAGTAAAATCAATAGAACATTTGATGGCAGTCATCTTTTAAATTCTCATAAAGTGGAAAAAACTCTCATTTTTCAAACAATAATTAAAAACCAGTTTCGAGTAATTCTATATGGCATATGGTACACTAACAGTTTACTAGTCGTGTTAAAGTTTAAAGAAAGAACACACAAAAACCCGTATCGATGGTCGCCTCCTGTTGGTGGTGTTGTGTTAGAGAAGCAACACGTTCACAAATTAACTAAAGTCAACTTCTGAGGGAGCGTTGGAATCAATATTTGTCATACGGAGCCGGTCCGTGACTGAATATTCTTACATAAGTAAACCAGCTGGGATGGGTGTCACAGCATGCAGTGAGCTGAGGCAGGGGCGTTGACCATAAGGAATTGGGGGCTGACGTTGAGGCAGAGCAGTCGTAACGTTCCCGGGTGATAGTGCACGGGGAAGCGACCGCGCTATTTCAAGTTTTTTTTTCCTTCTAAATTTTAATTATTATAATAATAATACAATTAAAATCCTGTTAGTTAAATTCTAAAACTCGCTGCCTAGCAGTTGAAAAAACTGTTTAAACGTGATCGGTGGCCTAATTTAAGGATAGATGAGATAACGTGTGCAAGCTTAAAAACCACCATTCCAAGGCGTGAGACGGTGGTCGTGTGCTATTATGATGTATTATGACCGCCAGACCATATTTTTTTAGGGGGGGGGGGGTTACGTCACTGCAAATTTGTTTTCATTTGTTTATTTGCAACTAGTTGTTCCTGGTTACATTTCGTTTTTTTATGTTCCCTATATACTCTAATAACAATTTCAGATACAGTAATTTTCTTGTCTATAACTGACTTGCTAGTCGCTATAAAACCAACGGTAGCCAGACCACTGCTCGTGAGTCGCATGCGGCTCTTCTGTGCTCACGTGGCGGCTCGCGTACAATTTATGAAAGCTATGCTACAATGATAAGTGGAAGATTTCCATGCCAGGTTTAATGACCCATAGTGCTGCAATGCGGCTCTCAGCAATTGTTTTATATATGTAAATGGCTCTCAGTTACTAGACGCGTGGCCACCCCATCTATATACAGTATAAAACCATTGCCAGACAATGTAAACACATCACATTACACTACAGGCACAATGTGTTTCATGTAATCATAAATGATCGGGGAAAAAAATATTTTTGAAAGCATAGATGTATAAAGTTCAATGACTAAGGGCGGCACAAAATCAAAAGACCCCACTGCATCATCGGACCGCTTGCAACCATACAACTGCTCTTACCGTCAACTGTTGCCTTTTCAACAATAACCCGCTTATGGGAGGCTTATAGAAATGATTCATCCCGCAGAGCTCGATAGCAGAATGTCAAAATTTTTAACTAAGTCTGCACAACAAATGGTAAATTTTAAACTGCCATCAATCAGTTACGCATTTGACATCTTTTGGAAATTTGTTTGGTGTCGGGGGAATGGGGGAGGGGGAGGTTGTATAAAACTGTGCTACTAGGTTAATATTCCCAATGGGTGATTGCTTTCCGTCAATGTCTTTCTGATCCTTGTTTAGTCATCCCCAATACCCCCCCCNCACGGTAAACTTTTTTTTTTTTTTAAATTCCCCACTTCCAGTGAAAACAAACGAATCAAGTCAATATTTATCAATAATATCCGGAACACAAGACCCAGCTTAACCCACTCACCTGAATATAAAGTTTGATCTGTTTATACTATAACACAAGGGTAAAAAAAATATTTAAAATACAATGTTTAAATGTATAACTTTGAAGAGAGGAAAAGGGAAAAAATGCTCGCGAATTAACGTTGGCAACACTGACGGTTGTTGTAACAATGGCCTAGAGAAACAGCTGGTGGCATTGAGATTTTCAGCCCGTAGAATAACTGAAAACTTTACAGTCGGAAAACAAGTCAATAAGTGCGCCACTGGTGGGCGCACGCTGGCTCGAGGGTGGGGGGATGCCGGGATTGAGGTGGGTGCGGCAGAGGCTCGGAGTGGGGACGGGGAGGAGGGGAATCGGGATGAGTAGTCTGTCTGAAGGGGAGCTAATCCCCAGGTGACTGGTTTGGTCAGGGGAGGACGACTCGTCCACGAGTCAGGTTAAAAATGAACGGGTGACGCAAGGGAGTGCTGGGTCAGGTATGAGAATTCGTGTGGTGGTCACTCTCAGGCTCTGCACACCCACTGATGTCCAATGTCCATCCTGTTCACACGCCAATAATTCGTGTCAGTCATTAAACTCCGTCATATCCAAGTTTAAATTTCAATCAGCGCATCTCTTAAGCTAAAGATTGAAGATGAAAAAAAAAAAACAACAAACAAGCCATCTCTTAAGTAGGAGAAGGAGTGAACAAGTATTTCCGTAAACCCTTGAAGTTAACCACTTGTATCTTCCCTTGTTGTTTGATTTGATTACTTAGTGACAAAGTAGCGCATGCGTATTTGAAGTTTCTAAGCAACCTACTTGCTCTAGGATTGGAGTTTATTATCAAAATGTGTGCGTGTGTGGTGGGGGAGGGGTGGGGTTGCGAGATGACGAAACTATGTCATTAGTATTGATAAATTCCCATCTTGCATTTCATCACGTTTAAATGTTAAACCGTCTGACATCTTATCCAGTGTAGCTTTTTTGAACATCTCGCCTCAATTAACATCCAACCGTTAAACATCACACCCATTAAAACCTCCGAGGCCCTCCACGCAGTATTCCCCTTAATAATCTCTACTATTTATCAGATTTAAAAAAAAAAAATACAAACTTTTTGGCGTGATCAAATGACTTCTACATTCTTAAAAATAGAATTGAAAGAAAATCTTAGGATTGTTCATATCTTGTTTCTTTTTCCATAAAATTCTTCAATCAAGTAGATCTAGATCTACCCTTTTTGTCACATTTTATGACGTGCCCACGTATTATAATAGGGCTTGTTCCACCCACCAAAATCTTGCGCGCCGACGCAGTTTTTAAACCCGTGAAGGTTCAGCGCGTCCATTCGGCCCACATAAAAGATGGGTCAATAAAAGTGGAGCGCATCACCATGATATTACAACAATCCAGCTCGGTGTTATGTCTTCCCTTTAATTGAAATGAATGCATTCATTAACGCGGTGTTAAGCCTCGCTCTCCTACAACAGCCACCTGATGTTTTCAAGGTCGAGATCTGAAAATGTAAATGTCAAGAAAATAACAGGAAATGAAAGTTCACTGCAGCAATAAATGATCCACTGTGCGTTTAAGCTAAGTCCATGCATACTTGTCTTGTTAAGAATTCATAGGATTACAAACACAAATTAAAAATTAAAAAAACATATTTAAAAATATTATTACCACCATGGCATCATTTGTAATTAGAGAAGTCATGGTTAAATATACGTTGGTCAAGGCGTAGAGTGTAACGTTTTATATTTGATACCGTTTAACATCTGATTCCGTTTAAATTGTGATCCCGTTTAAAATCTGATCCCTTTTAAAATCGGATCCCTTTAAACATCTGATCCCATTTAACATCTGATCCCATTTAACATCTGATCCAATTTAACATCTGATCCAGATGTGGGATCTCGGCTGTGGGATGAGATGTGTCATGTCCCGAAACAACACGTTATCAATTGTTATCAATTTTAAAGTTTCTTTTTAAATTGCTTATACTTATAGCACCTATGAGGACTATAGGTTCCAGTTTCAGACGCAGGGTATGCTCCCTTATGACTTCTCAGGTTCAATAGTAATTGAAGGCAATAGAAAACCAGTCAAAGCTCTTTGCTTTGAATGTTAGTTAAAAAGCTGCTATACATTTAATTACTTGCTGGTAATTACAATTATAAGGAATAAAAATTCACACACTGATACCTTCATTTCCTAAATAAAAATTTATTCTGTAAAGATTCAGAGTATCTATAATGTTATACAAATAGATTCGACTGTACTCGTAAAAGTAAAATAAAAATAAACCCTGCAAAATTGACTCCAGCTATTACGACCACTACATACCGACGACACCAAATCAGAGCGAACAATATTCCACACTAAGGTAGCCAGCCAAGCTCTCGCCGGTACCACTTGGGTGAAACAAGAGTTCGTCAGAGGACTGATCGCGCCAAAGGCGTAAATTTATAGGCGGATCTATGATGGCATTAAAATGGGCGCCCAGGGGAGACGCCTCGTTGTCTTATTATTGGTCCACTGTGAGAGTCAGGTCCCTGTCTGTGATCTAGTCAGAGTGACACAATTGGGGGGGGGGGGTGTTAGCGGGGTCTCGACTAACGAGACCCAGTGGAGCTCAGCAACGTTTAATATCTTTTTTTTCAAGGGCGCGTGTATGTAAAAATAATATTTCTTAAATTGTTGCCACTAAATTTCAACAGAGGCGATATCATGATTTTCGAGAGAGGGAAGAGGGGGGAGGAGAAAACTCACTCGCTAGTCATTTGTTTTCATAGTTTTGATTTTATTTGTCTTTACTCCAACTTTAATTTGTTTGCAGTAGAAAATTTCCTCATCATTTTTTCGTTAGCAACTAGCGAGATGCGGCTTTGATCGCTGAAGCTGATATACTTACATTCTTACATAGCTGTGGGTGGTGGATTGGAGGACGCTCCATAATTTTTTTTATTCAACATGTCTATTTACGCCATGCGTTTCTATTATTCAAAAGGACAGTCCCATTAATCTCAGGCACTCCTGGCATTCTTCCTCCATTCACAAAAAGCCTTTGAGAAGCGCAACGCGTCACGGATCACTAATATCAACGCCAGCATTTTTAAAAACTTGTGGCGCGGAATATGTGAGCTGTAATGTAAATTGTATTTTTAATATGGTTAAAGGCGCCTAGTTATAAATTAAAGGATATTTCTCCTAGGAAGGACAACAGAGCTTGTTTTCAAAGTTAACACCAGAAATATAAATAAACCAGAAATATAAAGAAAAGGTCCTGCATGTAAGACCGTCAAAGTGTGGGGATGTGAATTAGTGTGCGGGTAAGTTGGTGGGGAGTGTTGTGGCTGTGCGTGAATGGATGTATGAGAACCTTGGTCTAATATGTTGTGTTCAGAGGCAGTTTCCGTGCTTCATTACAATCTGCGACCTGTGATCTAATGTCATCCAGGAATGCGCCACGCAGGTCTGCGGGGGGTGGGTGTGGGTGGGGGTGGGGGGAGGACAAACTCTCTGAAGTGCGCGCTTTACGATTGAGAAAGCGAGTCTAATGTCTCTGAGGGCACACGGCCTTGCCCTCTGCTCGTTCGCGGGGTCTACATTGTTCGTAGCCTTGTGGGTCTCGTTGAAACTTGACATTCGTTGTACGGGCCAAGTCTGTGCGATCAGTGTCATCGCGACCCTAAGAGTTGGTGGGGTCTCGGCTGTGTATGAAACGTGTCCTGTATGTTGAGTGGTATCATACGCCGTGAGTAAAAAAAAATGTCTGGATAACACATGTTTTACAGTTGAGTGATGGGTCTCACGCTATCGGTTTTCAAGTTTGTGATTTCGCTGTTTGGGTGGCTAACATAAATAACTATAGGATTAAGTTTGAATCGCAATGTTAACAATCGCACATGAGTTCATGGGCTCGATAGGTACCTGCAGTGTCATAAAAACTGCTTAAGAGTATAAGGAATAATATGAAAATTGTTATTTCCTCGTTTTAATTCAGAAGTAAAATACATAAGTAAAAACTAGATATAAATAACTCAGGTGCTGATTTTTGAACACCGTGTTGAAATATCTGATTGTAAAACTGTTTGCACACGAAAGTCATTAAAAAATAAAGAAAACAGAAGAAATTCATGCAAATGTTCAGCCGCTTAAAGACTACTTACTGAACGCATCTACTCGGCGCATTGCTCATTTTGTTAGGTTGTGATGATAATTTTTGACGATAGTAGGTAAATATATATATCTCTGAAAACTTTCTAAGTTTAAGTATGAGTGGCGTGTTTAGGGGTGTTGGCTAGGGTCGGGGGNAGGGTCGGTCGGGGGTGGGGGCTAGGGTTGGTCAGGGGGGGGGGTAAAGGAGATAGCATCCATCTTACTGTAACTGTTTACTCCGAACATCAGTGGCATTGTTTTTATTTGCTTCATTGGTCAGTTTTCTTTCTCTCACCTTTGAGGCCTTGCCATCGATCTATCACGCGACTCTGCTGTTTCCAACACCGACACGGTGCACACACACGATCGAGATGAAAACAGGGTAATAACTTTATTTCTGTTTGTAAATACTATGTCACTGTAAGGTAAGCCAGGAGTGAAGACGTTAAGGCAAGAAGCCAACACAGAATGGCTCATACTTTGGACGTCTATAGAATGATACGGGTTTCAAACATCCACCTTACACTGCTGCGGCAAGGCGCAGTGCACTTGCACTCGTTGACCCCGCTGTTGATCGGTCTGTACGCTTAGACTGAAAGTGAGCGATGATGTTTTCCGTTCAGAGCGACTGTGTGACGTCATTTAACGGCATCACACGTGTTTTCTGCCAATCAAAGCTGCAACTGAGAACCTCCCCACTCCCACCCCGCAGACACTCACTCTATTTTTATTGCTCTATCTCTGTTTTGGAAAACAGATAACGGTAGTATTTGATGCAGTTGGTATAACTACTTACCTTGTGTCTTAATTTGTATTCGATTTCTGTCTCAGAATTTTGACTGTTCACTTGAATATTACATCGATATCTTACAATAATCAGTTCACAATGTGGCCTGAAGATACGAATATTGTCACTAAAAAAATCTTGTCACCACAAGACTTTTTAAAAAATTGAGTTTGCTATCGAAATCTTCCCCACTAATCCATATTTTCCAAAAAATTTGGAAACGATTATGCTTGCGAACGGACATTATGAAAATGGCTACAGTAATTTTTAATCATTGCCTTTTTAAAAAAAAAAAATGCGTAGTTTATTGTTGTCAATAAAGTCTTTCCAGTTTCAAATTTCTACTTTTCGAGCCTGAAAAGATTTTAAAATATCCAACATGGCTGCCACACGTCATCATCCTCATCATCATTATCATCATCATCATCATTATCATCAGTGGCACAACAGCTCATGAAGGGTTCTGGTTTGCTTCACCCACATTATTTTATTCGAATCGATCCATTGCTTTCATCCGCCTCCATTCGCGAGCCCCCAACTAGTGTAAATCTCTCTCTACATCGTGGATCCATCTCACCTGTGTACGACCGTTGAGTCTTTTGCCCCTAGTTTTCTGTCTAGGCTGTCACACACTCATCACCATATTCATTGAGTCTGAAAAAAAACACACCAACTTCAAGACCAGTAAACGGATAGCCTGGATTATTCAATCAGGGACTCGCAAAAAACATTTCTTTAAAAAAAATAGTTTTTGAAGAGCTCTTCATTAAGCAACGAGCTTGCAAAACTTGGTGAATCGTTTCAGGTTCAAGGAAGGGACTGAGACACACCCCCCACACACACACAGTTCTCGGGTGGTCCTAAAGGTCCCCTGCTTTGTATTGTGACACCCTGATCCCATGGCGCGCTTCTGTCATGTCACTCTGACCTGGTCCTGCTATTTACATTTTGCATCTCCTTGTTTAGTGAAATAAGGTGAGATCAGTCCATGCCTGGCGCAATGCTGTTGTTTGCTGTGTCACTATGTTCACATTGCTACATAGTCTAGTAGATAGCAGTTTTGGTAACGCTTTATTCTTTATGCATCCTGCTCTTGTTGGATCTTGAAATGGCGGTGACGCCATTTTTTCCAGAGTGACTGTATATTTTATTCAAATTATTTTGGGTTTTAAATGAACAAGATCGAATTCTGACAACTAGCCATTGTCCAGTTGGTGTCACCCTCCCGTTTAGGCGTCAGACCTTTTGGTGTTCCCGGCTCCCCCCCCTACACACACACACACACCACACTTCACGTTGTCGCAGTTCTAGCGTCATAGATTTATTTTTCTTCCGTAAAGGCCATTGGCTAAATCGCAAAAAAGTACATCTTACTGGATGGTCGATCAATAACTCTCGCTGACTATTTAATGCCATGCACTATTATAAAATTTAAGACATAGATAGAAAACGAAAGCCCCCCCCCCTTTCCAGTCTCCCACTCACCCCAACAATAAACACAGGAATTAACAATAAAACGTTTCACGGTTTTGAAAAGAGCGATATTTCAACGAATGAAACAATACTAGATTATTGCAAGCAGAGAGACAATGATTTGATGGAGGAAAGAGTGTTGGGGGAATAAAATATAAATCAACTGGAAACACCTGATTTATCTTGCTAACATAAAGGAGTTACCGGTATATATTTTTTTTACAGTTGCCTACAGAGTTTCTTTTATTGCCTCTCATCTTTACTTGCTGCAGCTAAGTTTGTGTGAGTATTATTGTTTTAAAGATTTCTTCCTATCTCTTGTTATCTACGACGCCCAATTGTTGTGGAAATATTCCCCGGAATCAAACGTTCTTCACAAACAACTTTTGTTTGTTTGTTGACGCCTTGAAGCTTTGTTTTTTATATGCTGCACCTTCATTGGTGGGCGGTGAATTAGAGGTGAGTCTCCCCGGTGAAGCTTGGGTGGTTGATGGCTTGAGTGACGCCAATGTGTGAGAGCACAGGTCATGAGATTAACGGCACCAATGTGTGAGAGCACAGGTCATGAGATTAACGGCGCCGATAAATTAATTGTCCTCTCCAATCCCCACCCCCCAACAGCTCCTACCGCGTTTATTAGCTCTGGCTGTCAGGTGATAGCCCGCGGCAATTAAACCAACGGGAGTTCAACCAGGCATATAGAAAAACGTGAGAGATGATGGAGAAGAGAGGTGGGTCAATGTGTGTGTGTGTGTGGGGGGGGGTAGTTGTGGATGAGATTTATGTCACCATATGTCAATTTCGGATGTCGATGGATATTGTCTTCGATCGAATTCTGTTGACATGACAGTGTGTGTGGTGCACATATTCAAGCCTCCCCCCTTCCACACCCACAGGACATTAATTGAAAGATAATACTCTACTCAGAAAAGCTTCAATTATTCAAAAGAATCATGCCCATAACTCTTGCTAGCATGAAAATAAATTATTCACAACGCTATACAAATCTGCAATGAAACAACAACAAATACAAATATTATATACATATATTAAACACCAACAAAATAAAATAAATAAATAAATCTCCTAGCAAAAGAAACAATGTGTTTTGGGGCCACAACTATTTGTTATCGAAGCTTGTTTAAGTTCCTCCAACTCCTTAATTTAGGGTTAGCCACTTAAAACTCTTGCTAAAATTCTTGTGTCATCTTTTTTATATCCTTTATTTCTCTACCGACCTCAGGTCTGCGACTCCGTACATTACTGTATTGCAGAAACTTTAAACGCTGATTTCCGGTCTTTGCATGAACGGGAACCTATAGCCGATACTTTACACAGGCGCGGACAAAAGTTTGAACTAGACGATATCCTTGTAAAACTACTTTTCTCATTTAAATATTTCAAGACAGCGGAACACACTCTTGGATGAGGTTAATAAATGTACCGCGCAGCTAAGTGGTTCCCAAGTGTGGGTGTTCTGGGGGGGGGGGGTCGCCAACTGTCCATTAATCAAATATTCAATATAATGCAAATTTGCTTTATTTTGTAAAAACTTTATTTAAAAATGACTTATTAAAATTTCATGGGGTCGCGGGCCATACATCTTTTATAAAAAGAGGTCGCTAGCCAATAAAGGTTGGGAACCACTGGCGTAGTTGATAAGAGCTTTGTCCACTATCATCGGTCATATTTCCCTCCATTGACTCGGCGAAAGAAAAAAACGCGTGTACTTGAAGAATACTAATAAAACATAAGATGTATTTATTGTATCGTTTCTACTATAAAAAATGACATCACCCATATCGCCCCTTATAAATACAAAAAAAAAAAAAAAAACAAACTAATCGATGCACCCCAATGGCAGCTGTTTTTTAGATTAGTTTATGAACATTACTAAAGTTAAGCTCCGGGTTCAACAACAACAAGCCGTATACATGCACGAATGTCTTTTTCTAAGGGAAAGGATGTTGATGAACTTGTAAAAAAAAAGCGAATGAATTTTTTTTTAAAAAGTCACTGAATATTCAAGAAGCTCCGGCAAGTTTCTCCTTGCCAGAATCGATTACATCGAGCGTATCAAACATCTCGCCGTCGATATTGATGTTTTGTAACTGCCATTCAAGTGGGGCAATCAAAAGGCCTCGTATCGCTCTTCGTAATCGTGCAGTTAGGTGCAAGTATAGATCTTCACTGAGACGCATCTTGTTGACTGTTTACCAGATACACAAGCTGCTGGAATTCTTGTGGGTGTGGGTGTTCGTGTGTGTTCGTGAGAGTTTTCCCTCTTTTATAGAATCTGTTTTTTTTTGTCTCATAGTTCATTTTCATCTGACCTTTTACTCGTAGATCTAAGAAATCTTAAATGGTCGCTATTAAAGTAGCGATGCATCGTCCAGGGGAAAAAATAATTAACTTGCTTCAGTAAGCTGCCATTTTCTTTTCTTTTATGCGTTGATATAATGGAGATTTTTTTTTTAAATTCAAAGAAAACCCATCAACAGTTACCATGTAATAGTTTATCCCCCTTCCCCCCAAACCACTTACATTTAAAAAAAATATAAAGCTCAAAGTTTTAAAGGATTACTTTTATGAAAGTAATAAAGTTCAACGAAAGTAGCAAGCTTTAAAATCGACTGAAGACAATTAATCGTCTCGTGGCAATACGATGAACAAAATACTAACACTTAAATGTTTTTTGTTAATTCTTAGCTCCCTAAATTTAATCATATCGTCTGCCAGCCCCGCCCCCCACCCTTTACCCCGGTTATTAGTTACGCCTTGAGCATGACATTCTATATTATACTGTTCCCCGTCTATGGTGACGATCGATCCTGGCGTATTTCTCGCCGTCCTTTTGTTTGGCCACTGTTGACAAATGATGGGTCTTGACCCCTTGATACATTTGTTGACAGATGATGGGTCTTGACCCCTTGATACATTTGTTGACAGATGATGGGTCTTGACCCCTTGATACACTTATTGACAGATGATGGGCCTTGACCCCTTTATACACTTTTTGACAGATGATGGGTCTTGACCCCTTGATACACTTGTTGACAGATGATGGGTCTTGACCCCTTGATACACTTGACCCCTTGATACACTTGTTGACAGATGATGGGTCTTGACCCCTTGATACACTTGTTGACAGATGATGGGTCTTGACCCCTTGATACATTTGTTGACGTAGTGGACGTCCCCGGAGATTCTACTACGTCCAGAAAAATATTGCAGTATACACCTATGGCACAACACACCTCGCCAAGACACTATGACACAACACACCTCACCAAGACACTATGGCACAACACACTTCACCAAGACACTATGACACAACACACCTCACCAAGACACTGACACAACACACCTCACCAAGACACTATGACACAACACACCTCACCAAGTCAACACACCTCACCAAGTCAACACACCGTACCAAGACACTATGGCACAACACACCTCGCCAAGACCCTATGGCACAACACACCTCGCCAAGACACTATGACACAACACACCTCACCAAGTCAACACACCTCACCAAGTCAACACACCGCACCAAGACACTATGACACAACACACCTCACCAAGACACTGACACAACACACCTCACCAAGACACTATGACACAACACACCTCGCCAAGACACTGACACAACACACCTCACCAAGACACTATGACACAACACACCTCGCCAAGACACTGACACAACACACCTAACCAAGACACTATGACACAACACACCTCGCCAAGACACTGACACAACACACCTCGCCAAGACCCGATGACACAACACACCTCACCAAGACACTATGACACAACACACCTCACCAAGACAATATTAAAGTGCGGGTTGGTGGTGAGGGTTGGAGTTTGGAAGAGACTAGGGCTCACAATGACGTAGGCAAGTCAGCCGCCTCAATCCTTCTATTTATTTCAACAAAGATCACAGTAACTAGAGAAACCTTGAATATCCAAAGTATTTCGAGTTTAGTTTCCAGGCAAAAAGCACATAACAATTCTATTGAGTTCGATACACAATGCACAATGATATAATGGTTTTAAGCTTCATATCAAATTGATCATTTAAAAAAGCCAATAAACTGTCAACAGTGAGGATATTGTTTGTTAATTTCTTTCAGGAACCTTTGAAAATATAACACGGGATTATGAATGATTAAGGAGACTAATATTATCACAAAAGTTAGTTGATGAAGCTTTTCTTGTTTTAAATTTTTCTACAGATTAAAAACAAAACCCCACACAAGTACAAATAAAAATATAATGATATAGATCTACGCTATAATACTACAATCTTCGCCAACAAACGAGATGTTCATCGCATGAAATTGTAGTGGTGTGTGGTGGTATTGAAACGGGCCATTAGTGTAGGACCCATGCCTGAGCTTAACTTAATTCCAAGAAGAAAAAAAAAAGAAAACCTTCCATTCATAACAGTATTTGACTTACTGAATTGCGTTACCTGGAACTGCCTCTGTTTTAAAAATGAGGAAAGGGGTGTGTGTGTGTGGGGGGGGGGTACTATAATGTTCTAGCGCAGTGCAAAGTGCAAACATACGCCGACTTGGCTTTAAGCTCTACAGGATTATGTCGTTGTTGATTGCAGTTCAGCAGTGCGTTGGTCCGCAAAACGTCTGCCGGCTACTTCTTTGTGTGAATACAAAACTTGTACATTAGAGTTTGGACGGTTTCTTGTACATTCGAATTTTTTACGGATAAGCAACAGGTTGTCTGAAAATGTTAGAAACTTTAAGAAAAGAATTTTTTGTTGTTTTTTTAAAAAGAAGTCATATTGAAATTATGTGTGTTGGGGAGATGAGCTTTTAAAAAAAATTATATTTCCCGTTAGATGCTGTGGGGCGGGAGAGGAGAGGATCTGGCCAACTCTACCTAAAAAAAAATAATCATAATCTCAAATTTATCTCAGATGCGATCCTCAGGATAAATCTTTGCTGATGGCTCATTTTATTTTCTACCGAGGCTCAACACACAAGCAATTGTCTTCAGAGTTTCAACTGCCTGTAAAATAAAACAGAAAATCTTCTTCATGTTTTTAAATCCATGTTTAGTTGTTTGACTTGGCCATCGCCCGAGAATTGAATGCCATCTAGGGCTTATCCCCCTCCCCTTACCCAACCACCCTTTTTTTCCCTTTTGTTTTTAATTTTCAGACGCCACTGATTCCAAAGACAAAGAAAATTAATAATAATAATAATAAATACCAAAAAAAAATAATCAAGGTAAACGATATTTTTACCTGTAATATCGCGGGAATTCCAATTCGGACTAGTTGATTTTAATTTTCAGGGAATAAAAATAACTCTAGTTCACCCCTGCCAACTGTGTTGCACAATCGCCACTTGGCGATGGTCTGTAGCCAGTCCCCCCCCACCACACCACATTCCCCTTATCCCCCCACTCACCCACCCTAAAGACACCCCTTATCTTATTGTCAACTTCACTACAGCAAGGGAGGTCGACCTCCTCCCGGTCAACGATTTTTTTCAAAATCCCATTCCAATACAAGAGATAGGAATTGAACGTGTTGAACTTCAATCTCTTGATCCCTTGTCTTGCCACGAGCTGACCTCCCAGTGGCGTAAGTCTTCTTAGAAACCTTGTCTTGGCGTTTGACGGAATCGATCTTGTGATTTTGTCAAGTAATTACAGCTATCAATGTATTGTGAGATTTTTTTATTTAAAAAATCCAAAAAATTTTTAAAATTAAAAATTACGATTTAAAAAATAAAATAAATAAACAAATAAATATATATATAGTGTAAAGTGTCCCATAAAAATGTAATACACTTTTTAAATTACTATCAAGTGTCGTAAATCAAAAGTACTATGTACATGACGTAGAAACTAGCCAAATATCGACAGTGTTCAAATTGATGGCCACATATACACTTCTTCATAACAACCTAACATATTTTTTGAGCTGTGACTTTTTAAAACAATGGCTGGAGCTAGACTAAACGATAAGGAAAGAACATTCATTCGATAGTGATGAAAACCGAGGACATAATTCCGATAATTGCCTGGTTCTCATTTGTTTGTGAATGGAAACTTTGGTGTATTATATGTTTTGATGTTCTGGTCATTTAAAGAGTGTATACAATCATTACGGACACTCGGTATTTATACTAATAATAATTGCTTCTTGGTCCCATAACCAAGATGGTCGTGAGGATTCTAATGTTTCCATTAGAAACTTTCTCGGGGCTTGGTAGACTCGGCGGCGTCCAACTCTTCTCCAAGTCAGCAAAGGACGTTAGCAATGATCATTCATCAGCATGTTTTATTATGGCTAAACGTGGGCTACAACCCACGCACCTCAGCTGATGAGGCGAGCGCACTATTGACTCCGCTATCCAGCCGTCGAAATAAATTTAGAAATTTAAAAATGAAATTCAATTCCGAGACACGGGAGGAGATAAGCCGTGTGAAATTACTGGCCAAGTTGAGTTTTTATTGACTGGAGAGCCATCAAATGGTTTAATGCTTAGTTTTTTGAAGGCGCACCTTTATGCATAGTTTTTATAACTTCTCTTATAACCACTCGCACCGGGGATCGCTTTGCTTCCATTTCTTTCCACACATTGGACGCTGCGATATTTTCAGATGATGCTCGTGTTTTGTACAAAAGTTTGTTATATATTCATCTTGTGTCAAGACGTCAAACATATTACGTGGAAAAATATATTTAAAAATTATGATGCCTTTTTTTTTTTTTACTTCTCTCCTTTCCACTTCACCTCCACCAAAGCTTTTGATTTATGTTTTCGGATTTCTGCAGGAAATCTCATCACGTTTACAAACAAAAACAAATGTGTGTAGACATTTTTTTAAAAATAAAAAAGTAGTCTAGATATAAATAGATTGGTTCGAGAACACCCAATGCTGTAGGAGAGAGATCAAGAAAGAAGAAAAAAAAATACAAGCGAATACCCCATGGTGCCAGTGTAGTAACTCCACTCTTCCTTTTATCAGGCGGAACCACTTTTATTAGGTTTGATAGTTCGCCCCTCTTCCACTCAACACACACACACACACACACATGCACACACACATATCACATACGTACACACACACACACACAAACATACACACACACAAACATACACACACACACAAACATACACACACACAAACAACTCCACTCTTCCTTTTATCAGACGAACCCACTTCTGCTTGGTCTGATGAACTCGCCACCCCACCCCCTCCCCACACAAACCAACACACACATTATACCAACCTCATTCTGCCACGCTGCTCATTTATCAAAGTCTACCGCGCTTTTACTTTCATATAATGTAACAACACACATCTACATATATCCATTGGAGATTTCCTAAACTAACGTTTAGTAAAGCAGAGCTTTGTAATTAATAGCAACATATGCACGGCACGATTTAACCATGATTTCAGTTGAGTTATTGACCGGATTGAGTTAAGCGGGTGCTTAGGAAGCGAAAACTTTTATAGATGCGAAGGTCTGGACAGGGGATGGGGGGGGGGGGCTGCATTTGACGTCGCAAGCTGGCACTTGATAACAAAAATGTACTACACGCTCAGTGTAATAAGTATAACGTAATACACGTTATGTATGTAAGAGACAATAATACTTATAATAATTTGATAATTTATCTAGCGCAGTATCCCAGAAAGCGCCTTCACAGCACTTCTACATAAAAGTGGTAGCACACATAACAAAAAAACCCCATCATATCCTAAGTAAAAAATTTAATGACATTACGGCACACATTAGCTATACGTTTATCATGCAAAGAAATTATGGATTTTTCTTTACTTAATTTTAAAAGTAAAGTTTTAAGATATAAGCTTATAGTGCAGTCTTGAATACCTTAGTAGTTGGAGTACTGCGTACGTAATGGTAGAGAGCAAAAAAATGTGTCAAATTTTTTTGTGTGTATCTTAGGAAAAGACATAATTGAAGAACGTAGTTGACGAGTGGGTGATTAGACAGCGAGAAGTTCAGTAAGATTGGAAGGGCATGAGTCAGAAGAGAAATAGTGACAGATTGTAATCAATTCTTGCTTATACAGGGAGCCAATGAAGGGAATAAAGTATCTGAGGAATATTATTGTGTTTTTTGTTTGTTTTTTTCTTCCTGAACTAGCCTGAAAGATAAATCTCCTGAATGTTCAAAGCTGTACTATAACAAGGACTCGTATTATCTGAAAATAACATTACGCAATTTAGTGGGAAAGTTTCCCCTTAATCTTTGCGGATTGACTATATACCGTGGTCAGCATATGGCGGTTTGTAACTTACGGCCTCCTCTTGGTCAGTTGCGATTCCTTAATATTCATACAGTCCCTATTTTATGTATTACCCACTCTTATTACTGATCAGTTTTAAGCAATCTTTGAGTTTAAGTAATAAAAGATAGAAAAGAAATTAATACATTAAGTGGTGGTCCTCAGATCAAGAAATAAAAAGAATGCCTCGCAAAACGAACAAAAACAGTGAAACTAAACATACCAGCGACCACACCCTGAGTGTTAATAATTGTATGGAGTCAGCCGGTGCGTTATTTCCCAACTGTTTTAACAGGTGTAGCATGGTGAACGGCTCGGTGTTAATTATACCAAGATTTGTCACACGTATCCAGCAAACAATTATTACAGGTCATTGTGTTGGTAAGTTACATGGGCCAATATCAGAGACATAACCTTTTTTACAGCTAAGAATATTTTCTAATTAACCTAGCCATCGAGTATTTAGAGTTTTACAATTTCAATGCTTTTATATTTTTAAAAATATATTAGATGCAGTTTTATATGTATGCGATTAGTTGTTTTTTTCCCCTAAACTGTTCACCCATGTTCCTCAACAACGATATTCAGGGGGACTCTGGAACTCAATCAAATGGTGCGTTTTTTCATTATGATTTTTTGAGGCCTTATTTTTTTAAGGCGCTATAACTATAAGAATAATATCCTACACAGCATGAGTAACAAACCAGTTAAAATATACTTTGGTGTAATAGATTAATAAAGCCTATAAGACTTACAAATCAGTTAACAGAAGCCATTTGATTTACGCCAATGCTTAGAAGATGTACATCTGTGATCTAGACCAAACAACGTAGACATACCCTTCAATATCCATATTCAAATACTGTAAGGAAAAGAATCATTTGAAGCCACCCTTTCATTTTCTCGTGTTCGAGATCTTAAATTACCACTTGGCTTACACAACAGTAGTCTCTGACATAAATTGGAATGTAAATAAGGTAGGCAGCTACATTCCAAAATCCATCTTTAAATATTGGATTGTAATTGGTATTCTCAATTTCTCATATTCACGGAATTCGTTGGTAGCAGAAATTTTGATTAAAACGTCTGTCTTTCAATTTTAGTTAACAAGACCCTGATAAACTTATTTACAAGAAAATATGTTACTGGTTATACTTTGCTATCAAGCAGTATGAGAATTAAATTGCGCAAATTGAAATAACTGAATTCTTATTTCATGAATACAAAAATCTTATGTTTATTTTCAGCACTCTCTGTGTAGTGTGAACGATATGGGAAGTGGGGGCTTTTTAAAAAATTGAGTTTGCTATCGAAATCTTCCCCACTAATCCATATTTTCCAAAAAATTTGGAAACGATTATGCTTGCGANGGGGGGGGGGGGGGGGTGTGGGGGGAGAAACATAGCATTCCACAGTGGCGAGGTCTCTTATTTTCCCCCAACAGTAAGTTACCAGATTTAACTCGTGTGAGAATCGTCTCAAATTCAACTTTTTGAAAGCTATACTATACTGAGAAACATTTTTAAAAAGTAAAAAGAAAAAGAAGTGACATCAGCCATTATAAAGCTCAAAACTTTCGTTCGCGCATTTTGTTTCATTAATCCCGCCATTATTCTACTATTCTATAAATAGTTTTCATTATTATAATAATAATTATTTTTTAAAAGTCACGATAGGACATGTGAGGTTACGCCAATTTTTAATTACCCCTCCCCCCCCCCGTTTCAATATCAGCCAACCCTGAGTCGAGCTATGCACAAGACGTAAGCAAATAAAAACATATTACAGCCGGAATATTCGTTAGGCGTGTCACGCCAAGATGAACGCCCTGAACAAATTCAACTCCGAAGTCTTACACAGAAAAGGTGGGCCATTCAAAAATAAATTCCATTCTATATGCGTGGATCCCGTACAATGTTTGCTCACATATTTCACCACGGGGGGGGGGGCGGATCCCGAAATCAAGATTTTAGGCGGCTGTCAAATTTTCGTGAATCACTTATTTTCACTTCAAGTTTCCTGTTTCACGTTCTGATTTCTTAAGTTATTGAAACTAGAGAGCACATGGTTCCTATCCCTTCTCATACAGGCTCGAAATTCACTTAGTATTTCTCTAATTTTTCTTTCCTGTTTATGATGATGGCAATAAAATAAAAATCAGGCTAAACTGAGAGCTAAGTTGAATTCTGGAAATGCCTACTCTCTAGTCTCCTCACCTGTCATAGGGCCCAGGCAGAGAGCGGCGACAGTGATGGATCATTTGGATATTTAAATACCTATATACATACATACATACCTTTATACATACATGCATACCTACATACATGCGTAAATACATACATACATACATACATACATACATACATACATACATACATACATACATACATACATACATACATACATACATACATAAATACCTACATACATACCTACATACATATATACATACATACATACATGCATACATACATACATACATACATACGTACCTACATACATACATACATACGTACCTACATACCTACATACATATAGTCATACCTACCTTCCTACTTACATACATACATACAATTACATGCTCATTATACCCCATTTAAATAATACATATTTTCTGCCAAACTATAGTTGTGACATTGAATGCAATCCCAATAAATCGACAGGAACTGAAACTTTTCATCGTTATATTGATTGTCTTTGAAGATCGAGATAGTTGTTAACGATATTGCAGTGTGTACTGTTTAAATATTTAGTTGAGAAAACTAAATATTCATTGTTATTTCCATTCAGAATGTGTGATGCATTAGGTTGACATCGTGTTCGTGTGTTTGTTTTGATCATTTTAAATTTACCTTAGACTTAAAAACTTATAATGTAATTTGGAATCGATTTACAGAAAGAATCCAGTATATACATTGGAATAAAGACTAGGTGGGTGCTAATGATGTTATCTATTTAAATGACTTAGATTCCAGGATGGAAATCTTTTTACCCACGAGCGACTACCAATCATGGTAAATTCACAGTTTAACGAAACTAAGGAGCTTGCCCATCCGTGATCATGCATGCTGTTTTTAAACGAGAGTAAAGTAAGTTAAGTGGGGTAATATAAACAAAATCAATAATATATCGTTTAAAAAATATTTTAAAAATCCGAGTAATTTTTTTCTTACTTCATTTTGATGTCATCCAATCCATGTTTACCTACTAAAAACCATTACGACAATAAACCATGCCGGACACCGAGCTGTCTTCCTGCTCCACCGACCAATCAGCTTGCAAGAAAAGTTAGTGCAGAGGGTCGGGGGGGGGGGGTCATCGAGAGCAAGACAACAATGCGGTTAATTTGAGGTCAATTACTTTCGCTTTGTTCTGATTTCTTCGTGTTGTAGGTTGTGTCTGTTCAAGCCCCCTCCCTTTCTTTGCAATATTTAGGAGCAACTCTGCGGTGTATGCTACGCCGCGGACATCTAGTAAAGTGTTAAAATATCTCTTTCCGGGAAAGTACCCATAGCGGTTCGCGCTTCGAATTTGATTTTGGTTATGTTTATGGGCTATAACAGTGGTTCTCAAAAAGTGCGTCCTAACTAACTAAAATGACCATCGCATTTGTCACCCTTAGAAATGTCAAAGGATGCCCGGTTATTTGATAAATCATAGTGTCTAATGATCGACATGTCCAATGTGTCACATTTCGTTTCAATTTTCATGTATTTTAAAGTGGATTAATATAATTTTAATATATATATATAAATTCTTTCCTAAATTGAGGAAGTGGAAATTTCCTCACAGAACTAACAGAGAGTCAGGCCGATGAACTTCTTTATGACTTTCCTCGGGTGGATTTTACATATGTTCAGAAGGAAGCACTTCTTATGCGCACCGTAAGAGATTCATATTTTGACATGACAGCACTCGTGCTCCTTGATAGTAAATGACCTCAGAGTGACATGCAGACTGAGGTATAAAAAACGCGAACTCATTTTTGGTAAATGATATTTCGTGGGAAATTATTCTTCTTCACTTCACTGTTCATTCATACATAACGTGGGAAGAGCGTGTAGTGTTTACGTGGATTTTTTTTATTTGCTGGGATTATAAGATTGCATTGCATTTGCTTATTTGTGGTGTTGAGTGATTCAATGACATTGCGTTTGTTTATGTGTGGTGTTGAGTGATTCAATGACATTGCGTTTGTTTATGTGTGGTGTTGAGTGATTCAATGACTTCTTGCACGACCCCATTGCAGGCCCACCTGTAGATGATAGCGGGGCGGAATAAGGGGGGTGCTGATAGGGCTAATGCCAGGGGCCCACAGTTTATTTAATGCTAAATCACAGGCCCCCCAAACGTATTATATTGTATAATAAAGTGGATCGACCGGGCCTCAGTTTGAGTTGCAGCAGGGGCCCTCTGCAAGCTTAATCCAGCCCTGGATGGTAGTCTAGCACGGATAATGTTAGGGCTATGGAATAAACCATCCATTCATTCATAAAAGCTATTTTTTTTATGGAGCAGCGCCACCCTTTCTGGCTTCCATCTTAACCCCTTCACTCAAAACAAAAGTATAGAACCAAACTGGTTTTATCTGCAAAACCTTTCTCCCCAATCACCCATCACCCACTCCCTCTTTATTTTCTTCCAAGAAATTATTTGTTTAATATTCTGAATGATTTCAGTTCCTAGGTCGGCAAAAATAGATTTTTAAAATAAGTCTAGAAATCCCTGGGATACTACTGCTCAGTTATCTATTTTGGTATTTAAACCATGAACACTGATGCCTCTTTGGAAGTAAATCATTAATGATGAAAAAAGTAGAGATAACTCTATTTAAAGACACTCTTTATGATTGCACTTCCAGCGTAGAAGTTGTGCTGGCTGCATCCCTGCTATTTTTCCCAGCGCATACTTTTTGATTTCCTCTGAAATGTTAACGTACTCAGTTAACTGTGTTCAGATGTCGTGCCTCACCACATTTTTATTTACAATGAGAAAAGCTTAGGAAAGAGCACATCATGTATTTTTCAATCGAAATAATTTTTTTATACAGTTATTCTTACTAATGATTTTTTAATAGCCTATTTTCATTTCGTAAATAATTTTTCTTTTGTTACAATTTTGAAATAATCCTTTCAAATTAAAAAAAAAAGAAAGAAATTAAAGATTTAAAAAATCCAACTTCGTGCGTTTCATTTAAAATTGATCATGTATTTTTCTAATTGTTGTTGTTCTTGATATACCGTCTTTAAACATGTGGAACTGTTTTAAAACAAAAACAAAATCAATAGCAACCGCTCCGTTCAAGAAAATACCACTTTTTTTTTGTTTTGTTTTCAGTAATACCTAGATAGAAACATAATCTCTTCCCCAAATGTTCCCGATTCTCAAAAGTCCTGTTCCCAACACGAGCGCCCCCTTCTTACCTCCACCTTCCCAAGTTAAGCTTGCAGCTTATGTAATGTGGTTAAGTAGTTAGCGCTATGATAGCAGAGACATGTCTTTAAAAAAGAATGTTTTCGAAGTAGTGGTTCCAAGATTATTCCTCGGTCGAACTCATCAATGTTTAGTTTTCTTACGCTTGAAAAAATTGTACGAGAAACAAAGAGGGAAGTGCAATTAAGTTGAAGTCATATTTTAAACAATCTTTCATATATGAAGCTAAGAAAAAAAATTCGTTGTTTTAGCCGAAAATTAAAAATTTCTTTCTTTTCAGGTTTTTAGTTACATTTTTTTAATGAGCTTGAGCAATAGCGAGATGATTTTTCATGTCACTTGTAAAATGCGTTAAAATAATATCTGTATTAAATTTAAATTAAAATATTAGAAAAAGCAGGAACCTATTTTAACTGTTCTATTGAGATTACTGCTTGTTTCACCTTTGGGTCGAGGAAACATTAGATAATCCCCAACCACGATTCAAATTAACACCAATCATTGCTCCTTGAAAGGTCAGTGTTTGAAGACGTACTTATACTAGGGATGTTCTCCTTAGGTTTATATGTGAGGGGTGGCGGTGTTGGCGTTGGAGACTTCTTGAATGTTGAAACTGGTCTGATAGAATTTATCATATCAGAATCGAACTATATTTTGCAATGCTGATAGTTAACAAAATTTCGATCTTTCTCTGTAAAGAGCGTTTGATATTTACAATAATGATACGAAAATGATACGTGTTATCTACCGTCTATTCTCTTTGTTACTTCGCATTCATTTGTATACATTCCAGGAAGATCTCACAGTCATATAGGCATAGTCTCTTTAAGGAATTTCTTAATGCTTTGAAATTTGCAACTTTTAAAAATTAATATAAAATCATAAAGTTTATTCAAATAATTTTTAAAAGTTGGGATGCGGGTGAATGGTGCAATGTAATTTCAAATATAGTTTCATAATTTAATAAACTTGATCAATACGATTAACCCGCGCAACAACATTTCCCACCTCACGCAAGTAGACCATAATGTGGGAACCCCGGCCCGTCTAGAAAGGCGTGGCCCCCTTAAGATTGTTGAACAAAGGTCCCGCGCTAAGGCTCCCCGGTAGCGTGACGCTTTATTTGTCTTAGTTCAAGTTTGAAACATCTGCTTCTGATACCTTAAGGAAACACTTTCTCCGTCAGACATGTTTTCCTCCCGAGTCTTAATTACCATGACAACTGGTTATGTCAGTGGTAGTGTCTCCTTTCTGGACTTGGCATCATCTTCTTTTCCGGTATCCGCATTCTTTCTTTAAGATGCCGAGACGTGGCTCTTTGTAGCTGATAGTTTTCTATTTCAAGGTTGCACAAGGAGTTCAAAAAGGTTGCTGGAGATTTGAAATTTAAAAAAAAAGTGCAACTGCATTAAGAAAATACTTTATTTTCTATACGAAAAAACATATAGGTATATAGAACTTTTTTTTCGATATCTTATGACTTCTTTACCCATATCCATAACCATTTAATTAGTTGTGATCTGTTTACATTCTTCATATTTAAGACAGTATGTATCTTTGACATGAGTGTCTGAAAATAGAGATCACATAAATTGCGGTTTTATATTTCATTTGTTGAGTTTTGTGCAGTATGGTTTCTATTGATCAGTGTAAGCAGATAGTTTTGTTTATTATTTAATAGTTTGTTGAATCCTTTTTTTTGTGTTGTTTATTTGTTCATATACTATTTTTAGAGTTATTATATTTTTTTTACTCTTCCCCATTTTTTAAAGTGCTTATTTGATGTCCTGGTTCTGTTAAGCGCCATCAAACACATCACGGCTAATAGTCCACATAGGAATCATGACATTTAAGACATCTCCTTTATTGCCAGTCACGTAATGTCAATATGTATTGAAATCAAAATATGTTGTTTCTTTCCTAAAGATAACCCTTTATTTGATCACATTGCAACTAGGTGGTACACTAAAACAGATTTAAGCCCGGCCCATATTTTATTCTGTACTGAGCTTTACGAGTATTCAGTGCAGATGATGTGAACATGATTGTGTGCATAAATTTCCACGGGTCTATGATTTATATATTTTAATGGTGTAGTTGGGGCGGGGGCTGGGGGGTGATGCCTAAACTAACTAGCTAGCCGATTGTCTTCCATTGGATTGCATCACGATCTGGATGACGTCACAATTTTCAATGATATTAATATGAGCCCAAAATTAACAATGGTGTTTGTTATACATCTTGTATCAGTTGTGAGCAAATTTCGGCCCGCGGGCAACGTTAAATGTGCTAACAGCTATAAAACTAGATAAAGTGACAGAAGCAAAATAACTTAATGTTCTAAACTGCTACTTCTAATTAAGATTTAGATATTGCATACTTTGATACATTTCATTTCTGTCGGAAAGAAATGAAATGTAAAATAAAGAATACAATCTTTTAAACGGTTTGTCCCTCCGCTAAAAAAGGGACCAAAAAGTGACCACCTAGCAAAACCAAACGTCCTCCGATGTCCAATAGGGTTACCTGTATTTGACACATATCACGTGCATACAAGCAAAAGTATTATTATAACTTTGCATGAGAATATATTAAGTTGTTTTTTTTTGTGTGTGTGGATAGTTTTAATATTTCTAAGGTGTGATATTGTTTTAAAAAAAAGATGTGCCAGTTGGGGGAGGGGGGGGGGGGGGCTAATGTTTTAAGGGTTTTAGTACATTTGGAAAGGGAAAGGGTATATTTAAGGGAATATTCTTGACGTCGACTTTAATTGACTTTTTCATGAGACTTTTTTATTTTTTATTTTGGTGAAAACATAAAACGAATTATTACTCACAATCAGAAATAGCTCAGTTTTTAAATATAGAACTTCGGCAACATTAATTCAGCGTAATGGTTTTTTTAAAAATATTTTTAATCCTGATTTTTTAATCTACATGCAACGAAAACTCTCTCAAAACTGTTTTTGATTTTTTGTCCTAACAATTCCCTCACAAAACTCCACCTATTCCTGCATCATTCAGTGTTCTGTTTTTAAAATATGATTGCCGTGGCCAAAGGATTTTTTAAGGAAAAGAAAAAAGAGGAAAGATTTATAAAATAATTGCTCAAGGTACGAACTCAAATTTTATCTACGTGTATCACTAATGAATCTTTACTTCCTATTCTCCAGAAAAAGTATTTCTTTTTTCAATCTTAAATTAACATCATATCAAACGTAGTGTCATTGCTAAAAAAGATATACCTTAAAATTTGCCTGACATACATTTTTAAAAAAAAGTTATGTTTAGGATAAATAAATTATTGAGAATAATCTACTTAATTAAAAATAATATGAAAATAAACTCTATACCTGTCTTAGAGATTAACATTCAAATACACGTTCCACAAATAACATCAAAGTAATTAATTTTTTTTGTTTGATTGGCAACTATACGCCGTCATTATACTCCCATGCATGTATACATTGTCGCTTACCTCTAACACACCTTCAAAACCATCAACAACAACAGACACACCTCTGTTCTATGACAGCGGATTTTATATTCATTGACTGCTTCACCTGGAGGAATAGTCTTTCAGCTAACAGTGCAAATGAAATTTTTAAAATTTACTGTTACACGCATGTTATAATTAATATTAGTTTTTAGTTCTCGTCACATTAAAAAAGTAATTTAATGTTTACCTTACTTCTAACCCACACCAAAAAATAAATAAATAAATAAATAATTAAATAAATAAATTCTTGGAGTCAAGCTTTGCCAACAAGGAGATGCGTAACAACGCCTTGGCATCGATGCAGCTGCCAAGGGCGCCGAGGACTAAGCCTTCAATTTATTAAAATCTAATATTTTCATACCTTTTGGATTTTTATATCCACCTGTCAAGGGAGCCAAAATTAAATTTGCCAAGGGCACGGAAAACCCAGTTACGCTTCTGCCAGCAAGCAAGAAAAGAGAAAGGTAAAAATCGAAATAAATTCACATATGCCCCCTCGGAATTTTGTAGAGAACTACAAATAAAGGGGGAAAAATAGAATTGGTGCACTTTGTCAGAACTAATCGACCTTGACACTCTGTATGACCAACGGCTTGGACCCGAAATGCTATAATAATGTTGATGTTGACTGCATGCATTCGTGAAGTCATTCAGTACAGTGCGTGCCCCTGCGTTCATCTTTCACCCGATGATCACTATCAAATCTCAAATCTTTCGTCCGTGATTGGTTTAACAGCGAAGACCTCACAAGGTGAACAAACACCGCGAGCCGAAATATTCCATGCACTCTACGGGATTTTGAGAACCGTGAATATTAATGGCAGCCCGCCAAATAGCTCTCACCCCGAAAGCGTTCAATATTAACGACGATAAAGCGATGAGTTTCAAAGAGGGCCTTCCCCCAAGGCTACTCCGACGATATACTTTACGATAATTGTTCCTTGATGAGAGACTAGTAGAGATTATTGTCGACACTGTGCCGAAGAAACCGGGCGTAATGAAAATTTATAGAAAGTCAATGGTGCAGGGAACGCCGCCCTGCCTGACCATGACTTTGATCAAAGACGATTTTTGAAATTAAACCGACGCGGCGTCAGCAAAATGAAATGATGAAACGTTCCGAATGGCCGAATCTAAATAAAATGTTTTTTTTTTTATTTTAGTTCATCTCTTTAGTCCCAGCAAGCCGTAGCCGAGTGGAAGTTTTAAAAAAATATTTTTTGGTGGTGTGTGTGGGGGGGGGGGTGAAGTGTTGTGTATCTCTAAATAAAATTTACTTAGTTTCATAGGAATGAGTAAAGCTGCTTTAATTACTTTTAAAGGTAATTTGTTATATATTTTATTTTATACCTGAAATGATTAAAATATGATTTGTTAAAGAGCGTATTGGAATCGTCGAAGACGGGAACTCATCAGTATCGATAGTATAAGGACATCTGAATCAGATCTATTGTTTTAAGAAGGCGAATATTGAAAGGTGAAAGTCTGAAAAGGAAAACAAGTCACGTTGGCGTTGGGCTCAGGACAACTGACCTCGTATTTGCTGCTTACATTTTCTGATACATGCATTTCCTATGTCAGATTACCGAGCGACACCACAGTAACTTAAAAGACAAACCTAAAAGCGTCCGCATTTTAAAATGTTTAATACTAGCCGACCCACGTCGCAGCATACGCTGCGAATTATTGAGTGACGGGTGAAGACTTCCAAAAAATCATGTTAAGCCTGGTCCCTTTTTGGACTCAGGACGTGTTAGCGCATTTTCGTATTATGTATCAGTACTTATGTTAGATATCAGCATTATGTAGTTATCAGTAATTGTGTTTAGATTTTAGACATATTTTTATGAATTTTCTTGTGTAATGAATATACCTGAACAAAATTTATTTAAAATTCATTTCTTTACATTTTAAATTTTTTTATTTTCTCTTTAATCTAACTACAAGTGGTTTGTGGTCACTGAAATAGAACTCATAAATGAAACATTCTAAATTGTAATCAGCTAATCGCCCAAATACTCCATCAATTGTTGTTTAATAGATCGTGGTTGCCAATCTTGTTGAAAGTAGTTGAATGTTGAAGCTTGTTTCGAAAAAGTTTTCAATTTCTGCCCCTGGGCCGCTAAGATCTTGATTGAAGTCACCACAAATGATGACGTAAAACTCTCTAAACTTTTGCACATATTCTAATGACGTCAAAAAAAAACAACAACTAATTCTTTTGCACGCTTTCGCACCACTAACCAATAACTTTAACTCTTCAATGCTTGAAAAACGATGTATTCGACTTCCGGCAATGGCGGCCGTTGCCTGCGCCAGTGTTATCTCTCGATTCGCAATGTTTTTTGGTAGTTTTAACGGGGTTTTTTAACGGATCGAGTAACTGAGTGTTGATGCACAAATGGCAGGTCAGGACATACAAAAAACATATATACATCATGGGTCTAGGACTTATGGTTGCTGAGATCTAGGGTGATGACAGACGGACGGACAGACGGACAAAACGGGTGCAATAGCGCATTCGACTTCTCGAAAATGTGCTAAAAACACATTTGTCCAAATGGAGTGGGTTTGCGCAAACGACTGTGAATGAATGAAAAGAAGGAACTCTGAAGAGAGCAACATACAATTGTCCATGACTGAAAACAGGTTTTGGAAGATACAGACATATCTTTTTGAACGTTTGAGCCTGTGCTTTATTTATTGTCATGTAAAGGCTTATCTTACAGTGAATTGTCTGCGCGTAAAGGTAAAGGGCGAAGTTGAATCTGATGGAGTCAGTAATATCCGGGGAATAAGGACAGTTTGTGAGGTAGCAGCTGCGATACACACAGTTGCGCATGCCTGGAGAGCGAGTGAGGATGCCTAAAGTATTCATTTTATGAAAGTAATTGTTGAGAAGAGTGTGTGACTACTTTTCTGTCACTGAGCACAACGGAAAGCACGAAGTTATTATGCCAATGTCGAGAAACAAAGCAAACGGCCGTGTTGTGAAGTCATGTTCGAAAAGAAAGTGGGAAATGAACGGGCACAAACACAAACATTTTTAAAAATTAAAAAAAGTAATGTCTTAGCTGGGGCTTGAACCTACGACCTTCCGCGTGTTAGGCGCATGTAATAACCACTACACTACGAAAAACATGCCATTCTTTTGTTCTGAAAGAAGAAAGTAATTGACCTCAATGGAACGCATTGTTGGTCTCCATGCCCCCCCACCCTCTGCACTACCTTTTCTTGCCAGCTGATTGATCGGTGGGGTTAGACAGCTTGGTGTCCGGCATGGTTGAAACATGAGGAGAATTATATGTTTATTCGTTCTAATTTAGTTTTTGGTGTGACGTGTAATAATACTTTATCCCTACATGTTTTTTTTAAAAATCCTAGAACTGTGCAAAAATGGAAACAACTTCCCATAATTCTTTTCTTAACAACCACTTCTCCTCAACAATCTCAATCCACTAGAAACCCATTTTCCTCAACAACCGTATCCAACAATGCCCATTGACCAATGAACTCAACTGAGTCTTCTCCACCGACCTGACTCTCATTTGATCCACAAAACCATTTCAAACATACATAGCATATAAACCATGCTCTATAACTCAGCAGCTTTCCAATCTTTAAACCACTACCTGTTTTTGGTAGTTAAAAAAACTTTCTACGTACACCCAGGCCGAACACTTCTCTCATAGTTTAGTTTAAGTTAAAGGAAATCTTCATGATGATTTAAGGAAAGTTTGAATTTGAACTTGGCGGTCTATTTTAGCCATGAGATTTAATTGAAAGCAATTACTTAATTAATTACCCCCAATAACACCAAAACTATAAAATTGGTCAAAAGAATACATTGTATAGTTTGTCCTAAACACAAGCTTTTTGGCAGCAATCTATCTTCACAAAGTCTCTGGTTCCGTATGCTTTATCAGCTGATCGCCTTGACGAACCCGCGGGTATTTCATTCCGAAATCAGTGTCGACACTGGTAAGGCCGGAGTATTCAGCCTTGATAAGCATGGCCTCGCTCTTCAAACGTGGTTGTCAAAGACGCCGGGGGTGATTGCTGACTGCATTAGTCGGCTGCACTCTCGTCTCTATGGCCGTGTCCGCCATCAGACAGAATGCTGCAAAGGCATTTTAGCTGCAGGATTAGACGGAACCACTGCCCACTGATTGTGGAATCGATTATTGTTATTTTTGTAGTAGGGAAAGAGAGGGGGGGAATAGGGTTTGTGTGGGGTGTTAACTTTGAATATTTAGTCCATTAAGTTCCATGGTTTGTCTAAGGAGTACAATACAAATGTAACTCAAATGTTAACTTTAACAAAATTTTAAAAAATAAATAGGAAATAATATTAAATTTTTCAAGGAATAAATATATAGAATCTACATCTTATATAAACCTAGGAACTTATTACCTTTTTTGTTTGTTTATATGTACTCGTGAGAAGAAAGACCCATTCAATTTTCAGACATCATTTTACCACCATAAAAGTTTTATGCCCATTGATATTTAAATAATTATCTTTTAAAAAATTTTGTTGGTGAAGGCATTATTTTAAATAAATAGAGCAGATAAAACAAGCGACATTAACAACATGACTTTTGTTTCTAGCATTGCAAGAAGATTCGTAATGTCTAATAGATCTAGAACACAATCATCAGACTTAATTGAAAGATGAAAGTGTCTGCCTCAGACTTAATGCTTTTGTTTTACTTTAAACGTGATGTGCATATTCTGTAAAGAAAATAAGATACAATAAAAACAAATAAACACCAGCTTTCATTTTCTAAATTTGTAAGCGCACACATAAATAGTCTATACAAGAAATAAAAGCCAGACAAATAAAATCTGGTATTTAGAAGGGTAGTGACGTCATGTGTCTATGTAATTTTTCACTCATGCATTTATGTTCTGCTGATAATGATTTTCATAAGCCCATCTTGGAATCTTTCTTTTGATTTGCCTGAAAAAGAAGTGTTAAATATGAAAATAATTTCATTTAGCACTTGTGAAATTATCAGCTTGTCTGGTGTGCTAACTTCCTAGAATAATGAAAAATTGCAGTTTTTCCACTAAAACGTCAATTTAATTTTTTAAAAAACAAACAAACATCGAAGTCTTTGAGGATTCCATGGCTTTTACTTTTTCAATCGTGAGAAAGATTCCTTAGTGATAGTTACCGAAGGTATAATAATGTAGGTCGTCGAGTTAAAGTGATTTAAGAATGCAAATACAACATAACGGAGTTTCAAGTGGCGTTGTAAACTGAAATATTCCGTTAATTAGTTTGTGGTAAAATGTGTGTGTGCTTGCGGGCATGTGAGTGTGTGGGCATGTGTGTGTGTGGGCATGTGTGTGTGTGGGAATGTGTGTGTGCGTGCATGTGTGTGTGTGGGAATGTGTGTGTGTGGGCATGTGTGTGTGTGGGAATGTGTGTGTGTGGGAATGTGTGTGTGTGGGCATGTGTGTGTGTGGGCATGTGTGTGTGTGGGAATGTGTGTGTGTGGGAATGTGTGTGTAGGAATGTGTGTGTGTGGGAATGTGTGTGTGTGGGAATGTGTGTGTGTGGGCATGTGTGTGTGTGGGAATGTGTGTGAAGGCATGTGTGTGTGCGTGCATGTGTGTGTGTGGGAATGTGTGTGAAGGCATGTGTGTGTGCGTGCATGCGAGTGTGTGTGCATGTGTGTGTGTGGGCATGTGTGTGTGTGGGAATGTGTGTGTGGGGGAATGTGTTTGAAGGCATGTGTGTGTGCGTGCATGCGAGTGTGTGTGCATGTGTGTGTGTGGGCATGTGTGTGATGGGCATGTGTGTGATGGGCATGTGTGGGCATGTGTGTGATGGGCATGTGTGGGCATGTGAGTGTGTGTGCATGTGTGTGCGCGTGCATGGGCATGTGTGTGTGGACATGTGTGTGTGGGCATGTGTGTGGGCATGGGGGTGTGTGGGCATGTGTGTGTGGGCATGTGTGTGTGGGCATGTGTGTGTGTGTGGGATTATTGGAGATGTGACCAATGGAATTGTTTCGACTAGCACCTGGCACCGGCGCCATAGTTATTAGTGATTGTATTTGACTCTAAATGTCCCATTGAATTTTAATATCTTAATGAACAAATTATCCCTATTCCATGAGATTTTGTTAAATTTTATCATTTAACGCCAGCTAATTATTGGTTCTTCACCCTTCTCCACCTTACTTTAATTATTCTTTGCGCAAAGAGCTAACAAGTCGTTTTGTGAATGTCGCATGCGCAATACATGTTTAAAATTGATTAATCTTATTGAGCAAGTTTACAAATTAATTCATTTGAAAATCAAATGTTATAGTTGAGATTAAGATCAGACGAAAATATACCTCTAAAAATACAAGGTTGTTTACACCCAAGAAAAGAAACCAGAATTTGTTTTTAAAAAGCCAAGCCGATCGACTTCGATCCCGTGGACCATTGACCTTGTCAAACTGTTTAGTTTGTCATCTGCCTCCCTGGCATCCTGTTTCGTCGAATTATCATGAAACTGGTTTGGTCTTGTTTTCGCTGGGCTTGTTATGGAAAGGCTGCAGATTCCATTTTTAACAGCGTCATCAGAAACGTCAAGCCACCTGCACGAGGCTCCCGTTACTTGTAATAATAACAATAATAATAGTTATTATTATTATTAATTTATTATATATATATATATATTAAAAACAAATCTTCAATAAAAAAATTTTGTTGAATCAAATATTAAATATAGAAATGAAAACTTCTCCCTGGGAGAATCTCCCACCCTCTCCCCCTTTTAATCCCTAACGTAAGACACAAAGTCTTGCATCAGTTCGCGGAACATCGTTTAATGTACAGCGCCTATCTAGAACCAGAACAGCGAGAGTGGAACATCTGACTGCGTGGCGTGCATTAGTTACTGCTCCGCATACCGAACACGGATTTCACAAGAGCTCCGAATGTTGAAATTGAATTGTTTAATTTTTTTTTTTTTTGGCAAAAAATTCTTGTTCATATAACTAGAGATTATTGTTTAGTCCACGACTTTTAAAAAGTACATATCCACGTCGCTGTTACCACACACTTCATAAACAAATGTCGAAAAACTAAACGCCATGACGGTAATGCAGCAGTTGGTTTCTCTCTCTAACAATTTTTCCCCCTATCCACCCCCCCCCCCCAAATAATATATGTTGTTTGTTCTTGTTTTAAAATTTTTTTAAAAAATAAATCCAGGCTATTTGCAGACAACTTTAACCTTTTAGAACCAACTCCCGACCCCGACCTTTACCCCATAGTGTCACTCAACGTACGGCCTTCGATAGCCCACGGAGTTATCCCAACACCTCCCCCACCCTATCTGAATTGGGTTCAAGACCCCTGTGACAGGCTTAGTATTCTATTAGAACATCCAAAGGACTGCTCATCTTTCACGATTACTGACAAGGGAGAAAATAACGCCGGTGAACTCCCTATTTCGTGGAATTAAATTCTTTAACGAAACAAACTACGACCTTTCTATTTATATATATTTTTTTAAAAAATCTATTTTGTTTCAGTGCTCCGTGTACTAAAGCATTTCACGTGAGGGGATGTTTATCTTTTAAATAGATGGGGACTAATGATGGAATCAGAGTGATCAGGAACAGATTATGGGAACAGACTGTCCGGGGCTGTGGCCACCAAAGTAGTGCACGGAGTTCTATTTATTTCTCTGGAGACAGTCTGAAATCGTTTACGACGCACATTGAGAGACAAAGGGAGTGAGAGAGAAATAGAGAGAGAGAGAAAGAGAGGCGGGGGAAGACAGAGGAATTGAAAAAGTAAGACGAGAAAAAGAAAACATGAAAATAGAAAAAAGGAGAGATAACAGTGCACAAGAAAGTTAAAAATATAGTACACCAATTAGTTTACTTTAAAAGAAACAAATAGAGAGAGAGAGAGAGAGAGAGGGTGGAGAGACGGACTTATCAGTAGATGTAAAAGAAAGAGAGAAATGGGAGATATAATAGGGTAAAGGATGAAGAGGGAAAGACACAAATGCTACGCTTCAGACGGTGGATTTATAGCTACACAAGCACAAAATGGGGCATAAATATTTTAAGATGCAATCTGAAATGTTTGGAGGAATGAAATGCCTCCAAAAAAAAAATGGGAAAAACAAACAACAAATAAAAGAAGCCCAGTAATTGAAAACCAAAAATGAATCGAATTTCAACAGCTGGTTAGGGCTCTATCAGATCTGGGATCAAATCTTCTCACTGTCTGTAAATTCATCCCTCCTTCAAGACTAACAACTTTACGGATATAATTTATATTAAAATAAATGTATAAATATTACATTCAATGTACACAACATAAAAAACATGATCCTAAAGTTAATGCATGTTAAACACCAATTCCAAAACCATGTGCCATTGAAAACCACGCAAATGATCGCTTATTGGTGGATATATACTTTGTCAGACTACCTCATAAGAGAGGGCTCTCCCATCAGGACCAAATATCTTGCTCTTCTTGCTAAAACACCAAAATATTGTTGCCTACTTTCACAGATTGCATTTTCTTCTTAACATTTCACTAATAAATAAAAGGCTTTTTTTTTCTCAAAAAATAATAAAAAACCCAACCACTTTGATATGGAAGGAAACGAATATTTTAAAAAAAGTCAATTATGGAAATGCGTCAATAAAATTGGAAGATGGTAAAGATATGATCCTGATCTTAAATAAAAATCCATAAAAATCGATTGTTAATAAAGCTGTGAAATAAACATTCTTGAAAACTCTTTTGCGCTCAAGTTTTGATGTTCATGAGTTTTGTGACAGGGTCCAGGCGGATTGGCCTTATTTCTGATCACCCCAGATGGCCATGGATTTCTGAGGTGTTCAGAAAAGAGTAAGATTGAGGGATTAGGCCTCTGTGAAGACGCTGGAGAAGAGATTGTCTACAGGTCAATAATGGCGCTAAATATCTAGTTTCCGTAAAAGAAAAATAATTTAAGATGTAGTGTAGGGTACAAAAAAGTTATCAAATTAGTTAACAATCGAACTGATGAATATGAAAACATTTGAGTTTTTTTAAACAATAACGTGTGCTTTTGTGCTCAACACAATTGATATGATTTTTAAAAATAAGTGTTGGAAGTGGGGAGTAAACTGAAGATTTTAATGCAATGCAGATCTGACTTTGACATGCAAGCAGTGGCGTAGCTAGACCTTTTGCCGCCCGGGGCGGTCTCCAATTTGCCGCCCTTTTAGGGGAGTCCATAAATTACGTCACACATGTGTCGGGGAGAGGGTGACACACATTTGAAGTCACATCAAAACGCGCAAATTTTAATGAAAGTTCCACTTAAGTATATGATTATATGGTTTCACACGTGTTACGATATTAGAGTGCAGCCTTACACTAACAAAACATTTAAATGACAAAAAATTGATTGGAAATATTCTCATTTTCAAATAGAAAATACGGCTTTTATGGGGTTGGGGAAAGCTTTGTGATGTCACATTGAAGAAGGGGTCTAAGTTTTTGTGACGACGTGTGACCAGGGGGTGAATTATCAGCCACAATTGTGGGACGCCATTTGAGGACTGCCAATTAAGTCAATCGTAGGATGGTGTTTATAAATTAATAAACATTAATTTTTTAAAAAATGTAATTGAAAAGAATTACACTGTAAAATTAAAGGTGTGGAACATGTTAACCATTCCATGCCATATTATTGTAAGCATTAATAAAAGAGGCCGAATAAGATAATATACCTATAAGTACACATTTTAAAAAATACTAGATTCTTTTATTAAAGGCCACAAGAAAGTTCTTGAGGTCGCAGGCCTCCCACCCCCCAAATGAGATAAAAACATATTCCAAATTTACACCCAAAGTTATGAACAATTAATATGTTTTTACTTTTTATTTAAAAATAGATTCTTTCTTTTATTCATTAGTGTAAACTTATTTATACATTTACTTACCTAACTTTTATAATAGAGAAATCGTGGATTATGTTATCAAAATTTAAATTATTTGTAATATCTTGTTTTATCTTTAGACAATATTGCAAAATTGTGTAATCTTAAATCACTCATTGTGGAACGAAGATAATTTTTTTATTAACTGCAGTTGGAGAAGCTCCTTTCACAACTAGATACACTGATAGCAATTGTTGAAAACATTCTTAGCAAAATATTAATGTTGGGTAAAGAATTTTCCAATCTCTACTATTTAATATATTTAGAATAATGGGGCATCCTCCCGTGTTTTTCTAACATAATGCGTCTTCTTGTAGTATAGGTAAAGCCAGGGCTCATGTCTTAAGCCACTGCAGCCGCAGTGAGTTCACACTTTCATAGGCCCCACCTTTCTTAATTTTCACTAATCACCCTTATTAATAACTTATCCCTACCCAAACTGGGCCTCGCGCGTCCATTCTCGCATACTAAGCTGCATTTAAGGCCCCGCAATTGCAAAGACTGTCCCTGTGTACCGCCATAAAAACCTGTAACCTTTTTCGTTCAATTTGAACTGTTCTGTGTCAATGGTAATAAAGAAATTTATTTGATGGTAAAATATTTCAATTTGTAAGATTACATGGAATTATACACTAATATTTTCTTGCAAGGAAACTGAAATCTTTACTTCAAACTCGGTAAACTTTCTGGTCCATATTTTGTCTATCGTTACCATGCAAGATACATAATTATTTTCATAGCCGCTTCAGAATGTAACAAAAAGAAGTAACTTAATAAACCTCACCGAATCCTTCACCAAGAAAAGCACAGACAATTATAGGACAATGACATGAGGGGTAAAAAAAAAAAGAACATATGTGAGTTTTGGGGGAACATTATACGGTAATCGAAGAGATGAGTCACAGCAGGAGATAGTTGGTACCTTGCCGTGCGGATAGCCGTGTGTCTACAGCCTGAGGCGGTTGCTATGATGCCGTGAGGGATTGCTGCACGTGAACCAAGTAACCAAGGAATTCTTAGGGTGATTAACAATGTCGTTGACGTGGGCTGAGGTACAACGGAGGAGATGCAATGAGAACCTGATATCTTGCATCAGTTATTGTTGGAGCTCATACAGCTGGCTAGTGGCTTATGGCTTGTTTATGTGGCTAACAGACGGCTAGTGGCTTATGGCTTGTTTATGTGGCTAACAGACGGCTAGTGGCTTATGGCTTGTTTATGTGGCTAAAAGCCGGCTAGTGGCTTAAGGGCTTGTTTATGTGGCTAAAAGCTGGCTAGTGGCTTATGGCTTGTTTATGTGGCTAAAAGCTGGCTAGTGGCTTATGGCTTGTTTACGTAGCTAAAAGCCGGCTAGTGGCTTAAGGGCTTGTTTATGTGGCTAAAAGCTGGCTAGTGGCTTATGGCTTGTTTATGTAGCTAAAAGCTGGCTAGTGGATTATGGCTTCTTTATGTGGCTAAAAGCTGGCTAGTGGCTTATGGCTTGTTTATGTGGCTAAAAGCTGGCTAGTGGATTATGGCTTCTTTATGTGGCTAAAAGCTGGCTAGTGGCTTGTTTATGTGGCTAACAGCTGGCTAGCCGCTTATGGCTGTGTTTATGTGGCTAGTCATTGTATTTACATGAACAAAAAAACAAACCAAGCATTAAACTTCACGACTCTAGCACAGAAAACAAGAGAAGTAGTTAGTGATTAGGCAGGATGTGACTGTAATCAGGTTACGTAGTAAAAAGAAATGTTTTGAATATGGCACGGGTAAGGCTGAAAAAGACGAAACAAAAAGAAAATATGTACACAAAGCCTTCCTCAGCGAACAAAAAGCATCAAAATAAATGGAAGCTTCTCAGCAGTGTGTGGTCGGAAAAAAAGAGTGAACTAAAACCAATATTTTTGTGCTGTCATTTGTTGACGTGACAAAGCAATAAATAAATAAACACACCATGAGCTGAGCGATTTTTTAACATTTGAGCGCAAAGTCTACTTACAAGTACAAACTCTACTCACAATGACAAACTTTACTCACAATTACAAACTATACTTACAAGTGCAAACTCTACTTACAAGTATAAACTCTAGTAACAATCACAAACTTTACTCACAATTACAAACTCTACTCACAATTACAAATTTCTACTCACAATGACAAACTCTACTCACAAGTACAAACTCTACTCACAATGACAAACTCTACTCACAAGTACAAACTCTACTCACAATTACAAATTTCTATTCACAATGACAAACTCTACTCACAAGTACAAACTCTACTCACAAGTACAAACTCTACTCACAATGACAAACTCTACTCACAAGTACAAACTCTACTCACAAGTACAAACTCTACTCACAAGTACAAACTCTACTCACAATTACAAATTTCTATTCACAATGACAAACTCAACTCACAAGTACAAACTCTACTCACAATGACAAACTCTACTCACAAGTACAAACTCTACTCACAAGTACAAACTCTACTCACAAGTACAAACTCTACTCACAAGTACAAACTCTACTCACAATTACAAATTGCCACTCACAATTACAAACTCTACTCACAAGTACAAACTCTACTTACAAGAAGAAACTCTACTCACAATCAAAAACTTTAATCTTACAAGCTGAAACATCATAATTACTGACGAGCAGAGACTTTCCACCCTTGATCTCAGACTCATTAAGACTTGAGAACGGATCTGTAAGTGAAGGGAAGGCATTTTCTGTGAAAGAGGAAAGACTTTGTCTACACCTAAGCATAGAATTTCGCCTGTAAAACAACGTCTCTCCATTCGCGAGCTGAGACAATGAACTTTTCAGACAAGCACATAGTGTACTCACATACACTAACGTACTCACATACACTAACGTACTCACATACACTAACGTACTCACATACACTAACGTACTCACATACACTAACGACCTCACATACACTAACGTACTCACATACACTAACGTCCTCACATACACTAACGTACTCACATACACTAACGTACTCACATACACTAACGTACTCACTTACACTAACGTACTCACATACACTAACGTACTCACTTACACTAACGTACTCACATACACTAACGTACTCACATACACTAACGTACTCACATACACTAACGTCCTCACATACACTAACGTACTCACATACACTAACGTACTCACATACATACACTAACGTACTCGCATACACTAACGTACTCACATACACTAACGTACTCACATACACTAACGTACTCACATACACTAACGTACTCGCATACACTAATGTACTCACATACACTAACGTACTCACATACATACACTAATGTACTCACATACACTAACGTACTCACATACACTAACGTACTCACATACACTAACGTACTCACATACATACACTAACTCATTTTCGACATCAAACAATCTACTCTAAAACTCAAAGTCTACTAGGCTGTACTCACAGACGCAGACTCTGATCATAAACAAGGACTCTGCCCACGAACACAGACTCAGGTAACAACAACCAGACTCTACTCACTGACGCACGCTCTACTCATGAACACAGACTCTCTTTTCGCGATGAAATGAATAGCTTCTTATTTCAGCCCTAAATTCCACCGTTTTGCAGTGCATCTAATCTACGGGGGTGTGGGGGTGGGGAGTGGGTTTCCTCAAATGAGGCAAACTTAATTCAAAGTTGACGGTAGGCCCCCACCCGCTGCCTTATTAATAGACCATCATTTCCACAGCTTCCAACGTGCTTTGAAAGAATGATTCACTAATTGTATTGGTGTTTCATCTCGTTGCAAGGTTTCGCGGGCGCAACAAAGTTAGTTTACCCCAAGTAAATGGCAGTAGACAGTACCGTGCTCCATATGTTCAGCTTTTGTAATTACCTTTGTGTTTGTAAAAAACTTTTCTTTATTTTTATTGTGGGCTGGGGGCGATGCAAGTCAACAGATTTGTATTAGGCTGATGAAGAATTTGGGAAACTAGGTAGATAGCTAGAGAAGGCTAGGGGTAATGAAGTGATTCAATAACGCAACTTTTAAATAGTTATTAATTTCTTTTTTTTTTTAAATATATTTTAGGGCGGTATTAAACACAGCTTCTTTTTTTTAAAAAAAAAGAAATGAACCGCATTATATCTTATATTTCTAAGACGCTACTTCTATTTTATTGACGCTCCTTCTATACAAAACAGAATTGCGTTCATGGTTTAAGTCTTTGTCTATCTCCATAACTCTCTCCGTCCGCATATCTTCCACTCTTTCCGTCTGTCTATCGGCTACTCCTTCCGTCTGTCTATCGGCCATTCTTTCCGTCTGTCTTTTGGGTCGTCCATAAATGACGTCACGCACCTGGTCGAACATTTGTGATGATGTGTTTCGAGGGGGAGGGGGTGTTTAAGAAATGTGACGTCACATCAAAAAAAAAAAGCGCGCCTTTAAATAAAAGTTCCCCTTACATATTTGATTGTTTACAATTTATTTAATGACGTTTTACATGGCTTCACGGGTGTGACGATATGAGAGTGCAGCCTTACACGAAATAAAAACATAAAGGACAAAAGAAATTGAAGCATGCTCAATTCGAAACACAAGATACCATATATAAAGTGGGGGGGGGGGGGGTTGTCAAAGCTTTGTGACCTCATATTGAAGGGGTTGTCGAAGTTGTTTTGGCGTGTGACGAGAGGGCATGCAAGGAGGGGGGGGGGTAAAAAATTAGCTTAAATCACTTGAAGCCATTTATAGACGACCCCTTTCTCTCATTTTGTCTCTCTTTATCGGTCTATCTCTCACTCCTACCATCTTTCTCACATCTCTCTTCTTTCATCTCTCCCCTCCCCTCCCATATTGTCTCTCCTTCAGCCTAGCTCTCTCTCTCTCTCTCTCTCTCTCTGTGTGTGTGCTGCCAACATATCTCCCTCCGTCTTTGTCGTTTTCGTTCCCTCTATCACTTTCTGTTTGATTTAAGTCAGACAGTGAGGTGCTTGGTTACCTGATACACGAAGTTGCCGATTTTATATTTTGGGGTGGGGGTTGGGGGGAGAGGGCGGCGGGGTGAGGAGGAAATGGAGTTGGTTAATATATTTTTAGGAGAGAGATAGAGGAAACAAATTGTGATAAAAGAATTGCCTAGTGTGAGATAACACAAATTGCGATGTATACATGGCATTCGTTTGAAGGATNGTTGGAANTTTCGTTCCCTCTATCACTTTCTGTTTGATTTAAGTCAGACAGTGAGGTGCTTGGTTACCTGATACACGAAGTTGCCGATTTTATATTTTGGGGTGGGGGTTGGGGGGAGAGGGCGGCGGGGTGAGGAGGAAATGGAGTTGGTTAATATATTTTTAGGAGAGAGATAGAGGAAACAAATTGTGATAAAAGAATTGCCTAGTGTGAGATAACACAAATTGCGATGTATACATGGCATTCGTTTGAAGGATCATCAGTTGGAAATTTAAAAAAAAAAAAAAGATCTTACGTAAAGCAAGCGAAAGCTAAAATAAAATAACTACAAAGAACACCAGTCTAAAGTCAAACAATAGACTGACAGAAGTAGAGTTTTTGTTTATAACAATAAAATATAAAGAAAAAGAAACAAAAACCTTGGATGAAAATGAAAAGAAGGCAACCAAAGAAATTGGAGAGAATTTTTTTAAGGCAATTAAAAAAAGGGGGGGGGGAATAAAAGATGCTGCAGAGATTCTTAAATGGTTGTTGATATGGGTTCCGTTCCAACGTCAAGTGAAGCCTTTGGGTTACAGCTGCTGGGGAGTATTTTTATCATCGAGATAGACAAAGTTAAAGATCAAAACAGCCTATCTATAGGATCATTGACCTGTATAGCAAGTAAGGATTCTTGATGTCAAAGGCATCGGAGCTGTCATATTGTCATTGACAACGTGAGGCCCAGCCAGACATAACAAAAGATAAAGGCAGAGAGCGGAATCATTTTTACTTTAAAAGGAAGGTGAACTCAAAGTAAAAAAAAAAACTAATTAAAAAAAAAAAAAAGCTTTCAAAAATTCTTCGAAAGATTAAAACGCTTAAAAACGTCCAACATAGGAACGAACTCGAGTTGAACGTTATGGAGCAAAGTTTTTTGTTTGTTTTCGTTTTAATTGTTTTTTTAAAGAGAGATTTTGTTCCTTCAGGGCATAAACTAGATTTAAGGGGTAAGAGGTCAAAATCATTTCGATTTCTTTAATTATTTTAAAGAGATTCCCCCCCCCCCTCCTTTTCCCCGCTACTAGCTCCTTAAAACTCAGATGATACGGAGCTCGTGGATCCATCAACACCTTAAACCAGGGGCGGTAACCAACGTAAAGTGAAACGGACAAGGGCGGCGTTCAACAGGGGAGCAGAAACGAAACGTAAGTGGGCGATTGTTGGAAGACGACGCGCTGAAGACAGATGGATGGAGCTGTTAAATTGTTTTAGTATACACCGCGTAGGGGGGGAATGGTGGCCAACACAAGAAAAACAGCTAAAGTTTTATAAGATAACGTGACTTTGGTGTATGTGTCGGTTAAGGGGGGGGGGGACGATAGTGAAATATGTATGTGTGCGATACCAAAGTTTAATACTGTAAGCTGGAGACGCTCAGGATTTAGGTAAAATATTTGGAATCCTGAGCGTCCCCAGCTTACAGTATTCGAGTATATTTGATGATCTTCTATGTCACAGAAATTAGAGTGTGAGGCACAGACACTGATTATTTCAAGGTTGTGTTTTTCTCTCTTTACGCTTAGCTCTTCCCCTTTTCCTATATACATTCATTCAGATGCGTAACAATAACTTGGCATTGGGGCAGTTGCCAAGCGGCGCCGATATCTAATCCTTCAATAATCGTTTTATTCCGTATCATTTATTATTTTTTTCTATTTCTCAAGGGCGCAATGATTTAGTCAAAGGTGCGGAGGAGCCAAAAGTTACAACTTACAAAATTTACCAGTTTTTAAAGAGCCACTAATATTTTTGTTTCAATTTTTACGGTATGGAACTAGAGAGCCGCATCGTGACATCCAGAAATGCGCATGCGGCACACGAGCCGCAGGTTTCTGATCCCTGTGGTCTATGGAAATACACTTGATCTCATTCATAAAAACTCAGTCGACGAACAAGAGGACATTAACATCACAATCTGAGAGTTCCTTTTTGAAGAGCAGCTTTGTGTCTAACATTTGGCTTACTCGATGTCAGGAAGTAATCTGCCATTCTGTCAAAAAGACCACGGTAGTGCTTTAGTAAACGATAAATATTAGACCTATGAAAGGTGTTTTTATATTAACCGAGACTCATTACGCATAGGCCGCCATACTCTCCACCCCAACCCATCTTCCCGCATACGACGTAATTAAAAAGCCTTTTAAAAGTTCAAAGTTATATTTGTGTTTTGTTCTTATGTTTTCAGCTAGTTTATACTTGTTTTTAAAAATCCTATTTATGATCAGGATCATAATATAATGTCACTCTTTCCGGTCAATTAAGTCTAAGCAAGATCAAATAATGTCCAGATCAAATAAGGGTTTCAAAACATCTGGTAATGAGCTGAAAATGAAAACAATGAACGCCCCCCACTCCCGCTTCCCAAGTTTCCGATCTTTAATTTCCTTTGAAAGTTCCTCTTTGAAATTAAGTAAAAAATTATTTGTGGAAAATAAATCAGTAATTTTTCATACGAATCTGTTTTTTTAATTTTGTTTTGTGTAGTAGTGTACTATTTGGTACCTAAAATATGAAATGTCAAGAATCGTTAAGTCAAATCACAATGTCAGCGACCCCATAACACTCTATAGAAACAATTGTTTTGGGCGCAACCAGCTTTAAGACGCTCTTCCAACTTGACATATGCGCTGTAGGGTTGACCACTGGCGCAAGAGTAAAAGAAATTGAAGTGTCTAATTTGCAGCTTTCCCCTTAATAGCAATATCACTTTTAGTTAATAAATACATTAATATACTATTGGGCAATGCAAATTCAAATACCATTGGGAAATGTAAATTCGAATACCATTGGGAAATGTAAATCCAAATACCATTGGGCAATGTAAATTCAGATACCATTGGGAAATGTAAATTCAAATACCGTTGGGCAATATAAATTAAAATACCATTGGGAAATGTAAGTGCTCGTATCTCCCCAACCCAGTGTACTAAAATTAAACCACTACTCAAATCTTTCACATCACTAGTCCTCATATACTTACAAATCCACCATGTTTGTACCACCAAAATTACTAATTCTTCAACCGCCGCGGCGCCCCGAGCGACACGCGCCCCGGGTGAAGGGGGAGTTGTAAGCTCAAAATATTTATTTAATTCCCGGCTCGCCCACAGTGAGATGTGTTTCATACTCGCTACCCTCCCCCTGATTACCTTTCAGTATATCTACCTATAAGAAGAAGGTTATCTTTATTCGCGGTCAAGAACTACACATTATGCTGATAAGCAGAGTACTAAATCTCTAAGTACAGAGCGAGTATTTTGTCTCAGAGAGTACAGCAATCGCTCTGGTACTCACTTCTCATCGTTCCCTACACCGCTTCTTTCATCTTCAGTGAAGCTCCAGGTCCGACTTATCAAGAATTCAAAGTAGCTCCCAACGTAGCTGAGCCATAAAATATATGAGAGTTGATGTAACCCATGTTTTTTTTTTTTGCTGTTTCCGGAGCCATCATTAAATTTCGCCGAAATCTCAAATATTTTGTTTTCCCCTTGTGAATGCGCTTAACCTTTATCAGTGACGTCGAAATTTTAGCATTCCGATGGCATCGCAATGTGTTGGGTGCGTTATCGGGAAGCAAATAAATAAGGAGAGACGACTTCACGGACAGAGCAGCGCAGATAATGTTCTAGAAGAAACGAACTTATCAAATAGGTTTTCTGGTTAACACATGAGTTAAAAAGATAATTAGACTTCTTAATGCTTTTTTATATATCATGTATGGGGGTGTGGGGGAGTGTTGTCACATGATGCTAGTCAAAAATTTCAGATGAAATTTTCAAACTATTTGGCACATAAGATATGTCAATTTTGTAAGAAATGACGATTAGATAAAAATGACACGTAACAATCTATTCTCGATATTCACTCGCAAAAAATATAAGTTTATTATGTCTGGCTTGTCTGAAGTTTAATTAAAATATGTTTTTTTTTCAAGCATACCTTATTATCTTTATATTGGAGTTAAGCAAAGGTTATTTCTTGAAATCTAAAACTTTAAAAATATATTTTAAAAATGTTTATTAACGAAGTTTAGTTCTTTGATTAGCTTTAGAAATTATAAAAATTTGTGAATCAATGGCTAATCTGATCTATTTTATGAAATCTATGTAAACAAAAAGTAAAAAAAAAAAAAAGAAATTAAAAATGGACTTATAGAAACAATTTTAAGAGGGTGAAAAGTTCGGATGTAGCAGTAGATAGAAGCGTTGATCAATAATTTTCTTTTGTGTTCTAAACGGGACATGCAGCGTAAAATCTTTCTTCGAATAGTTCAGTTTGTTAATTGCCAAACGCCAGTGACACGTCTTAAGTCCTCCACAACGTGGAGGCTGAAGTTTCAATCCACTTTTGTCACGTTGTTACAACTATTTGTGGGATCTTTGCAAGGGTTTTTAGCGCATTTTCGAGATGTCGAAATCGCTATTGCCCCCGTTTTGTCCGTCTGTCTGTCATCACCATGATCACAGGATCCATAAGTCCTAGACCCATGATGTATATATGTTTTTTGTATGTCCTGACCTGCCATTGGTGCATCAACACTCAGTTACTCGGTCCGTTAAAAAACCCCGTTAAAACTACCAAAAAACTTTGCGAATCGAGAGTTAACACTGGCACAAGGAACGGCCGCCATTGCCGGAAGTCGAATAGAGCATTTTTCAAGCATTCAAGAGTGGTGCGAAGGCGTGCAAAAGAATTAGTTGTTTTTTTTAGTTGACGTCATTAGAATATGTGTAAAGGTTTAGAGACTTTTACGTCATCATTTGTGGTGACTTGTAGTTAGATTAAAGAGAAAATAAAAAATTTTAAAATGTAAAGAAATGACTTTTAAATTTAAAAATGTCAGGTATATTCATTACACAAGAAAATTCATAAAAATATGTCTAAAATCTAAACACAATTACTGATAACTACATAATGCTGATATCTAACATAAGTACTGATACATAATACGAAAATGCGCTAACACGTCCTGAGTTCCAAAAGGGACCAGGCTTAACATGATTTTTTTTTCTTTATAGTGTAATAAGGATTCAAACAGGTGGATGGATATTTGGCATTAAACATGTGGATGGTACATTTGACACCAATTAGGTGGATGGTACATTTGGCATTAAACAGGTGGATGGTACATTTGGCATCAAATAGGCGGATGGTACATTTGGCATCAAACGGGTGGATGGTACATTTGGCATCAACTAGGTGGATAATACATTAGACATTAAACAGGCGGATGGTACATTTAGCATCAAACAGGCGGATGGTACATTAGACATTAAACAGGCAGATGGTACATTTGGCATCAAACAGGCGGATGGTACATTTGGCATCAAACGGGCGGAAGGTACATTAGACATTAAACAGGCGGATGGTACATTAGACATTAAACAGGCGGATGGTACATTTGGTATCAAACAGGCGGATGGTACATTTCGCATCAAACAGACGGATGGTACATTTGAAATTAAACAGGCGGATGGTACATTTGGCAACAAACAGGCGGATGGTACATTTGGCATCAAACAGACGGATGGTACATTTGGCATCAAACAGGTGGATGGTACATTTGGCATCAAACAGGTGGATGGTATATTTGGCATCAAACAGAGGATGGTGCATTTGGCATCAAACAGGTGGATGGTATATTTGGCATCAAACAGGCGGTTGGTAGATTTGGCAGCAAACAGGTGGATGACACTATTTGAACATTTTTTAATGGACTGCGAAATGTCAGCACGAGATCATCCATAAAATGTTGTGTTAGCCGCTGGAGATATTGACATTTTGTTTACGTGTCTTCCAAAATTACAACAAGGTTTTTAAACCTTAATATCTTCTTTGTTTACATTTCTATCAGATGTTTATTTGATGGCATGTCGCGTCAACTTGGTGGTTCCACCTCATTTTCACCTCTATTCCAGAGAATGTGTTTTAATGTTTGGATTAGTTTCCCATGGAGAATTTCGTTTGAATTTCATCTCCGCAAGATAACTGTGTGCTCATGAAGTCCATGGCACGTTTAAGTTCCAGCAGTGAATTATTTTAGTGAATATTATGGAGAATGTCTCTATTAGATTTCATGGCGAACAACACGGGTAAATTTCATACGGAACAGCTTGTATATGCTTTTATTTTGTTTCTCATTTCTGGGTCACTTTAAAAAAAAATTATTTGGTAAACAGAAAGTTCTAGTCTGGTATTATTAATACAGTATATATTTGCAAAACTCTTTGCAACGGATAAATCACGAATAGTGCCGTATGAATTGGAAACTAAGTTTAATATTAAACATAAAATTTTAAGACTACAAGAATATGTAGTAATAAATATATATAAAATAATTCATGATTAATCTGTGTTTTAAAACAAGTTGAGATGCGCTTGTATTTGCATAGCAAGAGAAGTTAACACAACAAAGTACAAAAATATCCGTACTAAAGAAGTTAATGAGATGAAAATACTGAGATTGGAGAGCATCAGACAATGGCACATCAATATTTTACAGAAATCGGGAAAGTCCAAATATAAAACAGAAGACTGGCTGTAAATTTGGTGGCAATAAATGTTGTCATATTTAATCATTCTATTATTTCTTCTATTTTAGTGGGGAAAAAGGAAATTATGAAAATCTCATAGGTAAACTTGCAACATTTTTTTTTAATTAACAATTTAATTTTTTTTTTAAATTTATTATTATTATTTTTTGTTTGGCTAGGGGTGGAGAAATGTTTACGCAATACATTGTTTCAAATGTCGTTTGTGCCACATTTTCAAGGGCATTTGTTGACGTTAGAAGACACATCATTTTTTACAATTAACTTGTTTGGAAATGCACAGACTCTCAGAGTTTTATAAAAGTGCATGAAAATAGGAATACATATAGTCTAGGTAGGTGGGCATGTTTAGAAAGGGGAACAAATAGTCTTTAAAAAAAGTGTGAATGGAAACAGTGCAGGAAAGATAAAAGTTAATTAAATCTGTAAAAATGACGAGACATCTGGCCGACAAATACTACGTTGGTGAAGGTCAAACAGACAAGTAGACCTATGGGTCAGGTGTCTAGTTAAGAAGTTAATCTTGTGTCTGATGTCATATTAGCCGTCGTAGGTACTCGGCTCTGGCTAATCAATAAGTGTTCAGCTATTAATTCTTTTGTTCCATACATTTGTTTCTTTTCCTCATCACGATGATGATTATTTTAAACGCCCTTCCTGCGAATCGATAAGTAGGCTAAGTTTAATTTTCAAAAATGAAATTAACATTTAAAAACCTTAATGACCAATTAATCACAGGTTGTCTCCACTTACCTCTAACTGTATGCGCTGCCAAACAAATTTCAATAAAACAAGTTATGATCTGTAGCTCACCAATGACCCCAATGACCCCAGCTAAGCTTAACTAAGCTTTGACTTACATATACATTTTAACCCCCCTTCCACTTAGCAAGTTGAACTGAAACAGTTGAGGGCTTCTCAGCTTTGCATGTATCATTTATGAAACACTTGAAAGACTTAGTAGAGATAACTAAACTGTATGTTAGTAATATAAACTATAAGATAACTATTCTGACATAAATTCACAAGAACGAATTCAATCTGTTCATCAACTTTGAAAGCATATTTTATACACCCAATCCAGAGTTTAAGTTTTGTGTTTCATAATTATTCTTAAAATAATAATTAATGAACTAATGCACAGCGGTCTTTGTGTGCAACCATTCGTGCGCTAATTGCGGTATACAATATAGACTTTCTATATATGTGGTAAAAGATTCCACGAAATGTTGCCATATTAAAAGCTTGATTCTTCGTCATGAAGCAAAACGCCATTAAGTTCTGGATTTTTGTAATTCCATTCGGGTTTTTTTAAATACTTGGAGGAAAAACTTCATCACTCAACGCCAATGATGATGTATGGATTATTACTTTCTAATTTTAGCAGAACCCATGTATCTCTGACGGATTGTTTATCTGGTTTGGCAAAACACCCGTCAATGTTTTATTCATTTTTTTAATATAAAAACGGCGCCAAAGATTAAATAGGAGCAGAAGCTCTGTGGCAACTTTGGTGATTCATCCGGCCTCCGGAGCCTGAAAATATTTATAAAACATAAACGGGAAAACCACCTAGACAATGTGAAATAATATGTCATGTCTCCTAACCCAAACGAGATACGTCCATAGAGAAGTAACTGTTTATGTGTTCAATGGCTACAAGCCTGGCAGGTTACGACCCCTACCACCAACATTTATTGTAATATAATGCTACATCCCGGAGTGATTCCTATATTGATCGTAGCACCGCGTCTTGCTGCTGATCCACGACGTTTTGTTCAGTGAGACCGTTTGAGGCGGAGGTCAAAAACAATATTCTGATTACTTGTTGCCGGAGGTGCACCGAGAAAGTAGGGGACGGGTGAGGTCGTAGTACCCCAGGCGAAAACTGTCGTTTCTTTTAGGGACGGGGTTCCGTAGGAATGGGGTACGGAGAAAGGGGCGTCTGATCCAGGGCGTCACTTTTTCCTTTTATGGTGGAGTGACATTGACATCTACTTGATTTTTTTTTACAAGGAAGTTGGCGGTAAACAAGTGCTACACACGCCATTAAACGGAATGTCTCCATATCCGGAGAATTCCAGACTTTTTCATGGACGAGGGATGACAAAGTTAAAAAGCACTTGACAGAAGGGATGTTGTTGTCTTGAAAACGAGGAAAATGTAACTTCTTACAAATATTGGCAACTTTATCAAGTTACACGTAACTCATGGAAGTCAATAAGGACGCCTCTGATGAATGTGTTTATTTATAAATGTTGATGACTCCACAGCTGGGAACCTGCAGACTTAACGGGCATGGAGCTAAAACGCAGAAGCTCAGAAATGATCATCGATAAAACGTAGCTGTTTTCTTGAAGGGGTCATAGAGAACGGAGCTTTAAACTTTGTTTCCGTTTTAAATTTTAAAAATTCACTAGAAAATAGTTGTCAAACATTTTTTTATTTAAATAAAGTTTAGTACGAACTGTGTCTGTCATATCTAAAAACTGGGAGAGAAAAAAATAAATATTTTTCAAGTGTAAAACTGACCTCACATAATATATATATATATATATATATTAAAAGAAGTTTACAAAAATTCGGCTGCCCGATGAGCATGAGTTTAACTGGAGCAACTGTTAATAGAAACGGATAAAATTGTTTTGTTATGCGCATCTTTGTTGTTATTATTCACACAGTGGACGATAGCGAACTTGACGGGAGTAGAAACAGTGAAACGCTTGAATTAAAATTTAAAAAAAAAAAGATGTATTTTGTATTTTGATATAGACTATATTGTTGTTTGCAGATGTTTCATTTTCAAGCCTCGTCAACTTCAGCACGCTCTACGCTCACACAATTGAGCATGCTTCTTCTCATTTAACGTCTTCATTCATCACTATCAAAATGTCACACGCTTTTTCTTCATATAAGAATCCTTATTTATCATGCTCTGGAAAATATGCCTCGCATCATTAACACCAGTGTGTATGATAAAATTTATAAATATAGGATAAACAAAGCAATTCATTTTTTCTCCTGTGGGCCGAATAGACATGTTGGCAAGATCCAGGGCTTTTAACGTAGAGCAGATGCTTTAAAAAAAAAAATAAAAAATAATAATAATAACAAAAGAACGACATGTCTTCTAAATTTTTGGGATATTTTTTTACTGAATATATACGGGGTAGGTAACCATAACATAAGCGTTTGCTTCAAGAAAAGATCCTATTAGATGCACTCCATCAGCATTTATAGTCTCTGACAGCCTACATATTCAGACACTTGACACATGAGTGTGTCTAACACGTGTAGGCGTGCGCCGACTGCTAACTTATTTTAGAGCACGTGCGGCCTTGCCCAGATTTATGTGAGTCGTTGAGCTACACGGGCAGAACCGAGTTGCACGAGTGATCTGTTGGCGATTAGCGGTGAAAATGGGGTCGAATCTGTTGGGTGGTTTTGTTGTGCGTGGAGTTTGTTGTTAATTGATGGGAGATTAGCTCTGATGCAAATGGGACAACGGTAAGCAGGTTGTTTGGTTTTCCTCTAGCTGTCAATGTCTTGGTACACTGTGGGGCATATCTTAAATAGATATGGCGCCCTATCTCTTTTCTAAAGACAGTGCAACATTAAATTTAAAAAAAAAAGAATTTATAAAAAAAAGAAAGCATGGTATCATAACAACGGGCACAGAAAGAAAGTCCATCATTCCAGAGGCAAACCAAGAGAATTTTGATGAATGTACGTACAGTGAACAGACTTTTAATTCATTTGTTACGTTTCACTACAATAATATTTCTTCTTTTTTTAAAATACCCCGCTGTGTTGCTCAACAACTTAGAGCCCCGTCATAAAACCAACATAGCCCCATCATAAAGCTAAAAGAGCCCTACAATGAAGCTAACAGAGCCCGAAGAGACAGAACTAAAAGTATAGATTATATTCAAAATAATATGCACCGCGCGACGAACATTTACAAACTGAACCTGACTGAACTCCCCTTGCAGTAAAACGAGGACGGGTGGGGGTGGTGTGTGGTCAACGATGGTTGGACTGAACTCCAGCTAACACGTGAATGTCAACAGCAGACGGCTACCACACAGTTATGTAGAGGTAAATTAAAAGTGCGTTACTTTAATTACGGTACATTTGATCGATCTGAAATTTTGATACAATGCATTGTTAAGTGACTCAAGTTATGTGATAGCATCACGGAAAGTGGGTCATTTTTTTTCTTTTGTTTTTTTCGCCGCCCCGACGGACCAAGAGACGATGGTGAAGCTAATTCAAGGGATTTAAAAATAAAAATTTTCAAACCTAGACAATGTCATTCACGGTTTGAAAACTTTGAGTCCGAAACGGTGTTTCTTACAGCTCCATTGGTGTTCCATTAAAGTAAGGGCTGAATAAGATGAATCTAACACCACTAACCCAAAATACACATCAGTTAATTGCATGGAGACGTAATAATATACGTTTGTTGTTGTATTTTCTGTAAAGAAATATAATAAAAAGCAGATTCCCTTCTGCATTCCCTTTCTGTCAATTACGTGGTCGATATAGGTGAGCGCTTTATATTCGAGGTAAATTAGGTGTTGTTATAACATACGCAGTGGCGCCAATACTCCCATGGACTCACGTGACGATAAACGTCGGCATTTTTTTATACTTGGCAGCTCAACAGTTTAAATTCTATGGTGCGCAAGCAATAAGGATTACTTCTCATGGAGTAAAAGGCTAAGGTGTGGGTCTATGAAATGTATGGCTACACCCTTGAATCCTCGTTGGGCTTTACAAAATACTTTTCCCCTGGACTTATCTATAAGGGAATATTTAGTTTAAAATGTGTATTTAAGGTGGCGAGATAGCAAGTGAGTCAGGCATCGGACTAATCGGTTTAATGAAGCCGACGGTAAGGAGTCTCAAAGGTGAATTTATGTTGTGGTTGGTGTAGTGCGGGTCCAAAATGTTTTATATTCACTTTGGTATTACGTGTATGAAAAAAATGCTTTTGTAGTTTGTTTTTTGTTTTGTTCAAACGCTTGGGTGTATATGTTGAAATAAAATATAATAGCCTCTACGTCTCACCAACAATCGTTAACAATGTTAAAAGGGAAATAGAACTTGATGTTCAAGAATTTTATTTTTTGGGGTAAGAGTTAAAGTTAAGGCCGCCCCTAAAATAAGACATAAAAACCACAACAGTAAACACCCCAGCAACTGGTTACACCGGTGTGTGATGTCCCTCAGTGGAAATAAAGGATTGGTTGTGTAACGTCTGTGTACGTGTGGGGGTGGGGGCGGTCACTTCACCCCAACAGTTATTGCTGGTGCATGGGGGAGGGGATGAAGGGAAGCCGCTGTAACCACATGCAGAAGTGGAAGAACATTTCACCCGAAAGTGTAGGGGGGTGAGGGGTGATAGAGGGGGGGGGCTCGTGGAGATGAAGTCACGAGGCTATCAGCCACGTCGTGTTTGAAGTGAGCCGGAATCGCGGTCTTCTCGTGGAGCCGGAGGGGTCACTTGATTGCAGGGCAAAGTCGTCCTGGAGAGGTGATCCTGCAGGCGGTTAGTGACGTGGTCAGACAGCGGACCTGGACCTCCTGTAACAGAGACGAGGTGAAATATATTTGAGAGAAACTTCTGGCGTTGGTTTTTGTTTAAAAAAAAAAAAGTTTTTCGAACAGTCGGCGAGGGGAGCTTTCAAATTTATTTGATATTTATTACTGTCCTTCGGGATTATTTATGTATGGATGTATGGGGTGTGGAGGACGGTACGCTCTTGAACGTCTTCATTTTCTTAATCTTTGAGAAAGGTATGTGATTTGGGTGACAAGAAACTGATCGATGGAAACAGAATCTCAAAATGAGTGATAAATGCTCATTAGTAGAAAATACTTTAACATAGGTACATTTTGGGGGATAATGCTAATGAAAGAATGTCTGGATGTTTGTGTTGTGTGGATTATGTTCAAAAGCCATTGACACAAACATGTGGGTGGACGATTGTCCTATATGCTCACATACAAAGTATGTTGACAGTTCGTTGTCAGGATTATGAAATATTTGATGGTGTTTTGTTTACACGAATTGACATGTGGCCAAGTTATGGAAAATATCCTTTTATTTGGGCATTATTTTATTTGCGGATCTGTTCATCGTCTTAATAAAAGAGACAAAACTCCTTTGTACATCGATAGCCGTATGCTGCCCGTAAACAAATAAAGTCCACTGTTTATGGATGCGTGAAGCGTATTCGGTTAAGTTTGGGGTTTGCGTTTGTTATGTTATCGCACGAATTTTTTATTTTCATCTCATTTAGAAAACATCCTCACTTTCATAGCTATGAATGTATTTATCCAACTCAATCTGTTTATTCGAAAACAGAAAACAGTGACTGTGTGTGGAGTAGCAATGTGGTTGGTGGGTGTTAAAAACGTCCCTGAGAATTGTACACTTAATGTGAGCAACTACCCTGTTGCCTTGTAAATGAAAGACAATAAAACGCAATGGAATAAATCTTTAATAGTCTTCAGAATAATCTAGAGAGATGAAAACACCATAAGTTCTAGAGTTTTTAGGAGCCCCGACTACTTTCTCAGATTTCAGTCCTACGATGCTTACATGATACATTTTTTAACGAATTAAAAAAATGTAAGTTTTTTTAAAAAGAATTTCGAAACCATTTGCATGATATAAAATGAATTACTTGAACCCCACGGATAATCTAAAGATCCAAGCACACATCTAATGTATAGTCAGTTATTACGCACAGAAAATCGTTAAGCAAATACAAGCTTCATAATGCTTCACTTTAAGAACTTGACCGTAGATAACTCTATATATTTAATTACCGCTTCGTGCACTTTACGCTTTGATTGAAAAGTCATCCAAAAATTAAATCAGCTCTTTAATACATATACGATTAAAATTATACACAGTTAAGAACACAGGTCATTAATCAAAAGGGTACATAAACACTAAGCAATATATATTTCTCTCTTCATTGGATTAAATTTAGTCATGACACATAAAATATAACGTCCTTTACTCTCAAGCCATGGGGTGTCTTCTGGGCTTTTTTTTTTTTTTTT